>WEKX01016341.1:0-100302 GCA_013390025.1 Pitta sordida | reverse complement strand
GCATCCCGCATCCCGGAGCCGGGCTGTCTGGCGCTGCCGCTTGCCCTCTAGCGGCACAGCCACCTTCAGACGGGAATAGCGAAGCGGGAGAGCCGGGATGTGCCGGGCACAGGAAGCCAGAGCCGAGCCAGGCTCGGGCCGCCCCAGCGGGGCATAGGACGGAGGCTCGCCCGGGCTCACGGCACATCCACAGAGCTGCGCGTTGGCCAGCGCTCCCGCACGAACAGCACAGAGCATCTCCTCGCCGGGATATAACGGGAACAGCCAGGTGTAGCCGTGGTCCTGGTGGTGTGTGCATGGCCCTCGTGGCTTTGGAGCACGGAGTGAGGTGAGCAGGCTGCTGGGTCCTTCTCTCCATATGTGGGGCACAAAGTGCTGCGTTGTCGAACCACCACACAAACTGCAGCCTCTGAGCAAGAGCACTATTAACACTTCTTTTTGGAAGCCTTGCAGGATTGGGGGCTGGTTACCCCTCACTTTTTTATGTTGCAGTTCCCCCTAAGTGGGATACACCAAATCCAGTCACAAACTCATGGGCAACACCAAGCAGGGGCACTCCACTGAGCAGGACAAGCCAATGTGCCAGGGTAGCACTGGGAAACATTGCCAAGCATGATCTACTTCCAGGGCTCCCCAGGGGCGATTCCATGAGCCATCTCATAGATTGTTTGGGGGGTCCATTGAAACAGCCCAGCATTGCTGGGTGCATGGGTGGTCACAGGCCTTTGGGGGATCTCAACCAGCCTCATGCCAAAGCACATGAAGGTGTCACCTTCACACGGGTGAGCTGATGGGATAGAGCAGACCCAGAGAGCTTTTCCTAACCAAGCTCTACAAAAGTCATTAGCCAGAGGCAACACATCTCTAAGTATCCAAAGGCAGCATGCAGGTCCTTCCTCAGTCTCTTCTTCTTCCCATTAAACATCTGTCCTAGACCTGAAGCATCTCCATCTCTACTCCCCAGTCCCAAAGAGACAAAGCCAACAGGCAGCGCTGACTTAGACCTCCCCAAACCCTGCAGGATATGAGGACTAGGGAGGTGTCACATGCTCCCTGAAACCATCTGGGCCACCAGCTACTCCTGTCCAGGCAGCGGTTCAGGGCGCATGTTAGGTTCAGGAAAAGTCTGGGAAATCTTGGCAGGCACCAAAATGGTCTCTGTCCTGAAGAAGTACCTGACATCACCTGTGCCAGGAAAGTGCATCTCTCCAGGACCAGTCATCAGAGACAAAGACCGTAAGAGCAGGGCAAGGATCCAACAGCCAGCTCACAAGAAAGGGGAAGAATATGGAGGTTACAGTGCTCCTGACTTAAATCACTTCTAAAGAGCCAAGACCATGTATCTCAGCCCACCTCTTTATCCCAAATATATCTGCATCCTCCTCTGTCCTCACAAGTTTGTGCTGCACCCACTTCCCCCACCCTAACATCCTTCAGGACAGCTGCTCTGCATGCCCAAGAGCCCAGGAAATCCAGGCTGGATTGAATTAGAGACTTTTTGAATGCTCTTTGCAGCAGCCAAAGCCTCTGGGACCAGGAGATGGGAGGAACGATGGGATGGAAGGCTTTGGGAATGCAGAGTCTTCTGGAGCGCAGTAGTACACAAGGTACACTGTGGCTGATTCACAGAGAGGGGAAAAGTTTGTGTTTATTGTCTGAAGCAGAGGAGTCACTGACTTCAGCATCACAGGCAGCCTTTTTCTGGCTCTTTGGGTCATGAAAGCAAGTTCTGCTCCCTCCAGCCCTTCTAGGAAGATGTCTGCCCTTTCTTTCTCCCCTCCTTGCCAGACACATGCACACAGGAGCATTACAGATGCCTCAGCTCTGCCCATGCTGGCACTGAAGGGGTGCTGCTGCTCTGAGCACCCCCTCTCTCTCCCCCACTCCACATGCTCCCAGCTCCCGCGCAGCGAGTGGGGGCTGCGCTGCCGCTCACTCCCCACAGCACCCAGCTCTGACGTGGCTCTCCCACCCCCAGCCAGACCCACGGGATGGAGCGGATGCTGCCGTGGGCTGGTGGGACAGCCCAATGGGAAAGAATGAGGATTTTCTCCTTGTCCATGGAAGGGGGCAAGATGCTTCCCCTTGGCCCTGCGAGACCCCAAAATCCTACATCCCACCGTGTTCCACAATGAGCCACCTCCTCTTGGGTTGCTCTGAATTCATCTCACCTTGTTGAAAGCAGCTCTGAACTACCCAGATACACCGAGAAAATCCACCCATCGAGGGTATTTTACAATAAGAATCCCCATTTGCCCACAGTGTGGGGGGGTAAGGAGAAAGGCTTTATATACCAGGGACATCTCCCTACCTTGAGAGAGCCCAGGGGTGACAAACACAGGCCACCATCTCCTGCCTAGCAGCATCTCTGCAGTACCATAGCAACAGCTGAGAAGTAGGGAGGCCCAGATGGCAAACTCCTCCGTCTGTCCTTCCCCACACACCATGCCGGCACACGCAGGCGCTGCCCACGCTGCCAGAAGGGTAACTCCCTAGCCCAGCCTGTTCCTGGCACGTGGCACCCACCATCACCCTGACACGCAGTGGCACAGGCAAGCCCTGCTGCCCCATGTGCCAGACAGTCCCCCAGAGTACCATGGTTGGGGACCCCAGAGTGACAAACACCCCAGCTGCTCCAGTCCACTGGGGCAGAAGGGGTTCTGTGACACAGGATCCCCAGAATCCAAGTTCTCCCTGTGCACTTGGTCTTTCTGGGGAGGTCTTGCAATGAATGGAGACCCACATCACAGGGATGAGGATGGACTGGGGGAAGCTTGAGCATCTCCGTAAGTCACACCCGACTGGGGACAGAGCAAAGGCCACACAGCTGCACCAGGAGAAGGAATGGCATGGACATAACCCAACCCCATGCTGTCCACTCTCCCAGTTGGGAGGGGGAAACACTCCGAACTGGAGCCACCTCAGCTACGTCCAAGCTCATCTCTCAGCTAGACAGGACCACTGAAAGCTCTCCAAGCATCTGTGAGCAAAGTTGCATCTCCAGGGATGCAATATAAAATTGGGCAAGTTTCCGGGCCTGCTGGGAAAGGGCAAAGAGAAATCAGCCAATCCAACCTCCTACTTCATCTCACAGCAGGAACCTCATGCCCATCCCTTGCTTCACCATTGACCTGGCAGTCCCTAGATTTGTATGAAAGCTGAATATCACCATCCCTTCCAGCCCACTCAGGGCAGCAGCCACCCAGACCTGACCACTCCACTTTTACCAAAAGGACGATGGGTGGGAGGACAGAAGCCTCAGCAATTGAAGCAAAGGCCATTCATTTGAGGGGTGCAAGAGGAAGCTCAGTGATGGGGTACCTGACTGTAAGCACCCACCAGCCTTCTTGGGCAGCACTGCAGGCTGGGTGTCTCCTGTTCCCCTTCTGCCATCCTGGCCTCAGGGGTCTCCTGAGCCACTGAGAAGTGATACAACCCAAAGCTCCTGATGGCTTAGTCACCGGTGCTGGGTTGGAGAGGGCTGGCATGGAGGGGTCTTGTTCTGGCTCAAGGAGATAAGATGGACAAGCCCTCCAAGATGGCTCATACTGTTTCCTTTATCCAGCCCTCTGAATGGACGCTGGCGGTCTTTCATCGGCAGCACCCAAGCCCTGATTTGAAAGCTGAGCTGTCTTTTGGACATGGATAAGGCTCTACTTGGTCCCAGGGTTGTTTCACCACCCCACACTCCATCTGCTTTTTCACCAGTAACCAGATGGAGCACAACCACCACCTTCCCCAGTGCCTGTGGGGAGATCCTAGCTGGGTCATCACATCCTCCAGCCACAGGGACAAGACTGAGCCTCCCCTACTCACCTCCCAGCCCAGTGGGAGAAGGTGCTTTTGCCCACTGGCTGCCCACAAACCAGGCAAGCTGCCTAATGAGGCCAAGCCCCCAGTGAGCATGGCAAGCAGGGGGAAACTGTTCAGTGCCCAGCTGAATGAGACTCGCATGCTGGGAGTGATTCAGTGATGACCAGGGTGGGTGTTGAGGCATCTCTCACCCCAGTACCCATGATGTCAGGGCTGTCAAGGAGAGGCCTGACATCAGTCTGGAAGGGTACAGGATCTGATGCCTCCCACTCAAGAGCACGAACATAGTTCAACCCTGGATCCCAGCAGTGACTCCTTTGCTGGGAAGAAACCCCACCACACAAACCTTTTCTCTGCTCCCACAAGCATCCTCTACAAACCACTGCTGCTTTCCCAGTAAGCACAGACCCTTGAGGAAAGTTTTCACTCATGCTTAGTCTCATCCCCCCACTGCACTTTGGGGTTCACCCCAGTTTGGTATCTCAGCCCCCTTAAGCCTGAGGAGGGAGGCATGGGGCCAGAAGCGATGCAGGGGATGAGTGAATGTGCTTTGCTCAGTGTGGAGCAGAGATGCATACAAATTCCAGCAAAACTGGCACCTTCTTCTCCTTCCCCAACCTAAGAGAAACTCCTCTAAAAAAAATACCCAAGTTCTGTTTCTCTTGGGGAGGGGGTTGCCCCTTTCCATTTTCAGACCATTTATCAGCATTTTTCAATTTCAAAGCAATAAAGACATTTTCTGGGCACAAAGGACTCATGTAATACTACCTCTCACAGCAGCTCAGATGTGTCTGTTCATCTGACAATGCACACTTACTCACACTGGTGGCTTTCAAATCCTTCCCAGCCTTTCCTGCTGCTTCACAGCCCCCAAAGGGTTAAAACCAAACCACAACAAACAGCGAGCATAGGAGAAAAACACAAGTTTCTCTGACTTCCCCTAGCATCACCCTCACCCCTCCGGCATCCAAGAGAAAACACTCCAGCACCACAACGGAGGATAAAATATAGGGCAATTGCAAGGGGAGCATTGCATTAGTTTCCCCACTTACTTTCCCCATTCCTGCTGGCTTTGCAGGCGTTTACTGGCAAGGGGAAAGCAGGGCTGAGTGTTCAGGGTCAGTGGTACCTGCTGAAAACCTGCCTGGGCATTGCATGAACCTGTAAGCAAGGGGGGAAAGTGGCTCCCGTCATCTTTACCCAGCAAAGGTGATAAGCAGAGCTGAGAAAGAGACACTGCAATTACTCCATGACTGCTGCAATTGCACTGTGACCAAATAAAACAGGCTCAGAAAGAGACCCAAAGCCCTCTCCCTCCATGCAACCATGCCATGGAGGTGGAAAAAAAAAAAAAGAATCTTCCATTACTCATTTCAAACCTTGCTGCATTTAACTGGCAGAATAAAGGATTCCACCTCTTCTCTGCTCAACTCCCACTGGCAACTTGCTCTGGGGGCTACATTTCCCTAAATGCTCACATTTCAATTAGCATTAGAATAATGAAATGGCTCAGAGTTCATCTCACCCAAAAATGTACTGGAAAAATAAAGAGCAGAGATTGGAAGCGGTGAGGAATTTTTTTTTCACACACACAGACAGCATGATGGATTCAGGAGAAGGAAATATATTCCTTTCTCAACTCCACGCTGATGAGATTAACATGGGCTTTGCTAACTGCCTCTCCAAACAAGGATAATGCAACTTCAAGTTGATTTTCCAGATAAACAAGCATGCAAACAAACGAAAAGTGCTCAACTAAAAATATCTCCCTGCTCCGATGCTTCTCCCCACTGCCACCTCCCCGAGCCGAAAACGCACATATCCTATCGCAGCACCAAGACAAGTTGCAAAATTATTACAATGTGAGTTAAATAAGCTACTTAAGGCACATCTCACTGTGTGAGATTTTTTTTCCTCCGTTTAAAAAGGTGAAACCCCAGATCCTCAGACACACTCAGCCCGGGCAGGGAAGGGAGAAGGGAGCATTTTCTGATGTGAGGATGTAAAAAATAATGGCATCCTAACCGGATCCAAAGTCTCGGGGAAGGAAAAGGAGCTCAGAACTTGCTTTTCTTGCCCAATTTGGGTAAATATGTGATGATATGTGTGGCTTTAGCGTCCCCCCTCCTCTTGCAGAAGCGAACAGTTAAAGGAAGCAGCAGCTTTAGCATCTTTGCCTGCTGCTCTCTCGCCTGCTAAGGGATCAGATCTCATTTACTTTATTCCTCTTAAGCCTTGGCCAAACTGTTGCTGGGCTTTTTATGTTTTTTTGGGGGAGGTGAATGGAATAAGGGAAAAGCCGGATCTGCGTCCTCTGCCCAGGGAGCCGGGCTGAGCCCAGGCAGCGCAGCGATGCCGGGGGCACCTGAGCCCCGCACGGGCAGCCCAGCCCGCACCCTGCCGCGGGAGGGGGGGCCGGGGGACCCCCACTTACATGGAAGTGATGTTCCTTGAGATGTCCGTGATATTGATGCTCGTGTTGCCATTGCTGCTGCCTGAATCCTGCCCTTCCAATAGAGGGAAGAGGTTCCCATCATCCGGCTTCTTGCAATTGATGTCTGTCTTGCTGCAAAGACAATTAGCAGGGCAAGCCAGCACCGAAAGAAGATAGTCTCCCCAAATGCTCCAGAGCAAAAATACCCTCCAGAAAGTGCACTTGGTAGGGCAAAGAGAGACATCCATCTCCGATTGCTGCTTCTAAAAAAGAGGAGGAGGAGGAAAGGGGGGGATGNGAGGAGGAGGAGGAAGGCTTGCAAAGAGGACCGGGCTCCGCAATAAAAAGGATTCCCCCCCCCTCCTTCCCTCTTTGCTAAAATCAATGTAGGAGGAAGGAGGGAGCGAGGGGAAAAACCCACCCCGGCACTGCTGGAGCCCAGCTCAGCCCAGGCAGCAGAGGAAAAGTTGACGCTGGGGTTAAATTTGTGATGGGGGAGAGCAGAGGGGCTCTGGCTAGGCTCCTGTTTTCTCAAGCTCTTTTGGAGGACGATGCTGCTTTTCGCTTGCTTCAACCCCCCCAACCCGGACATAAGGGTGGAGAGGAAAGAGAGATTAAACTGAACTGGAAGAGAATAAAAGCCAGTGTGGATTACAGCAATTTAAGTATTTTTTTTCTTCTTCTTCTTCTTCTTTAGAGGATCCTAGCGAGAGGAAGATCAGACGGCTGGGTGGAAAAAAAGCGACTGGAGAACACCCAGGAAGGACTTTCTAGAAAAGACGCACACCCCCACCCCCTAAAAAATGCATCGGGGACCCAGCCGGCTGCCGGGAAGCGCAGGCAGGAGCACCCAGGCTTGGGGCTCCCGTCCTCTCTCCCGTGGCTTCCCCCTTCCCTCCTGCAGCAGATTCTGCAATCAGACATGCAAAAAAAAAAAAATCCTGAAAGAGGAAGACTGAAGTGTTGAAAAGGCTGAGCTCAGAGCGCCGAAATGGCATCAGGAGAGCAGTGAGTGCGAGCTGAACAGCAGAGCGAATTAAGATGCATGGTGCATTTTTGGCAAGCACAAACCCAAGCAGATCAGAGCTCTGCTTAATTTGCTCTGCTTTTCCACAGCGCTTTTCTGCATGCCTTTTTTTTTTTTTTTCCCTCCCCAATAGTTTCATGTATCTGCTCCTCTGCACAGAGACACAGCGATAAAGGGATGGTGCTGCAGGCAGGAGCACGGGTGAAGGGAGGAATTACAGGTGTAGGACTCCAAATATTTCAAGGGCCTACTTCTGCCAGGCGCAGGGCTCTGCACAGGGAGGAGAGACAGCACGAGCTGAGCCAACAGCTCGAGGCTCTGCTACACACCCCGGATCATCCTAGTCCAGGAGAGGCAAGAGGGTTTCAGAGGGGAGGAAAGGGATGGGAAGAAGAGAAGAAAAGCAGCTGTAGGGAGGATTTGCAATTAGGATTCATGCACGCATAACCCTCAGCAGGGAGCAGGCTGCCCAGCCACGCACACGGGGAGCCCATCCCAGTGGGACACGAACTGGGATCATGCTTGGGCAAGTCCTCACCCGCTGCTGCCCAACCCCAGCAGAAGCCCTGGGAATGGCAGTGATGTGCAAGGGGCTGTACATTCCGGGTCATCAGTCCTGCTCCCACGGGGTCTTCTGCGGTGCCAGGCAGCTCCAGGAGGGTTCCTCTTGCCAGGGCTCCCCAGGAGAAGCAAGGCCATTGGCTAGAGAGTAAATATCAATGTAGGAGGGCTGGTTTCTCCCTGAGCCTCACCTGCCTTTGAATTGTATTAGAGTGAAAGACCTGGAGCAAAAGAGGACACTGAAGTGCCTGACACTGCAAGGAAGAGGAGCACGGGGGGTTGGTAGGTCCCCAGTCCCATGAGAAGCAGCTCCCATCCTCAGGCACCTGTACAGAGGCAGCAGAGGAAAAAAGCCAGGCATATTTTCTATTCCCTGCCTCAGTTTCCCCACCTGTGTGAGAGAGATGTCATTCCTGTGGCTCAGCACAGGATGAGAAGTAATGGAGAAGTCAATATTGGAAGGCACCATGTCATATCCCCTTCCCATGGGGAACACCGGGCACCCTACAACACCCAGTCAGTGTATGGGCTCATCCCTCAGCAGCACAGGGTACACGGATGTCACGTTACCTGCAAAACCAGTGCCCAGGGTGAGACAAGAGCTTCCTTTATAGTGGAGCTGGTGCAAGGTCACAGACTGTTTGTGGCACTTGACATCAATCACACAGTTGCATGTGAAACCAGCAATGTCCTGGCATGTCATTGCAGGGCCAGTCACAGTGGGGGACACACTCATGGGGCACACACTCACCTTGGGACCCACTGCAGTCCTGCAGTCCCACAGCACAGCAAGGCTCTCCTCTGGGCAGATCAGCTCCAGGACCTCAGGGAACCCACTGTCACTTGGAGGTGCCCAGGTGGCACTACTTGGGCATTGCTGTGTGAACGAGCACCCTGTCCCTCTGTGTCCCCCAGGGTGTGGGTTCACTCCTTGCTCTTGAGTACAGTACAAGTGCTAGTGAAGCACAAATCCAGTCAGAGAGGCTTTTGGGTCCTCTGCAATTTGAGGCAGTTACCAGCTTTGCACTCTGCTGGCAAAGACAAGGTTCAACCCACAGAAAGTTGGGGCAGTCTCAGGACAGATGTCCCAGATATGGGAGACACAAAAGCTCACCCAACCCCATAACATGCCCACCTTGCTGTACCACCTGGTGCCAGGCAGGCCCTGCTTCAGCAGCTGATGAGAAGGTTTTGTGCCAAGCCATGGCTTCCTCTGCCACTAATAGATAAAGCTGCTCTCACAGAGGAAACGTGGCCAGGCACAGAGGAGCGAATGGGAGGAGCAGGAGCATCCAGCTGGGTGCCTGGAGGGCAGGCAAAGGATAGGCAGAAGAAGAAAGAAACCATGGAACTGTTCACGCTGGTGCAGGCTCCCAGGGGGATTGGAGAGTTCAGTGGAGGAAGAGACTGCAGTTGCAGCAAAGTCCCTGCTGCAGAGAGCACACTGGCCACCAGCCTTCAATCGGCACCATAGCTGGGTAGCTCTGATCCTGCCTACCCTGTTCAAACCCAGCAACCTTCACCAGTCCATGGACAGATGGGAGATGATGCACAGTAAGGCCAGTGCCACCACTTGCACGCACACAGACTCAGAAGAGGACAGGAGTAGTTGGGATCTGCCTGTGGTGGGAATGCAACATCCCTGGCCTCCATCCCTGTCTCCATCCCTCACTCCTGTCCCCGTGGAAGAAGAAGACAGGAGCAGAGCATGAGTGATGGGGCTGTCAGAGCACAGAGATGGTATCTTGAGCCAAGGCCTTGCTGTTATTGCTGTAAGGGATGCTGGCAAATTGCTCTTTCAAGAAGCCTCTCCATGAAGGATGAAATCAGTGCTTCTTGTGAGAACTCTGCCCTATGTGGGCTCAGAGGCTGGATTCCCCCTGGCCTTTGAGAGTTTCCAGAAATTCCATGGGACTCATTTGGCCAGGATCAAACACCAGTTCCTCTGCAGGAACTTCATCTCCTCCACCCCAGCTGCCCTCTGCATGGGGACAGGAGTTGCTACCAAAACACTCATCCCAGACCAAGGAGCATGGCTGGGAAGTGCTGGAGGGCATCTTGGCACGGACGGAGGGAAAGGCAGCTGTTTGGTTTGCAGTTCTACCCTTCCCACCTACACCCTTAGCATTTCACTCTCGGGCTGGTTGTCCCTTGCAGACAATCTTTCCCCTTGCCACAATTCTTCCCAGGTAATGGTTCCCCAGTGTACTGCTTGCCTCCTGGGGCCAGCAAACACCACAGCCCCTCGGGGCATGACCAGAAAGAGATCCATGGTCCTATATCTGCTCAGTCATCACAAGCTCCGACGTCTACTCCTGCCTCTGATCTCCATATCGATCCGGCAGGCCCGCACCGCCCCACTCCCTGTTACCAGAACAGCACTCCCGCTCCCTGAAAATGATGAGCCGACATTTTCTAGCCCCCTTCTCGTCCAGAAGGAGCTGCAGATCTGCCGACAGCAGGACCACTTTACACACCTTTGACATGCAGCCAGCCCCAGGCGGGCAGAGCTGCTCTGGCAGCACACGGCGATGCTGGGCAGCAGCGCGGGGTGTCAGCTCTGACGGGAGGGGCAGGGAAAAGGGTTTCACCTTCTGCCTTGGGAACTTGCTTGCAGGTTCATGAGCCCCTTTAGAGAGATCCCAAGAGATACACATTGGAGAGGGTTCAGCTTGCAGGGTAAATTCCCAGGAGCTGCTGACAGCTTTCAAAGGAGGGGGAGTCAGGGTTGGGGGCACAGCATCCACCATTCCATCACTGAGTTGGGCTGCAGGATGAAAATATCAGCCCCTGCAGAGCCAGAAGGCATTTGCCTCTCACCTGAGCTGTGCAAGCACACAAGCATCAAAAGTGTTGCTCCCTGAGGCAAACTCCTTGTTCCCACCAACCCGGGAAAGTGCTTGGAAACATCTTTTGATCTGATGTCTGTATTGCCTCTCAAGTGCTTTGCAGGAGGAGCCCCTGTGCTACAGGGAAGGTTGCATCCTGCATATGGGTCAGCATGGTTCTGGGAACCTGAAGGGAGATCTGCAGGAAGAGGAGCAGGGAGGGGCATATGGGACAATCATATTTGGGCAGTGACAGCTTTGTGATGAAAGGTCAAGGTCTTAGCTGGGAGAGGTCACAGGGGAGCAGACTGTGGTAACAGACTCCGGTCTTGGGTGGATCCTATCCGTGTTGTGGGTGCGTGGGGACAAGGACAGTTTGAAGCCATTCCATCTAATGTCCTGTTTATAAACTCTACGAGGCTGACAAAGTGTAGGGGAAAGCATCTAATTGAGAACTGTTTGCTCGAATTATCAGGAACACAGAAATCAGGGGAAAACACATTCAAGTGAGGTCTAAAGAAACAACCTTGTCACAAAGATAACAAATATTGCTGTGCTTGCATTCATTGTCAGGACTTGAACCAGTCTCCCACCTAGGCAGCTCCTGAATTAATGTGTCTAGCCAGAGAAAAGGTCTGGTCATGGCTGCAATGTCCAAGAAATGGTCGAGGGAGGATGTTTGCAATGGTGAAAAAAATAAAAATACTGAAATGAAGGTCTTGGAAAGCCCAAGGAATAGGAAGGAGAATAATGTGGAGCAAATTATAGCTGCTGTCATGGAATCACGGCAGTGCTTTGATCTGGCAGCGATGCTCTGCAGAGCTGGTCCAGCTCCACACGGAGGAAAGAGCAGCAGTTTTGAGACACTGGTGGGGAAGCTCTATCAGGGCCCAGGCTGCAAAGCCTGAGGGCAGCTGCTGCAAGAGGAGCTGGCGAGAGAGCTGCAAGTCCCATGAGGCACTGGAGATGGCCATGCTGTGGGCAGATAACAGGAATTATAGTCCCAGTATTGTTGCTCTGATGTCCTGCCATCTGCACATCTCTCGGGGGATTTTACATGCTCAGAGCCACTCAGTTGTGGACACAAGTCAGGAAATTCCTGATGTAAGTGGTCAGGACATGCAGTCAAAGACACGACCCTTGCCAGGACAAAGGAGCAGAAGCCTCCACTGTGTTTCCCCCACAATTTTCTCCAAATCAAGCCTGTGCTTTCAAAAATCCCACATTCCAAATTCAGGCTCTGAATGGGCAAGTGGAGTATGTGGGAATGCAGGCAAGTCACAGAGTGCCTGGAATATCCCACACTGCAGAACCCTGATGTAAGAAAAATTGCTCTAGATTTTAAAAATAATCAAGATGAAGCAAAAAACAAATCCCACTGCAAACATTCACCTTTTTCCAAGCATGCTTTTACCAGTAAATGGAAGAGCTACACCTGTGCCAAGTCCAGTTCCCTTGCATTGTGTAGGTCCCCCTGAGTATCCTTGTCCTCCAGCCGAGCACCTGCATCCGTGGGAGCATCCCTCCCGCACCGCTGCATGGTTTGCAGAAACTTAGACTGATGCTGAGGTGTTGGGTGGGGAACTGTGCAAAAGGAATAGTGTCTGTGACACACACCTCATCAGAGAGGTAATAACGCTGACCTCTGCACCCTACCAAGGCTCCAGGTCAAATCACAACTCACTGGAGAATCTGCCAGAGTAGAGGGTGACAGGCTGGCAGCAGCCCCAGTAGCAGGACCAAGCCACTGAGCCTTCCTCTCCAGGCACTGCCATACTTGTTTCTCAGTCCGAGTTTTGCAGAGTCATTAACAATCCCACTAATGCAGCATCTAATCTCTGCCTGCCCAGGGATGAGAGCAGCTGGGGCTCAATGGCATAGCTGTGTTTTGATCCCTTGTGCACACTCTGGGGGTTCATACCACGGGGTTCATACCATCTGGTAGGAGTAGACCTTGCTGTGGGAAACGGCTCACCTGAGTTCTGGTCACCTGGGGAGAAAGGGGGGCTTGGAGCAGGACTCTGGTTTTGGCTCTGCAGGAAAACCCTTCATTCCCACAGTTCTGGGCTATTTGGGTTAGCCTGGGAGACCCTGGGACCCAGGTGTGTTGGTGGGGATACAGGGATGTTGTCCTCAAGGTGGGGCATATGGTCCTCAGGTCAATCCTCTAACACTGCCCCTCTGACCCTGTGAGCTGGAAGGGGAACCGAGGGCAGAAGCCTGATGTGTGAATTGTAGCAAATGTCCTGCCAGAGTGCCTGCAATAAATAAATCAATAATTAAGGGAGGATGTACATTAGCCTTTGAACACACTCCAGGTAGATCTTATTTTAGCATTCCAAAACAAGTGTGTGGGGTGGACAAAGGTGGGGGGCTGAAATGAGGCTGAAGGAGGATGAGATGTGGATTAGGGAGGAAGACTGGGGGATCAGGAGGAGGAGGAGATTTCTGAGGCAGACAAGTTGCAGGATTAGAGATGTGAGGGAAGCAGGAGGTGGGGTAACCTTTGAGGGCCATGTAGAAGAGGGCTGCAGGCGTTTGTAGGGACTGAAGGTGATGGGCAACATTGTCCCAGCATATGTGATGAGCACAGAGTCCATACAATGGAGAGAAGTGGGGATGTGCCATGACAGACCATCATGGAGGAGCTGTGCAGAGAGAGCACATCACCAACAGCCCAGTCCCTCACTCCTGCTCATGCCTGGTGGGTGTAATCCCACCTCAAGGCATGTGCTACTCCAACAGCAGTGGAGCTCAAGAGCCTGCAACAGCTCCTGATGGGTTGGCTACTGGCCACTGGTGAGGGGCTGGGTGCTGGCTTGAAGAAATGTTCATCCCTACCCCAGACTATACACACAGGATCACCAAGGCAAGATCATGCATCATGGCTCCATTCAGCTGTGGCTGTTGATGATCCACAGGTCTGCCCCATCAGGTGAACAGAGTCTAGCCATCTGCACACAGAACACCAGGGAGGTTTTCTTCCCCTTGAACAGTTAGCAGTTCTGCTTCCTTACTCCTGTCTGGCTCTTCCTCCAGCCATGTCCCTTGCTAAAGATCAGTGTCTTCCCAAAATCAGCTGTCTCAGTCTCACACTCACCTGTGTAAAGCGCAGCATGACAAATAACTGAAATGATCTCTTGTGTAATTTTGGTTGGTGACAGTACATCAAGCTCGAGGTCCTTATGCTCATCTGGGACACACTGCAGGGTAGGAACGTAGAGGTGGACACTAGTAACCCCTGAAGATGTCTGGGCAGTGCCATAATGTTCTCCGCATTGGCACCTGTATCTTCCCTACTCTGACACTTCTAATACCCACAAGGAAAAGGCAAAGCCCAAGATTTTGCAGTGCAGATAAATCTTGATTCTACTGAAAGGGGTAAGTGTCCACACCTTTTAGCCCATTACTGAGCAATTCCTCCATCACCCAACCAATCTCCCCATCCTTCCAGAGAAAGATCTGGCTGATGTGATTTATGCCTACTGCATATCCTAGCTGGCTTGCCACAAGCCTCTGCATTTGGGCTAGTGCTGGAAACCACATAGGAGCATCAGCTAATGTGAAACACAACCCACTTTCTCAGTGGGATGGGGTCCCCAGAGTCCATCTTCTCATTCCTCCCTCCTCTGGCTCAGTGCACACTCCCCCTGCCAGGCAAGGCTGTGGTTTGGGATAGCCAAACACATCAACAGTGAAGGAAGCAACAGCATTAAACAGAGTCCTGACAGCTTGGCTCTTCCTGGGAAGCTGAGGACTCTCTGGGAAAGCCCTGCAGAAGGATTGAGACAGATCTCTGCCAGACAGAGCTGAGTTGGTCCCAAATCTCAAACTATGGAGAGTTTTCCCTGAGCAAAGAGCTTCCACAATGAAGCACTACCAGCAAAACACTTGTGATGCAGTTCAGCTGAATAAAATAAATACAAGTGACTAATGCCTGATTAAATATTAAAAGATTATTTTATTTTTGCAAACACACAGAGCAGTGCACACAGCTGAAATCTGGAGATGGCCCCTAGAGCCAAAATGACCAAGGAGAGCGAAAATGACACCCTGGTCTTCCTGGTGCTGTTCTGAGGAGCATCTGGATAGAGACCTCCTCTTCCCACCAAAACAGAGGTGGGTCCAGCAGCCATCTCTGTCAGCTATTCGTGTGCAGATTATCCAAATGGAACTTCTACAACCAAACTGATAACCTGGCTATACCAGTGTGATCTGTCTGAGTATTCAGACATTGCTGTGCTGAGCAGGCAGATTCAGTATCAGTCATTTCGTCATGCCAGGCACCCCTCACTTGCTCACTTCCCTCAGTGAAATGCCAGAGCATCTATTGAAGGTAAGATAAATATTTCCACCTACTCCCTATTAACACTGTCGAGAGGGGAGCTCCTTCTCTTACTGTTCCTGCCACAAGCCCACACCATTTCACTGGATCCAGCAGCCCATCCCTATTCGTTCCTCTTCTGACACTTCTCATGTCCTCCTGGAAGTTCCCCAGGTGTTCCTGGGTGGTTTTTTTTCCCCACCTCCAACACAAAGGGTTGCTGTTGTTTCGGTGGGCTAGATTTGCCACAGAGGATGGAGCAGGCTGTCCTGGGGGTCACTTCACAGGTAGTTTGCATTGGGAAGAAAAGACATATTTTGTTTTAGAATATTTGCCTCTGCACCATCTCATTATTTGTTCCATTCCCCAAATCCCACCAGTGTGATCCTAAACACAACTTCCTTCAGAGTTACTGCAACCGAGTGAGAACATTTGTCTTCATGCTATTTTTTTTTTTTTTTTTTGGTAATCAGTAATCCAGGAAGTGCTGCATCATCCCATGTGCATCAGCTTCATCTCTGGAAAACCCCAAGAAAACTAGTATCCTGCTCCTATCCCTTCATCTGCCACCACTGGCTGGTCACAGCTACTGTCCAAGGAAGGAGAGGGATGCTGCTCAGTTAAAATCCTGGTTATTGGGAACGCAAAGGGAAAGGAATGAATGAGTGCCAAATGGAGAAGGATAAAATCAATATGGGGAGAGCTGTTATTTAAGCTTCTGAGCTCCGGGGTATTACAAACATTGGAGAGCAATGAAATAAAAATGATACATAAAGTGACAACATCATCATGTCTCTGTAACTGACGCCTTTAGCAGCTGTTTGGTCTGAACAACAGAAGTAAATCCAAATCTGTGCCTGCTGCCTAGGGCTGTCTGACATTCCTAAGGGGGGACTTTGTGATCAGAGAGAGAGGAAATTACAGAGTATTTTTGCCAAATGGATCGTTTTTAACCTACTTTGGTCACCATGTCCTGGAAGGCCAGAGGATCACATAGTCAGCAGCCCCCTCCATGGACGGCACACTGAAATTTCTTAAAGAGGTTGGGTCTTTTCCACAGGTAAAGAAGACCCCGTGGGATGTCCTAGCAGCTTCAGAAGTACAGGCTGGCAGTGGGGCTCCCTAATGTAGGACCCAGCCTACTGCCATGGCTGGGACCAGCCCTTGCAGGACACCATTCCCCTGGTCCACCATCAGTCAAACTGCACTGCACAGGCATGCTGGGGAGACATCCTGAAAACGAGGAGTTAAAACAGCAGGCTGGCATGCAAAGTGTCCTTTTCTTGCCTTACAGGCTCCCTGACACCCTCTTATCACCCTTTAAAGCTTCTCCACACCAACACAAAGCAACATTTTTATTTCTGTCTATTGGTGGAAAATCAAGATAAGTTTTTTCCACTTTCTCTGCCTCTCCAGAATGTGTCCTCCTAGTGACTGAACCCTAGAATCTTGTCAGCCCTTCTAACTCTGCGCTCAAGGTGCTCTCCACTGCCAGCTCCCCAGCACATCCTCCTCCCTGGGCCTGCGTGTGTACCAGCATTGCCCCCGGCCGTGGTCGGTGTCACCGGTGTTGTGGTGCCCTGGGTCCCTCAGTAGCCACTGGGGACGAGGCTGTTCTGCCAAATGTCGCAGACGGAGACTGAGCCACGAAACACGGCCCTGGGTGCTTTGGGAAGAAGCGGGGCCCCTTGGAGGATGCCGAGCTGAAAGCGTGGATTGCGGGAGGATGCTGCAGTGCCGGGATTCGCACTGCCACCTTAGGGAAAGCCAAAGAAATGCTTCACCTGAGAGCGGGAAGCGATGGCACACTCGCCTTGGCTTGAAGACCAGCTCCTGCGAGGCCAAGGCGGGGTTTAACCTCCGGCAGCGTGGGGATGTGGGGGGGAGCAGTGTGTTAACCCTGCTTAGGGCTGCGCTTCTGTAGCGACCGATGCATTAACCCGGCTCTGGGAAAGCGCCGGCCCCGCTCCAGCGCGGGCAGGCAGAGGCTTTTAGCACAGCCCAGCCATTACTGCACCACACATTATGGGTTTGCTGGAGGAGAGGAGAAGCCTCTGGCTCCCAGAGCACCATTTATCTTCCTGGAGGTGATCGGGGATGCACTAATGGGAGGCACTGGTGTAGAGTGAGATGGTACAAGAGCCAAACAAGGCACCAGAGCTGTACCTGCCAGCACCAGGGCAGTGGGAACGATCGCAGTAGTGATCTCAGCTGAGGTGGCCAAGCTGGAAGGGGAAAGGGAGGGGACAAAAGTTTTCAACATGCTTCCCTTGTCATGCTGCTTCTCAGCTTGGGGAGACCTGGTGTGGCCTCCAGCCCTTCTCAGCTCAAATTGCCTTTGGGCAAAATTCCCTGGGCTTCTTCCCTGGGTTTTCCCCGCCTTCTCCAACGCCTGCAGCCCATCCTGCAATCCCCCCATGAGCTCACAGATGCTCTGACCCACCCCACATGTCTATGATTTTCTCCCACTCTTCTGTGTGCAATCAACCTCCAAACAGCAAAAGAAATAGGAAAGGAAAAGAGGATCTTTTGGTCTGTGAGGTATGTGAAGGAGACCTGGGATAACAGCTACTTTGAGAGAGGGGAAGGTACAGCAGGGACAAAGCAGGGGGCGTAGAGATGCAGGGTGGGGGACACTGACTACATTAGGGGGAACAGAATGAGATAGAGTGGGATGGGATGGGTTCAGGTGCTGAAGAGCAGGGCAGAGAGCTGCACTTTGGAAAGATACAACATCCAGGAAGGTCAGGGTGGCACTAGTTGATGACAACCACATCCGGAGAGTAAATGTTGACAAGTGAAAGAGAAAGTCTAGAAAAACCTGGGAGCATTGCTTGCTCTCTGAGGTCCCTGGTGTTTTCCTGCCTTAGTGGAGCGATAGAAGATCCCAGCTGCAACTGGAGGCACTGCCTAACCCACAGGTTTCTTCCAGGCAGATCTTTCCCAGTGATGTTCAGCTCCCGCACCCGACCCCAGTCGAAGATGCAGCACAGATCATCTCTGCAGTGGGTGGTTACACTGCACTTCGCCTACTGGAAGTGTTGGGAGCAGGGAAGAAGAAGAAGAGCAAAAGAAAAAGAAATAGGAGCAGAAGAACAGCCTCCAGGTTCTGTTTTTGTGAAACTGCAACTAAGTTGCAAAAAAAATTAGGAATCCAGGGCTTTTCCCATTCTGTTCTATGCAGGCTTAATTCCCAAAGTGAGGGGAGTAGGACAGGCTGGGAGGGCAAGAACAAGACAGGTGCATTTCACCTTACAGACCTTCCAAAACCTTAACCCAGGACCACTGGGAGCTGAGAGGAACTTGCCCAGTAGAAGCCTCCCTGTAAGCAGCAGGTTAAGGCAGGTTTCCTTGGATACAGGGAGCACTCCAGCTGTTTAGCAAATGGCCAAAACTCCAGCCTTGCTTTACAGAACAGGTAGGGATTGAAGCCACCCTCTTCTGGCTGCTAGGGAGCTGGGAAGAGGACGGGCTGGGACATAGGAAGCATGGGATTGGACTTATCCTGCATTGATTTTCACTCTGGTCCTTTGCAAAGTGCCCTTCTCTAGTGAGTGGAAGAGGAAGGTCCAGCTGTCGTCCAGTGGATAGTCCCTCTGTACTGATGAACAAGGTTCCTTGTGGATAATTTAGTACCAAGAAGGGTGCACCTGAAGATCCTGAGGGATGCTCCCATATCTCCACTTGCATTTCTCGGTTGTGTCCTGTGATCAGCCATGCAGCATCTCACTGCCTGTTGAGCTGCCTGGGCAGGAGCTGTGGGAAAAGGACACTCACTAACAGGGTCCCTGGCCAGGGATGTAGAAAGGGTTTTCCAAGTAATTAAGCAAGTATTAGGGGCTGGAAGAAACCTTGTGAAGAGACACAACATGCAGCTCTGTTCATCACTGAACAGAACATCACTAATCATCCCTGAGAACAGGGATTTCAAACAGCTCCCATGGGAAACACAAGATGGAAGAAAGAAACCCATGCAGAAGATAAGGGAGCAGATCTTCTGTCCTTCAAACTCACCCTACAATTCTGGCCTCCAAGTTTAGAAGATGTCAAGAGACACAAACCCAATCAGAAGTGGTTGAGACAGTGGTGACAATCCTGGGAAAGGTCCTTCATGTCTCTGTGCGTCCATGCAACGCAGCAGATCAAAGGAGGCTGGCTGGAAAAAAGAAAATCAAATTCAAGGAATGTCCTGTTTATCTGATATGGCACTTTCTTCTGTTTTAAGCTGACTAGTTTTTAGAGAGGGATAAGCTGAGGCAAGGGCAATTCATGGGAGATGAGAATGGCACTAGGACAACCATCCTGGAAATCAGTGAAGGGAAATTAGGCTGGCCTTCAAAACAAAACCAATGTGGCTGCTTTAATTGGAGAGAGAGGATGTACTGCTTCCATATCTCTGCTAGATGCTCAATTTACACAGTCCAGCAATTCCTGGGATAGTGACAGAGAGCCCTGGTTGGGCTCCCCCAGCCATTTTTCAATTCTGCTGCATCTTTGCCTTTGCTTCGTCAAGTCATCATTAGGCAAATGCTCAACGATGACACCAGCAGCAACGCAAGGGAGAGCAAAGCTTCCACATCAATGCACATGACTTGACAATGCAAATAGCTTGGGATACACAGTGCATAAGTATATATTATTAAGCAGCAATAAATGAACAAATTTCCTGCACTTGCCTGATGGGTAGGGGAAGAAGGATTCAGGAAAGGCCCGGGGAACTGGCAGCCTGATTCGCCGCCTTCTCAGCTTGTCTCTCTCGAGTGGCTCGTTTGCTCTGGGTATTTGAAATTGATTTAATTAACATTCTTTATGCATTCACATATAACAAAATAGGGACAATTAAACCTAATAAAACTCAGGTAGTTGTGTCCTACCCTCCTTATGCCTTCTTGATCCTGTTACAACCTCCCAGGGGAAACCAGGGCATGCCTGATGGATTCAAATGGGACTGGGTCAGCCAATGCAGCCCTGCTCTATATACCCCCAGATGTTCAAAACCCCACAGAGGAGAGGGGACACAAAACAAGCTCCCATTCCTCCACTGGCCCAGAGATCATCCCAGGTGCGGAGGTGTCCTGGGATGGATGGGTTGGGACATCTGGGAACAATATCAAATAGGATTACCAAAGGGCCAGTTACCAAAGGGCCCAAGCAAAACTGATGTGGCTAGAAGGAAAGTAAACATCTGGCTGTATTGAGATCTGGGATCTCACTATGCTTCTGACAACTGGACGGGACTCCCATAGTCCCCTTTTGAAGATGCCCTGATATGAGTTGCCAATAAGACACTCCCAATATTTTCACTAAGAAAGTGGGAGATGCAAGTGTAGTCAACAGGTATGTCTCTGGAGAGACCCCATAAATGTCTGGTGACCAAGTACAAGCAAGTCCAAGCTTCTAGCAGCTGCAATGGTGGAATCACAGAATGAACGAATAGACCCTTGGATGATCTCCTCTCAGGGTCCAGCCACCAGGCTGGAGCATGTCTCCTCAACAGAGTCACTTGTGGACACAGCCAAGGGACCAAGGCCACAACATGTTGAAAGCAGGGCTTAGGACCTGAAAAGTTAGATGGAGAGCACTGCATTTTTCCCCCAGAACTGGATGAAGAGTGTGTGGTTATGAGCATGGCCATCAATGAACCACAAAGCCTTTTAGCATCCATTATTTGCAACTGCTGCTGAGCAAACAAATGTGACCACATCAGTCACTGGGCCCATCCCTAGATGAAAACTGTTCACATCAACTGATACCTCCCCCCAGGAAAGCAGAGCTGACCCTGAGGGGCATGGTACAAAACCATCCCCCTTTCCCTTCTGTAGGTTTGTCAGGAAGAAACAAAATGGGGTATCTCACCTCTCCCTCCCTCTATCATGCCCCTTCAAGGTGGTCACTGTGGTCCTTGAATGATCACTGTGGGCCACATTTTTCTACCCATGTCAGCTGAGACAGTCCAACTCACAGGCAGGTTTGGGGGACATGTACACATCCTCACCAGATTACGGTGTGCAGCCAGCTACAGCAGCATGGAACAACTGGGGACCCCATTGTGAGCACCAACACTTATGTAGAGGTCAGATCCATGTAAGGACCTTCTTTCAGCCTCACATCACCTGCTCTGACTAGAGGAGGTCCAAGGCTGGGTTTCAGCCCAGTGGGGGTCAAAAAGGAGGCTCTCCTAGGCAGCAGGGGAATTTGGCTGGCAGCCAAATGGGTAGTTTAACTGAGCAGATAGATGATGGGCTCCCTTGGCAGAGCAGAAGTGAAAAGCCCTGCAGATGCCTCTTTCCAACCGCAAACCTCCCCTGGCTTCGAAGCAAATGCTCATGCTTTGCCAGCACACTAAAACCCCTGCACCCCTCCACCTTCTTGCTTGTTTATCCTCAGGCTGCCAGCTTAACAGGATGGCTCGTTTTATTTATTTTATTGGTCTTTCTTTCTTTTCTCCCTCTTCTACCTCTCTCTTCTCCCTTTTGTCTTCTTTCTTTTTTTTATGAGTTGCACCGCACTTCTTGGTAAAGCACTTTAATCCATTTTAATGCCCCAGTTCTACTCCTCAGTGACAGCCTGGTGGTTAGTCTAATGCGTCCCACTCACCTCGGGGTTACTAATGAGGTCATGGCAAAGGCAATCTCCAAACTGAATAATTCACTAATCAGATGCTGCAGACTCCAGTGGTAAAATTTATTTCTGACACCTAAACAGCAAATGGGTTTGTGGACACACACACACAGGCACGCACAAGCACAACACTTCTCTTTTGCTTTCTTCAGAGCTATTTCTGGTGAACTGGTGCTGTGCCATACATTTAATGGTGGGTCTCACCACAAGGAAGATCGTTAAAGTTCAAGGCAAAGAGGAACTAATGTGATGGACAGGTGCATTGGGTACATCTATGGGATGTCTCATTGAGTGTGACAAGATAAAGATTGGAGGAAAAAGGCACTTTCATGCCATGTGCAGAAAGTATCTGCTGCCAGTTTTCTTCTGGCCTTAGCCTTGTGAGAACTGCCTGTCCAACTGCCTGGAGGGACTCACAATTGATTCAGGCACGGAGATCTAAGTGGTCTTGGAACTAAGTAGTAGTTTTAGGGTTTTATGTCTTTATAGCTCAAAAATAGCAAAAACATGCATTGAATTGAAGCATGCAGCCTGTAGACAGTTTGGTGCTGGCATTGCTAATCCCTGTTTCCACTAGGACTACTCTCCCAGATCTGATCTCACCTCTGCCACTTCGTATTATCCAAATAACATTCCCTGAGTTCCCTCTTGTCCCTTTTTAGTATTGAAAGCAATGTCCGTCACTTCTGTGTGCCACCCTTAAGCATCTCCAAGAGAGGAAATAGTAATAATCCAATTAATTAGAATTGCTAATAATAAAAGTCACAGGGAGTCATTAATAATAATTAACACTTCATATCCCTGGAGGGAGCAGCAGTCTGAGAAATTTTGCTTCTCCATTGCTAAACCAGAAAAGAGGTGGCTGGTGTTGTTACATGCCTGGTAGGTCCCCAGCATGGGGTGCGTATTGACAAATCCTCCCCCTTTCCCTTGGGCGTGAACCAACACTGCCTCAGCAGACACCCAGAGCTGGAAAACCCTGGGAGGCTACATTGGTGCCACCCAGATCTGTCCATTGCCACAGAAGGATTATGTTTCCCTTGGAATTGCCAGTCTTCCTCCTACTGGTTGTTCTATCAGAGAGGGAAGGAAGGCCTGGAGCTGTTTTAGTGGTAAAAGGCTCAGGGGATGGGAAGTGCAAGGGCTGGAGGTGGCTCAGCCATCCTCAGCAGGATCTCACCTTGACAATTGTGATACCACTCCCAGCTGGATTTGGGCTGTAGTGGGGCAAAGAGAGGACATAGACCTCTTTCAGAGAAGAGCAGCTCCCTGTCAAAAGTATAAGCTGAAGCTGCTCTGAAAAGAGGTGGTGAGGACACTGCGATAAAGTGGGACACATGGAGGAGCCCATTCAGGAGTCTGGATGAGGGAGGAGTAACTGCTGGACCTGGCTGCAACATTGCTGAAAGCTTTATTCCAGCCAAAATGTTTCTTGGAAACAAGCTGGTTTCCACAGCCAGGGAAGGTGAGATGACACAAGGGAGAGGGTCTGCTGATGGAGCATGAAGGATATGGGATGTTGAAGTGTCCAGGAGGGAAAATAATTTAAGCAGAGGATTTGAAGCTCTGCTCCCCAGCCCTGAGCCATGCCCTGAACACCAGCCTAGCCCTCTTCTCTCAGTGCCTGAAGGTTTAGTTTTCCTCAGAAAAGAAACAAACAACAAAATCTGAGAGGGGTGTCAAAATCGACTTTCTCGTCCTGTGGTCAGCTCTGGTAATTACTCAGCTAAGTGCTCAGCTGTGATGGGGCTGTACAAATGAGCTGTATGGTTTGGCACATCACTGCTGTCCTGGAGATCCAGAGGATGATGTTAACCGCAAAACCCAGGAACATCGACTGCAGAGGAGAGGTGGCTCAGTGGCATCTCACTTCCACAGCCTGGTACCAAAATTTCACATGCAAACTTTTTGGACAATCCATCCCCAGTGTGAGATATTGCCTTGCCAGACTGCAGAGTGGTGAGAGCCATGCTGGCAGCACAAGGGATTTATGGATCTAGAGGGAAGGGTAGGTCCCCCTCCAATTTGCAGACTGAAGAGAAGGAAGAGCAGATCCTGACAGAGCCAAAGCAGCTGCAGCCAGTGGGGTTCCTGCCCTAGACAGCCCAGGCCAGGGAAGAGCTGCTGGGTGGTCACAGAGCTCCCACCCCCCTGGCTCACAGGAAGGGTAGAGCATGGGTAAATGAGCTCATGCTCACCAGAAGTCACCCTTTGATGTCTGACTGCTCCCCTGGGATGCAGGTCACATATGGCCCAAACACAGAGCAGACCCTAAGATGCAACATGAGCAGAGAGGGGAATTCCCTTGCTGCTTCGTTTTGGTAACGCTCTCGTGCTGACCTCTGTTTGCAGTGGTGTTTCAGCAATGCCTCTTTTATGGCTGGGGATGAGGAAGCAGTAAATCCAGGTTCCAGGAGAGTGTCTGACACAGCATGGAGCCAAAGTGGCCTGGTGATGAAATGTCTCAGCACAAGCAATGACCTGACAAGGTGCCATCTTTTCTGAGAAAGGGTCCACAGTGAAGCCGGGTAAGCCCTAGTGTGGTTCTGGGCAGAAGGGAATTATATGGGTGACAACAGCAAAAGCAAAAGTGGCAGGTGCCACAGGCACAACAAAGGGGTGAAAGGGAAACCTCAAGCCCTGGAGAATCCAGGAGAAACAACTCTCACCAACTGGAGAAGGGTACCAGGGGCCAAGAGAGCCTCCTCTGAGTGCCAGGCACTGCCAGGCTCCCCGCCCAACTGCTGAGCAAGATTATGTGATAAATGATTGCATTAGTCCGGACAGCTTCTCATTTTCCTCCAATCTGGCCTGTCTGCCCTCTTAGCACAGGGCTCCTGATATCATTTCTCCCTTCACTGACTTCATTTTTCCTGTTAGGTTGTCAAGCTGTCACGGATAACAAAAAAGAAGCATGGACAAGGCTGTTACTGTCTGTGCTCCGAGAACATCCTGTGCCTCTGCTATCCCTGCCCTCCATGGCCCATCCTGGGCAAGCGTTCATCTTCCTTGGAGACCCACCTTGGCATTGAAGGTATGCCCACTACAGCTCAGGAGACTATGTCCCTCTGTCCCTGACCAAGGATGCAGCATGGTTTTGTAGAAATTAAGGTTAGAAGGGCACAGGCACTTTCTAACTAAAGACGTTGTACATTGATAACAGTTTGGGGGTAAAGGCTCATGGCTGCTGTGTCGGGGTGCACAGATGAAGCTTAAGAGCCCTTCTGAATGAAGCAGATGCTTCTGTCCTGGTTGATTGTTGATGGAGGGAACCCAATTGACAGTGGGAAACAAGCCAAGTTTGTTCTAGTACAGCTCTCTTCTTTTCTGTACAGTCTGCCTGACTTTCTGCTGTGAAGACAAAATTGGGAGTTTGGGGGAAAATTAGTTTTAATCAGAGTCTGCTGTGTAAGGTTCACACATTTGGTGTCCAGGAAACTGTTCCACTTGGCCTCAAGCAACCCGGTGGAGGGGAGGTGGTGGCTCCAACAAGGCTGTAGCTCCAGGATCCTTTGATCCAGACCGGGGATATGGTTGGGGTAAAACAGCCCCATCATCTGTCCTGTCTCCAGTTCTTCCTAAGGCTTAGGGGGATGTTGGAGGAGGAGGTGGGTGAGTTTGAGGCTCGACTTGGTTTAGGGAAGAGACACACAGCCAGAGCTGAGCAACTTGTGTCTCTCCTGGATCCTTCAGGCTAAAAAGCAAATGGTCCAGACAATATTTTAGCTACCCTGACCCCACACATGGAGGATTTTTAAAAAGCCAAGTTTTGAACATTGTTTCCAGAGAGAACATTAAGCCTCTATGGCAGCATTGTCAGTCAACACATCCTAAACACTGTTGTCTTCAAGTCCAAGTATCCCTAGGTGGGAATCACAACAGAATGTGGAACAGGACTCTTCCCTCCTAATCCAAGCTCTGTGAAAGATGTTCAACAACTCCCCTATGCTCTGCATCCCCATTTCTCCATTTACCAAAATGCCATGATAATAGTATTTGCACCTTCTGCATATGCTCAATAGAGGAGACAAACTGTAAAACCCTTGGGTGAAAGACGTTCCATAGCTGCCATCTGCTCACCTGAGCAAGAAGAGCACTGGGAGAAATGATGCTGGTACCTGCAGCATTTCTAGCATGTTTCTCCTCTTCGAAGAACTTTGCAAATATGAAATAACTCTCCTAACCCCCTGTGAGGGAGTTAGGGAAGCCTAATTATTCTTGATAACAAGCATCCCTCATTTTCATTTAGCAGAGTGAGGAGGGACTTTCATGCCTTGTTTTCCCCCACCACCCCTAAACAGCATTCCTTCATGTTGATAGGAGGGTTAACAGCCATTTGTAATCATATTAGTGAGGCAGTTTAATTCCAAGGAGCCTCATTCCCTGGACTCCCTCACCTCCACTGCATTGCAATGAGCAGATCAAACAGCACCAGTTCTGATTCGGAGATTGATCCGAGACAAGGAGAGCTCATCCACAGGCTGGGAGCATGGTAGGGGATGCTGGCATCCCGCTCCTCCAGTGGAAATCTTTGCAAATGTCATTAAAGGAGGGCTGAATTAACATATCGGTTACCAGGGAGCAAGGGATGGCTTCAGGCAGGGCTGCACAGCCAAGTAGTGGGGCAGTTGAGTGACCTGGGATATTATCACTTTGCTCCATGGAAAGTGCTGATCTCAGTAAACCTGGGGGATTTTGGGGTTTCAACCCCAAGGAGAAAGACACTTATCCCATATGGGCTGGGATCAGCAGCTGGGAAAGGCTGAGGCAAGTTAACAGTTCCACATGCCCAAGTTTAGGAAAGAGATCATTGTGTAGAAACCAGTAAAAAAATGCTGATTTTCTCTTCAAATATCTTCCCTGCACCCCCTCATTAGACAGCTTGTTTAGCTGTTTACCTGATAGATGGGTCTCTTTATTGAACTTGTCAATATTTGCATTTAAGCCCTTTGAAGCAGGTGATGCTTGGATAAAGTGGATCAGACGGATCTGCAAAATTTCCACACAGCTCATCCCTCCGGATTCGACAGACAAAATATAATTCAGGAGGAGAAAAATCTTAGCTGGAGCGAGGGGTCAGCTCAGAACAAAGATACAGAGACATGGAAGATGTCTGGGAGATAAATTGCTAGACGTGGATTTCCCGAGGAGCCAGTGCTTCAGGAAGTCTCTGCAGGAGATGGAGAGGAAGTTGTGGTGTGTCCTGTTGCAAAGGGGTGGCAGCCCCAAGCCAGAGTTATAAACCCTGATACAGTTAAAAGAAGGTGCAATTGCAAAGCCCTCCAGCTCCTCCAAACCAAATATCTGCCCCTTAACTGTCACCACCGCCTTGCCCGGACCACGCTGCTCCCTGTGTTGTCCCTTTGGGGACTGCTTTGGGGGTTTGACTGGGTTTGGTGGCTGCAAAAAGCACCAGGCAGGTGGCTGGGGAATTTGGGGCACCACAAATAGGTCCCCAATAGCTTCCTGATGGTCCCTGCTCCAGTATGCTACTGGGAGGGGAGAGGACTTCTCTGCAGAGAAAAGATCTCATAGTTGCATATTTTTCAGATAATTGATCTCTCAGAAGAAGGAGATATCAGTCACCAGAGACACTGAAGAGGTGTCAGACTGGTGTTCACTGGCACCAACTGCTTTCCCTCTTCCCCTTGCTGGAGGGAAGCTGAGGTTCATCCAAGGCTGCCACTCCCCATCCCCAAGTCTTTTCTCCCTCTCTGGGGCCAGTGTGCCAGGGCCAGGGCTGAGCTGGGAGCAGAAGATGATCTCCAGGCTTCTTTGTAACCTCCTGGCAAAGCTAGACTGCTTTTCCATGGGACACCTTCCCTCTCTTTGCTGCAATTCTGGGACATGCCCTCCCCAGACTCTATGGAGATATGACACTGGATGGGGCCTTGTGGGTCACAAACACCAGTTTTGTTACTGGTTAACTGCATCAGCCCCTAATACTTATCAGCCTCCTTTCTTGATTCTTTCAGGCACAAAAACTCTAGTGACTTCTCCAGTTTCGTCTCCTTCCCTGGTAGAGGAGAGGCAGGGACAAGGTGGAGATGGACCCCAGAAGCAAGGCACGTGATCTGCAGGAGCAATGCCAGGTCAGAGGACCCAGCAAATTTAGTAAGGGCACAACAAGTGTTCTATAGCAAAAATTCCTTCACCTGAGCTTGCCAGCTCAAGGACTGGTGGCCTCCCTTGTCCATCCATGTTGTCCCTGTCCTTCTTTCAATGATTTCTCCACTTGGGAGACCCCACAGGACTCAGCATCACTGCGACTTGCAGTCCCATGGGTATGTCGGAGCTCCTTGGTTTTTTGTGAGTCCACCCCAAAGGCTTTCAGAGACACATCTCAGCCAGACACCCAAGAAACTCGCTTTATTTCCCATCACATGCACCCAGAGTCTCTCTGGGGCCCCATGGATTCCAAGTTTAAGGAGAGAGAAGCTTTCATTAATGAAAAAAATGCTCCCATCCATATTCATTTAGTGCTCTGTCCCAAAGCGAACGGCTGATCTGCGTTATGACAGGGACACAGGGCCCAGTGGACCATGTAAGTATCAATTTTCCAGAGTGGACAGATCATGTGCAATTACAGACAATGCCAGGGTTTATGGCTGTGGAGAATCTCTCTGACTGACACTAAAATGCTTATGAAGTTGTTTTGAACTTTTTCCAAAAGGAAGGGATCCAGCCTGGGTCATTCAACTCTCCTGGTCCCTCTTTCTGCCACTCCTAATGCCAGATCACCCCATGCCTAGTGCTAAACCTTGGTGAAAGAGTAAATCAGCACTAAAGGACTATAAATGCCAGAAAAACATTGCAGGACTTTGCCTCCCTTCCCCAAAACAATGTGTGAAGAGCAAGAGATTGAGATGCGACTCTTGATAGCTCCAAGAGAAGACCCCAGCTGTGAGGGTTCTTTGGGCTGAGCCATATCTGTCAAGCCCTGAATATAAGCAAATTATGAAAGATCTCCAGGATCCTGGATTGGATGGAGATGGACCCTAGGATCTTCTCTGCTATTTCTGCTATAGTCTCATCCTGATATTTTGCCAGGAGCAACTCAAAAAGCAAGCAGGAGATTACAGATTTGCTCCAGGAGAAGCAGGTCCTTGCACTGGTTGCTAGTGGGAGACTTGACCTCAGTTTCTGTAAACTGAGTCAACCTTCACTGAGCCTGGTGCAAGCAGCGTGGAGAAGGTCAGAGCCATCCCAGGACCTCAAAGCCAGTCTAATGCTTTGGCACAGAACCCAGCTAAGTGGTTGCCCCTTTGGGTGTAGGTCCCTCCTCACACAAGTCCTTATCTTTCATAAAAAGGACTTTTCTGTGAATTACAGGGAACGAGCCACATGAGACAACAGGCAGTCTCCTGAGAAACGTTCAGACTAAATCTAGGCTCTCCAATGAGTCAGTAGCAAAATAGGTGAGAAAAAACGTGCTTTTAGAAAAAAAATCAGATGATCTGAGAGAAGGAAAAAAGGCCTCAGAGCAGACATTTAATAGCGTGGTCATAAAACAGTGGAATAAAAGAGGGACATGAAATAACAGGATTGGTGCAATCTTTTCTGCTTTCCGAATCACCACCTCTTCTGGGGCCTGTAAGCATGCAAGAGGGGAGTCCAGACAAGCTCACCTCACCTGGGTGACCAGCCAGATAAATCCACACTGCTGTCTGCTTCCCCAGCACTCCTCCAAACACCCCCTAGACCATCCCATGCATAAATGGTGGGATGTCTCCAAGACCAGGATGTCTCAATGAGGGAACGCTGGTTGGTGGAGCAGCCATGGTTTCACATGGCCCACCTGTGTCATTCTACCTCCATATAGACACCCTATGTGGGACAAGAGAGATTTCCCTTCCAGAATAATTACTCTGCTTGGAAACCCACTAATTAGCCTGGAACAAAGTGGCTCAAGTGTCCACATGGGGAGCTGTTGTGGAATACATAGCTTATTCTGTCAGAGCTATTCTGGGCAATTTCCTTTCACAAACAGGCCATGAGATTTAATTTTCCTTCTTTCTACAAACAGATGAAAGGTCTGTGCTTACCAATTTCAAATCATCCCAACCTTCCTTGCCAGGGACAAGCATTGGGTGCAAATTATCCTGAATTCTCCTGCCGTTGGGACTCTTTAAATTCCCTTTTTGTTGTTGTTTCTTTCCTTGAAGGGGGAGACATAAATCATGAAGATTTACATCACCCAGACTCTGGACCTTTTCCAAAGGGTGAGGTCTAAACCAGCATAAATTAACCCAAACAATGGCAAGTTAGAACAATGTTCTGAGCATCCCATGAACACACTGGGGTCTTATGCAATGCATGTTTACCAGGCAAAGGAAAAAACAGAGGGGAACAAAAAAACCTCCAGCATCAAGTGGCTCTGTAAACAGAAGTATCCTCTCTTAACTCAGATTGCAGTTTTTCAGTAAACACATTATGAGTTTCATCAGCCTGTAATTAAATTCACCTTTCCCCAGCATACAAGATGTCAATGAAAAATGAAGGTGGGAGGATGCTGGGGGCTGTTTTGTGGAGCCTTTAACACCCAGGTTCCCCAGTGATGGGCAAGCTGATGAGTATCAAAATAGGCCCACCTCTCACACAGATCTTCTCACCTGGCTGCTTGGGCATCTTCTCAGCCGGATTAATTTTCTTCATCTCCCTCTACACACGTGTCATGGATATGGAGAGGGAGAGCAGCCTTGAAAAACACAGGAACAGCCTCTCAGCGGAGCAAGAGAGACGTGGGAAGGACCAAAACCACCTGCTGTGGGAGACAAAGCAGAGGGTGGCTTCAGCTGTGGGTTCAAAATGGCTCAGAGAGAGCACTGGCAGCCTGGGATGGCTGGGAACACCCTGTGTCACGGCACTGCAGGGACAATCGGGGAGCCAAAGTGAGAGCAGAGGATTAAACCATCCACTTTCTACTTGGTAAAAACACCACCGCTTTGGTTTCACTTCTCAACATCTGTCCCATTTTGTGACAGCTCCCTTACTTAAAAATAAATCCTTGGAGGGGTGGAGAGAGGGAAGAGAAGAAAAAAAAACAACTCTGCAATTTGTTCCTCCAAGCTGGGCTGCCTTTCTGGCCCTGATTTTATCAGCGTGGAGACAGGCTGTCCTTGCAGAATGATTTTACCATCTTGAAAATGATTACAGAGCTGCACAATGCCTTCAGCTCACCATGTAACGATATTTTTATATGCTGTCTCATTAGATCGCCACCCGGGTTGAGGATGTTTTCAAACATTGTCTCTTCATGGTCGGCGTACCGCAGTACCAGGAATAGAGTGACGAATTGGAGAGAGTTCAGAGGGCAGCAGCAATAATCAGAAATCTGATTTACAAGGAAATGTTAAAAAAGCTAAATCCATTTTGCTTGCTAGAGTGAAGATCTAGGCATCATCCACAAAGATGGGAAGGGCAAAAAGCAGGTGCTGGGGAACGTGGTAGCTGGTGTAGTGGAGGAAAAAGAATAAATTAAAAAGCACAGGTGCTTTCTCCAAAATCTTTAGTTTTCAGCAGATCTCAGACAGATTCATGGAAGGATCACTGCTGGAGGGACAGGAAAACCCAACCGGAAACATCAGGGGAAAAAATGACCCCTTGGGGAATAGTTCTGCTTAAGCAGAGAGGAGATTACAAGACTTACTGGCCTATTTCTCCTCCAACATTTATGCTTTCCAAACCATTGCTGACCAGCAGTGACATCCAAGCAGGCACTGAACCTGTGCTCAGAAGGTGACAGGCTTCAGAGCTCACTGTCACCCCTTGGAGTCACCTGAGCCCCTTCCTCCCCTTCTTCCCCACCCCAGGTAGGTCACATCGTGTACCTGAATGTACTGACACTATCCCTGCAATCCGGGCTCGTGACACGTCACACACTAGGTTTTCCCCCCCTTTATAAATACATGTGCTGTAGCATGGCTGCACTCTGTGAACCAGGGTGCGAGCAGCCTGTGATTAGAGGAGAACGAAACACTGATTATGGGTTAATTAGTGAGGCTAATAAACTGCCTGCAGCTTCGTTTAGGAGAGAAACTGTATTTTATTGCACAGAAAGAAGTGAAGAACATGGAAAGGAAGAGTCTTTTTCTTTGAGAGGCTGAAATGGATGCCCTGCATGGATGCAGAGGACATCGGTGACAACAGCAGGTTGAGGGGCTGAGTCTGTTCCTGCTCATGCCCTACAACGATCCTGAAAGAGCAAACTGTGCCTGCTGGGTGGTCTGGGAGGAAATCACCCTGATGAGAAACATCACCTCCCGAAGTGGTCCCCAGCCACAGCCAAAGGTGGATTGAGACCTGACAGGGAGAGCATCCCAAAGCGTAGGACTGAGGGAAAACCCCAGCAGGAGCCAAGGCAGGAGCTTGGGCAGAGCCCTGCTGGTAGTGGAGAAAGGAAAGCAGTTTAGCCAGACATAGCCAGGGCAACAGCATGTGTGTGAGACAATAGAGAAGGGACAATCCTGCCCAGGGGCAAGGATTAAATGTCTACAGTGCTTACACAAAGCAGTAGTTTCCATTGCTCATTTCTCTCTGAATCAGATGTTTAGAGTTTTATCGGAAAGGGCTTTTATTTTTTTCTTTCCTTCTTTGTTTCTTTCTTTTTTTTCAGTGGACGAGGTGGAAATCTCAGCCCTTGACTTCCTGGTAGTGGCCTTGTTCTCAGATCTCCCCATGACAACCACGTTCTTGGGGAAAAGCCAAGCTGGCTTCACCATGCACTTCCCACAGACTTGGCACTCAACCAGCCTGGCACCACATCAACCACAGCCCCGTGGGTCTGGTTATCTGCAGCTCAAGCACCTTGGTCCAGAGCTCAGCTGCGGGCAATTCCCCTTTTCCCTTTCTTCCTCTCATGATGGGAGCATACATGCAAGGCTCTGGCATAAAAATAAATCCCCTCCCATCACATTCCAGCATATTAATAATGACATTTAATAACTTCTGCCTAATAGTCTCCATATTCGTGTGGGAATCTGTGACACATGGAGGACTGGACAAGCTTTCTTAGCACATGCAGCGTGGTTGCCCCATATGTCGTGCAGCTTTCAAAGAAAGGAGGGGGACAAACAAATGGCATTCTGGAAAAAAAAGAATGTAAATTTTAATTAAATTTTATGTTCCTGATAAAATTAGGCCTGACAGCTCTGGAGATCAGGGTCTTCTCATTCTACAGTGGATATAAGCACCAGATGCTCATGGTTGTGGCCAAATCCTGTCTTAGAGGGTCTGAGAGAACTTCTCCATACGTTCATTACATCCTCATCCCTCAGCCACTTCAGTAACCAGGAGCAGGCCAGGGTTACTCAAGGATGCTCAAGGTGGGGGCTGTGCCTTGGCCATGTCCAAGCCACTTCTGTAATCTGCTCTATGTACAGACAACAAATCTAATCAGCAGCCACTGTAAATCCCTGAAGGGACAGACAAAGGATACCCCGTGAGTCTATTGAGCCCATTAACAACCTGAATAGCCACCAAACTATGTCCTGTGCTTAGGATCAATCAGAGAGGAGGGTAGTCCAGGACAGCCCCAGAAGTGTTTCTCTCCACAAGGATGGAAGTTCTTAATGTGTCCAAGGCAGGCACTCATGGGCTGCTGGGAGGAGGTATCTCTGCCAGGTGCCAAAGTTGGATGAGAATGGGGTCTCCTATGAGGATCTCAGGTAGAGACGGTAGTGGGGAAGCTGCTGGAAAGCTCCCTCCACCTTGGAAGCATGTGTTTCACCTCCTTGAGCTCTTATTCATGTGCAGCCTTGCTCCTCTTAGCTGGATTTCCAGCATGGGTTATAGTATTTCTGTCTCTGCTCACCAAGTAATTAAAAACACCCATTTAAAAATAGCAAAAACAAACAAACTAGAAATCATTTAAACCTCATCAGTCAAGACTGCTCTGAAGCAACCAGCAAGTACGGCCACAGAAAGGCTTTGATTCACAGCCCATCACCCTGGGTTTGGCGTGAGAGAAAATCATCTTCCCCAGACAGAAGAAGCTCCTATGACAATTTTTTCCAGTTAAAAATTCCTCCTGGGCAGAGCTACATAAATCCCAGAGCACCTTTCCTTGTTGAGAGGAAGGAAACACAACCCAAGGTGACTCATGTGACTTCCAGGGTCTGGAGGAAGGCCACCCCTCCAAATCACGCTGCCATTGCCCACCCACCCCTAATGGTCTCAGGGACAATTTTGTTACCTAAACTCCACGTGTGTGGAGTTCCTCTACCATAAGTAGGCAAGGTTTGAAACAATGGTGATGGAAATGGTGACGGTGGGGAGAGAGGTTCAGATGTGACTATTCAAAGGTGTTCTTACAAAATCTTTCTAATTGGGCATTTACCTAAGCTGCATTCCCTGCCACACAAAGCCATTGCTTAAAGCATAGCACACAGCGAGGCAATTGCCTTTTTATTTTGCTGGTTATTATTTCTCACTGGAAAAGGGGGAGGGGAAAGCTATCACTCTGGGGTTTTTATCAGGTTTCATCCGCTCTGTCTGATGTTCAATAAAAGTAAACTTACCTCTGTTAGAGATGAGTAGCCCTTTAGAGAACAGTCGTTGCCTGCAAAGTAACATTTAAGTATCCAACTGTCTCTTAAGTTAATGCAGGCAGAGGATGGAAAGGAAGCTACAGTCACTACTATATGTTTGAAAACCACAGCTATTTCTCTTAAAATTCTGCAGCCAGCCATACATGCTTTGATTGATTTCATTGATGCTGCTTCACTTTTCCTAAAATCACTACCTGTCACCTTTCCCCTACCCAGCTAAGCCACCTCAGTCTCCACGCAGGCAGAATCAGCCCACACATGGGGAACAGTATCATGTCCCCTTCCTACCACTGATGCTCAATGTGGTGGGAAGATCAGCTGCTAAACCTTCCTCTTTAGCAGCTCCTTCAGGAGAGTGCAGAAGGAGCCAGCAGGTCCCAAGTGAGAGTTTGGGCAGAAATGGGGGGCTCTTTTAAGGGCAGGTGTTGCACCTCAAGCCCTTGGTTAGGACTCACCATCCCAACAGCTCACGTTGAGTCATTTGTGTGCCTGATGTATCTCTGCACATCTCTGTGTGACTGTACCAGCCAGGAGTGGCTTTGGGGAGACAAACCATCCTCTGGTGCAACACATGCCACTGGGTAGGCAATCCCATCCCACCAGGAGGCTGGGATCTCTATGTGCCTGCATCTGCAGACGCGTCACACATTTCTTCTAGGGTTTGCCATGACCACAAGCTCTCCCACTACAACCACCCCAGCAAGGGAAGTTCACAGTCAACATGAGCAGAGTTTGACTAAGTCTTTATGGTAGAAGCATAGTAGACCCTTTGGAGGTCTTTGGCATGGAGATCTGGTGAAATGTGTCCCTGATCATGGCAGGGCGATTGGAACTAGGTGATCTTTAAGGTCCCTTCTAACCCAAAATATTCTAGGATTCCATGATAACTCTTTTGCAACAAAGATTGTCCCTTCAGTGTTACCCTTCTTCAGGGACTACCTCCAGATTCAGAAAGGACAGTATTCAGGATACAGGGTTGCCAAGATGGCAGGAGGGCCAAGAAAGCACACATGCAGGTCACACACTGTTTCCCTCCAGACACATCCATCCCCTCATGCTCTGGGCTACATTAGCAGGAATAAACCCCCACGGCTCTACGGAGAGATGTGGCAGAGCCCAGCCAGCAAATCCACACTGGAAGAAGCCAGAGACCTCCCCATAGGACTCTGTGCTATGGCTGCATCCTGCATTAGGAGGTTCAGGATTTAGGGTACCCCCGGCACCTACTGCATAAGTGACAAGCAGCTGTCAGCAGCTTACGGGGGTCTCCGGCTGCCTGCAAATTTCCGCATTAAAGCTGTAAGCTCTCATGCCTCACTTGGGGCCAATAAAATGGGATAAGGTAGAGGCTGTCGTGATAAATGGGGCATAAATCATACCTCCCCCTCCTTCTTCCTCTTTCTTGGGGGGAGGTGGTGTTGCCAGAGCCTTTACCAGCCCTGATTCAACATGCTCAGACAGGCCCTTTTCTGCCTGAACAGTCAATTAGAACTTCATCAGAAATCAATTTGCAAGGCCCAGCTGAGATGTACCTATAGATCAGGCAATGCCAAGTGATTATTACACTAATGGAATATTCCATTGATTAATTGAATATTTAAGTCCTGAAATGTAAGCCCCACTGTCTTATCCATGACTTGTTACGGAACTAAGCAGCAGAGACACTGCACCAGCATGAGAAACTAACCTTGAGTCTCGTTCTTTTGGGGCAAAAGGCAGAAGGTCTGGTCCTGGTCACACAGGAAGTATTTTTACTTCCTTGGTAGACTCCTCAGCCACCTGGAGTCAGTCCTCTTTCTTGTGGCAGCAAAAATAATGCCTTACCTTTTCTAATACTGTGATCCTGGACAATTTTATGACTTGGATGTTGCACAGAAACTGTGTGCACTCAGTGATGGGTGAGAGGGTCCATGCGGAATAACAAACACACCTAAAAAAAGCACCTGCAATAGTTAACAAAGTAAAGAGGTGCTGTTGGGAGCATTGCCTGGTCTCCTTTCCAGGGTTCTCCAGCAGCCCTCCATGGCCAGGTAGCACCCATCACTCCTACCTGTTCCTCCCATGCAAAGCTGCAAAAAGCTTACCCTTTCTCTGCTTGTTGAGCAGCACCAGCTTGGATAACCCAGCCCTACCCCAGGGTCAGCACTGCTCCCATTCCCCAAACTCAGGGAGGAAATCCGTGGTGATTTATTTAATTTTTTACACACAAGCAGATGTCAGGACTGCAGATCACAGCCAGAAGGTCAGGAGGGCCATCCAAGGCTTTTCCAAGCTTCTCTACCCACAGCCCAAGAGCTTCTCCACACCACGGAAACCCCAGGTGTCCAGAGGGCAAAGGTGGCCAGATGCCTCCTGTGAAGGGCTTCCAGATTCACCACACAGAGGGGGCCAGGTTACTTGTTCAGTGAAACACCTGGTTAAGTGCTTTGTTGGATGAAGGCCATAATGACCAAGAGAGAGCAACAAGACAGAGATGGGGGAGATGGGAGGGGTGGGAGTGGTAAGTAGAAGAAAGGTGGACTGCAGCTGGAGTAATCCTCACTGAAGGGCCCAACAGTGTGTTAAGGAATATTATTCCCAAATTATATTATGTGAATAACTTAGTGAAGAGCCATTAACTAGATAAGCAAGAGAGGGCTCCAGTTCTCTGCACAGAGCTCCTGATCCCACACCAGAGGGTGAGGTCTCCCTCCACAGCTCAAAGAGCATGGCCATGGCCAAACCATTTTGGTTGGTTGCTGGAAGGAGCCATCCAAACAGAAAAGTGACCTCCATGGCAGATGTGCAAAGGCTTGGAGAGCCATTTGCTCTCCTCCTTGTGAGGCTAACATCCCCTTGAAGGAGCCAGGAGAGGCTACAACAGTGGTCAGTATTTTTAGATAAATCATTGCACGGGTGAAACTTATTCCTTGTTCCCACCCACTACCTATCTGCAAGGCCTGAAACAATGGCTGTCATAAAACCATAGATGGCAAGATGCACATAAGCTTCCCGTTGTTCCCACCTTCCCTCCTCTCTGTACATAGCATCTAGTCTTCTTCCCACTCCAGGATTTGGAAAGGACCCTGGAGCCAGCCAGGCTGAAGGAAGCGCACAGAGAATAAGGACCAATACTTGCTTCTGGCTGGAGTAGATCAGGTGTCCCCTCTGCACTTCAACTTCACACCAGCTTTGTACTTGCCCTGATCATCACTGGGGACTCCTGGTCTCCATTATTACCCCTAAATTGTACTGGGGTCTTTGTCCTGACCTCTGGTAGTAGAAGCTGCTTAGTTTCTGACATGGCAAGCAGCATTTTTCCCCTCTTTGTGTACATATTTCTGAACAGGAAGGTAAAAGTAAATGGAGAGGAAAAACAAGTATTGATGGAACAGCTAGAAGGAATAAGAGAGCTTTTCGTCTCACTGAGAAATCTGACCTTTCAGTGTTAGCTTCAAGAAACCTCAAGCCAATGTGCTTTGCTGTCATTTGCTGCAGGTGAATCATAGGGAGCTTTCATCCCCTCCCTCAGGGGATAACGTCTAGACATTCATTAACTTGCAGGTTCTGGGTGCCTGAGACCTGAGGAGTCTTGAAACCCCCAGCTGATGAGATCAGCCTCTGAAGAAAGACCCAAAGTCATGGTCCTGGGTGTTTTCTCAAGAAGCAGATCCCTGAGGAACTCAGTATTTCTCCTGCTCAGCAGATCCTCTTGCCCTCACGCATGGGCCTGCAGTGGGACATGGCTCTGCAGTGGCCTCATGTACTACTTGTGGTCTTCACACTTCAGTTGCTAAACACAACAGACTCATAAAAGCAGCATGGAAAGATGGGCCAGAAATGAAACACATTCCACTGAGTTTGGGTTTGTGTTCGCAAAAGAGAGAAGTTCGTCCGTGCTGGTGTGAAACCATACAGCCCCTCCACTCCATAGAAATGAGGAGCAAAATGTCCAGGCTGCCTTCCTCATCAGACAGGGTTGGTAATCCCAGACATACTGCTGATGCCAGGAACCAAGGGGACACTGGAGATTAGGCCATGAATGGGGCTGTGCTGTTGGTCAGGGAGAAATGAGATGCAGAACAATGAAGAACTCGTCTTACCCATCTGGCCTTGGGATCTCTTGGCCTCTCCTTGGCCAGAGGGATGCAGAAGGCCCATGGCAAAGGCATTACAGCAGCAGCGTCCAAACACACAGAGTTGGAGGCATGCAGTCCCTCCAGACACAGTCTCCATCTCCTGCTATCCATGGAGCAGGAATCTCTTTGGCAAGCCCTGGATCCTGGCCCCAAGGGCAGAGGGCAGCAGGAGCAGCCCAGGGAGTCCAGGGTACCACAGCCATTTCAAACAGTGGTTGCTGCTGACAAGGTGAGAACAGACAACATCAGTAGAGCAGGGTTTACTGTCTGCTGGGCAATGCAGAGGTCAGATGCTGTTCCTGTGTCCCGCCAGCCCCCTGCCATGAGGCTGCTACAGCTGCTGAGTGCTCATAAAAATGTGCACCATCTTTATTTCCGTCTGCAAACAGCACAGTCATCACTGATTTCAGAAGAAGAAGCCACAGGCCTTCCCACACAGCTAGGAGGAATGTACAAAGGCAGAGGGCTTGGGATGGTTTTTCCATCCTGGTAGCCCTGAAAGTGGAAGAGCAGGCAGTTCTCCCTTCGCTGTCATTCCCAGGCTGCTCAACCTCCTGAGGACTGGTCTCCAAACTATAGGCAGCCAATCTCCCTCCATCCAGCTCTGTCAGATGGAACAAGGAAAGGGTAGAGGAGGCAGAGATGCAGACCTGCCACTACAGCCCCACAGCAGAGACCCTTTTTCTGCCCAGGAAACCTCTGCTCCAAACTTAGAAAACAGGAATTAAAAATGGAGGTATCCAACCATGGTGTGAACTGCAGGGAGATTTCAGACTGATAAATATTTCAGACTGACAGCTATTCCTGTCCTTGAAAGTTCATTCATCAAACTCTCAGCAAGGCCTCCACATCCCAGGACCATAAATACTGAGACCTGCTTTAACAGCTGCTTTCATCATGGCCAATACCAAAGGATGGAAACTTGTTACAGACCAACCTATATCCTCGCATACTGCGGTATAATTTACTGCACCTATAAAGGTTATATTCAAATATACTTCTATTGTAATTACAGTCCCTGGCTATGTGGATCCATTTGTGAGCTGATTTTACCTTGTTTAGGCCTGATTCCACACAATGACAATGATTCAGAAACAATGGCAGCATTAGTATTGCAGTGATACATACAAGCAGCCTTGGTCTTACGTGCAGGAAGAGTTTTACTGTCTGTCCATGGAAGAAAAATTCAATCAAAAACCATGAAACCCTACTTGCTGTCAGACGAATAGAAATGTTGGCAACTTGCAGGTGCCAACCCCTCCTCAGCTCTTATGTAGTTTCTGAGTGATGCTACAACAACATCTGCCCCTGAAATGGGTATTACAAACTCCAGTTAGGAAGGAACAAGTCCTGCTCTAGTTTCTCTGCAAGTCCCACAACCCTGAAGGACTTTAGGGACTAGTTCTTGTCGGGTATTTGATACTTTTCTCCTCAAATTAGCCCTGAATTTTGGGGCTGTCCAGATGCTCCCCCACAGCATGGCGCAGAACCAGGAGCCTCTTGGTAATGCCACAGTAGGAGGGAAGCCCTTCACTGCACCACATCCCTGTTAGAGATGGCCTACAATGATAAATGGGAACCTTATTCTGCCCCTTTCAGTCCCAAAAATAGATTTCATTCCCAGATCCTTACAAGAGCTCCAGACTGCAACATCCCAGTGCTGAGCAGCTGCTGGGGCTTCTCAGCTCCCACTTCCAAGCACCATCTTGGTTTGGAGCTCTTTAAGAAAAACCATTGCCTACTGGGCTCTCTTAAGCCCATTTCATTCATGAATTAAGTCCCTGACAGCCCATATCTCTATGATCAATATGTTTGTTTATTAGCAGCAGCTGCTGTGTTTTAGCAAAACTGGAGGGCTCCAGCAGGAACAGAGCGCTCTAACCGCAGAGCAGGGCTTGGGATATGGAGGAGGAGAACCTCCTGCTGGCAAGTGGGAGCTGAGCTGGATAAGATTTCACGCTAATGACCCTTTAATTGAAATCACTGCTCAGGACAGATTGCTCGGCTCGGGGATATCTGCACTGATGGCTCCTGGTTTGGCCACTCCTGGGATGAGTCCATTAACTCGGCAGCAGTGAACAAAAGCAAGTGAGGGGGACAGTGAGGGGTCATCCATCCCCAGCAGAGCTTGTCTGCTCATCCAAGGAAGCCCAAGTCAGCAGCTGGTGTAACTGGAAACCTGCACAAAGGAAGGAGAGATTGTGCAGCTTGTTGGACTTTGTGCTTTTGCTCCTCTGTGTTTGCTGACCCAGGCTGGATATGGCCTGTGTTGTCTCCTTCTCTGGGTAGGGTTGTCCCCATGTGTTGGTCTGGTGTACCCAGGAAGGGAAATGAGGACACCCAGGCATCATCTCCAGATCATGATGTGACCTCAGCCTTTGCTTGGTATCCACTCCACTTTCCTCTCTCTCTGTCTCACTGCATGGATGTTGCAAGGCCGCAACATCTGTCTGCCCCAACACACGATAGGCAGGAACATGGCAGAGCAGGAGCTGGAGAGATGGGAAAATCCTGGTCTCCTGTCTTCTTGTGCAAGGAGCAAAGCACTCTGAGGTCCCTTTTCACTTTGCCTCCCCCTGCCATACCAGCACAGACAGCATCCCACAGGAGCACAGGCATGTGTAGGGCTGGTCCTGGCTGGGCTGGCAGCACAATCCAGCACAATCAGGACACGTGTGAGCTGTCCTCACGTTCATCCCACCCATCAGCGCAGGGCACATGTGTTAGTCTGTGCTCTGTAAAACTGGAGACCCTTCCCCACTGGACAGGTGCCAGGGGAAGGGGAAAACATGGCTTTCCTCCCCACAGAGCTTGGGGAGCTGAGATATAAAACTCAGGAGTGGCAGAAAATCCTCGACAGCTGCAGAGGTGCTATAGGGTACAGTTCCTGCTCTGCATCCACCTCATTCCCAGACAAGGGGGAACATCCCCATCCATGGGGACCTTTCGTATCACAAAGCTTATCATAGGACAGCGAGTGCTAATGAAACACACACTTGTTAGATGTAGGCAGCTCTTTTGGGCCCATTTTGTAAGTGGAAATGTTGATGTGTGTCTCTTGCAATGTGAAGAGATGTCTGAGTGCACAGAAAGGAGGGTTACGAACCTGCTTTGAATGCATTTATTATTCCCATTAATTACTATGCTTGCTAAAGAGGACCAGCTGTTCTAAGAGGCTGCGGTACCAATTTATCAGCAGAAGATTCCAACAGAAGTCGTAGAGAGTTTTCCTCTGAACTTGGGAGGATGGAAGATGGAGGGTTTTTAATTAGAACTTGTTATTAATGGGAATGTAGCAAATTAAAAATAGTCTCCCTTCCCCCCCTTCCTATTATATGAAGCTCTGATCTCAATTAGAAAGATCAGGGACTAACCATTGAATGGGAATTACTGAGATGAAAACTGATTGAAAGACAAAAAGCCAAAGACAGACATATCACAGGGAGAGAGAATGGAGATGGGGAGTGGCAGGACCAGGGAACAATGAGCAGAGGCTGGCAGAGGCTGCCTGCAGTTGCCAGGTGTCAACAGCACCGCCGAGAGCTGCTGGCTTTCTGTTTCTCCTGTGGTGAGCACACCCTCCAGGGCTGCTGCAGGCCAGGGCTGACCCCTCTAGAGCCGTGGCAGCTCATCTCTGTTTGGGCTGGGGCTTGAGTCATGCTGCTGGCAATCCCTGGTACCACAGTTTTGCTGACTCAGCAAAGCAGGACCACAGGGTCTGTCCAGTGTGGGTATCTCTGTAGGAAGGGTAGGTCCCTGTTTTCAGACTTGGGGGCATCTGGGATGTTTCTGTTAGGTGCAGGCTCCTATCTGTTGGCCATTGGACCTGCAAAAGTTTCCCATTTTATCTCATCTCCTTTCTTTACCCTCATTCTGTCTTACCCCATCATTACCTCATAGTCCCAGCCCACAGTTCTTCACCCCAGGCTCTGCTATGAACAAAAATACATCTCACCCCTAGCTCTCTGGTCTTGTCCTACTGCTTCCCCAAATCCAGCAGTGTTGAGGACGTCCTGAAGCTGCTGAATTCTCAGCAAGAAATGATAGAATTGTTCCCCAGGTTCCCTACCCTGGGAGCTGTAGCTCCACCCCCCAAGGATTGAGTGCAGGCTGGCTACAGGATCGGTCCCTACCACCTCTGGCTGGGAAAGAATGGGTGGGTTGGGATGAGGATTTGTGCTCCATTTTGGCTTTGCCAATCTGAGTCGTTACTTGGGGAACAGGAGATCAGGACTCAAACCTGGGGTGATGCAAAGGGATGTTTGTCTGACCAAATCCATCTCCTGCATCCCACTGTTGGAAAAACTCAGTTAATGACTACCTAATGAGAATCTCATCTGCTCCTTTCTCTGGTCACCTGTGTATCAGAACCTCTATATTCCTTCCAGCAGATAATCCATGCCATATTCTAGGGCAGGCAGGGACCTTAGGCTGAAATTACAGCCTTGCTTACTAATTGCTGCATGTTCTCTCTCCGTAGGTATATCATTGCCAGCAATTAGCACAAAATCCTTTCCCTCTCTTGTTAAGTTCCTGTGCTGCAGTTAAATACTCCCAGATCCCATTTAAATGATTTCAAATGCAATTCATTCTGGCTCGTTAAATAATTCCACAGCAGTGTTTGTCGTCTTCTCTCTCTGTTTTCCAACAGACACTTTCTCCCAGAAAGAATACAACGACTGAAGAATCGAGAAGGAGGGGGAAGGGGAAGTTATATGAAAGCTGAGAAATTTAGGGTCCATAGTCTTTGCCCATATTTTCACTTCTTATTTTCACTTCTTTTTTTCCCCTTCTTCTTAGGCTGAGACTTTCTGGTAGCTGAATTTTGAGATCTTATCACCCAAGGAGAACAGGACTCTGCCCATGGTATACTGCACCACATAACCAACTACAGGAAGCTGCCTTGCATTTCCCACTGCATTTTCCTGAGTCCAGAACTGTGCATGGCCAGGGATGAGGGTCAGTGGGACAGCAAACAGTGGCTCAGGTTCAACTGCCCTGAGGACAACTTGCCTGTTCCACGTGTTTCTCCCACTTCTCAGCCTTATCCTTGCTTCCCCCACCTTCTCCTCTTTTCCTTCCTTTCCTTCCTTTCCAGCCAACTTCTATCCCACATCCCCATGTTGCTGATCCAGGTGTCCAGCACTGCTCACCTCTCCTAGCAGATGTGACCCTTACCTTAACTTCCACTTTAGGTGCAGAGGTAGTGGAGAGGAGAGGGGAGGCCAGCATGGGGTGAGCCCGATGCCTGCCTGTCATCATATCTACACGGCACCCCTTGGCATTCATCTGTCATGATCACAGTCACAGAGCCCTGCCCTTTGTCCAGGGCTGCCTGCACCCCCAAACACAATCCCTGTGTTGTCCTTCCCGCTGTGGCTGCATTACATCATCTTTAGGTTTCATCTGCTGTTGGCATTGCCAAGTCTCACTCATACACTGCACGCTTCCCAATACTGGATATTTTCCTTAAAGCCCCAGTTCATGAAGACGAGTGATTCAGCAAGACTGTCTGCTTTTGGCTTATATTGAAGGGAAAAAAAAAAAAAAAAAAAAAAAGGAAAACCTCTAGTTCTTGTAGCTGGGGAAAAAATAAATAAAAGCTGTGAATGTTATTGGAGTGCAGCCTACTGGTTCCAGAGCCAGAAGGCAAGTGGCAAGAAAACAGCACTTAATATCTTTGTTTCAATTTGGAGACCAGACTGGTGAACTCTGAGTGTCTGGGGTCAGGAGTACAGTACCTGCTCTGCCTGTGTTCTGAGGAGCAGGTGAAGGAGCCATGCCCACCTCCTCAGGCAGACCTTCATGGCTTCACAGACAGGGCTCTGCATGCTAAAAGAATGGGCATCGTGGGAGGGGAGAGCTCCCCATCTCAATCAGGAATATCCAAAGTCCCATTAAAATTTCAGTAGCTTTTTATTCCCTCCTGTATCAGCATGAAATGCTGCTGCCTGGTAAATTTGATGGCTAACCTGTTCCCACCCAGAAGTGCTACCTGAAGTGATCTCCATATGCTGCCTGGTAAGTCAGTGGCTTTCAATTCATGGTTCTTGAGACCTGGGGGTCCAGCAACTACTTGCTCAAAGTTGTGAAAAGGTTGCAAAGAAAAGCAATTTCCTTTCTGCCATTCAACAGTCCACGTCTGTGTTGCTGTCAGTAAACTTGTAGTGGCCCTTAAGTTGACAAAGTTGAAAGCCACTGCATCAAATGTATTAAGGATGGGATGAAAGGTGGAAGAACAGGAGAGAGCATTGTCGACAGAGCAGGAGCTGCCAGGCTGCCTGTCAGGGAAGGAGAAGAAGGATACGCGAAAGAGGAAACGCCAGCTTTGTGTTTATTCTTGTGGGGTTTTGTTTGTTTATGCCAGAATGAATTTCAAGGGAGGTGTGTGGATGACCTCCTCAAACCTTTCCAGGGTGGCAATGTGAGATGTGAAATGGTCACAGCTTAATGGTCCTCCTGAAAGGCTTGGATAAGAAATCTGAGTTTGGTCAGGAGAGAAATACGCTGAAAGGGGTGAAAGCAAACAAAACACATCACAACAGTGTTGAGCAGTAAAGTTTCCAACTGAAAATCAATTTGGCTAGATATGTGCCTTGGACTGGGATGCCATCTTATTTCCAGGCAGCCATGGCACTGAAAGGATGGTCCTGAAAAACACCCTCTAAAATAAATGGGGCAATGTAAGGGAAATTTCTGCTTGAAAAATGTGTCCCCATCTGCTAAACAATATTCAGGTGCTCCTACATTTACACTTCCTCTAGATTTATGCAGCGATGGCTTTAAAGGCAGATTGTCAATGAGAAGAACAGATGGAGGGAACAATCCTCCCATCCAAGCTTTGCACCAGAACTGAAGAAGTTTGTAATCTGGTTCTTGTTTACAGAGCCAAGGCTTCAAATTAAGCCCCCTTTGGTCTGACTGAGTAGCTCAGGAGCCTGTGGCAGAGATCAGATACTCCTAGTTTTGCTTATTCTTTTCTGCTTGTTTCCCATTGAGGGATATTTTGTAAAATCAAAAATCAAAAAGGGATTTCTTCTTCATGGGGACCCATGGGGGTCAAGAATTTGGGCCAAAGATTACAGAGCAGCAGAGCCAACATTTCCTTCTTCCCCATAGATATGAGAGAAAATGTTCCAAGTATATGATCCAGCTTCCCAAGCTTCAAGACCAACTGGTGAGCAAAGTCTCTTCACTACCCTGAACCCTTCATCAGCACTAAATTTGCTATAAAATGAGAGAAGTCATTTCATGGAAGCAAAATAATACTCAGTCATGTCGGCATCTCAGCTCCCAATCTCTGTTTTTTGTATCTCCATCGATATTCAAAGGAAAACAATGTGATTGTTAATTACAAACTGTTTTGAATGCATGAAAGAAACAGTTTCAGAGGCAGAGCCAGCCGGAGGCAGGAAAGCTGAGAATAGACGTGCACTGAACTGCTTTAAAGGGCAGAAAGTCCCTTTGTAATTAAGGCTGATGCAATCACTGTAACAGACGCAAGGTGGAAATGTTACCTTACTTAGCTTCCCTCTTGCCTCCTCCCTGCCTTTTGGGTTTTGCTTTGGACGAGGTGGAAAACGCTGAAATATCAAGAGAGTGCTTTGCATTTCAAAGAAGTTAATGCATAAGTGATGTGATTCATTAGTCTATGGATGTATTGGAGTTCCAGGGTCCACAGCCCTTACTGAAAGCTGGTGCTGCCCTGTGCTCCTCTTATGCTCACAAATTGGAGGTGCTCAGGAAGGAAGAGGCCAGCTGAAACCTGGACCTTGATGGGAAATAAAACAGAGCTGAACCTTGGTCAGACAGCTAATCCCCAAAACATAGTTTCTTTCCTCCACTCTAGATGATTTTTCTAATCCCATCATGACCCAGCCCACTGGGGAAAAGCAATCACAACAACTTGATGATGTATAGGATGAAAGCAAAGCACACAGCTGTAAACAGAGAAGGAGCTCAGATGAAGTACGTCTCCAAGGTAAAATGTAAGTAGGTGTGGAGTGAGGAGGTGTGCACAGTGTCCTCATGAACATTGGGCGAGGCAGGAACAGGCTCTGATGCAGACACACACACGTATGGAGACAGGTTCTGTAGAGGTGGAATCACCAAAAGGAGGTTCAGGCATTTGTCACATGTGCAGCTCTGCTCACAGGGGAGGGATGCTCAGGAGGTCCTGGGACCGGCCCCAGGCACAGTGTGTTCCTGGGTTGTACACTCACAACACAGTTCCTAGTAAAATGTCCCACTCAAGCAAGACTCCACTTTTCCAAGCCCAGCTGTGGCTGGAAAAAGCTGTGGAAGTTGGCAGTTCACAGCAGAGAATCTGTGAGGCCAGAGACAAGAGTCAGTGGCTGGAGCAGGTGTAGGACAGCAAGGAGGAAAAAAAAAAGGATGTGAAAGACAGTCTGGATTAGATACCCAGACCCAAGGAAGCCTTCAGACAGAGCCATGTGGAGGGCTGTGGGAAGGTCCCAGGAGCCCAGGACATCTTGCAGCACCAGCTTACAGTCTTCTGCTCATTACTGGAGAGGGACTACAGAATCTAATGTACTTGTCCCTGCCCAGCCAAGGACAGCTGTCCTGCTGCCACCTCTGACTCCCCTGGCCTCTTTTCTGCTGGCAGTGCTGCCAGGAATCTCCAGTACCCTGTGGTCTGAGCTTCACATATGCTGCCTTGCACTTCCATCCACCCTGCAAATAGAGCAGCTGCCTGCTCTGCCGTTTAAAGGCAGCCTGCTTTCACCTGCCAGCCAGGCTGAGGCTAATTCAGAGGGAAGAAGATAGTGCGAGTAAGCATTTGTGGTTGCTCTCTGTCTGATCTGCTGACCATGACTCTGTGGTACCTGGAAGCTCAGGGTGAGGGGGTTGGATGCAGGACTCCTCTCCCGGCTGAGCATTCTCTCCATGCTTTTTGACCAAGGTTTCTGCAGTTGGGACCCTCCTTCAGGACAACCAGCCAGGCTGTCTTCCCATTGTCACCTCTTGGAAACTACTCAAAGCAAAATGTCCCTTTGTTCAACCCTGCTGTGCTCTCCTTGAGGGCCCCCTGACTGTTCTCAACCCCATTCCCCAACTGCCTCTCTGCCCCTGCACGGCTTTCTTACCCACATCACAAAGCCAGACTCCCTGGGGTGGTTTGCTCTCTCCTTTCTAGTCCATGTCCTCCAGTTTTATCTACCTGTCCTCATGCTCCTCCTCCCCAAAACTGAACACTCAGAAATGTGTCAGCTCCGTCGCAGGGGAAAAACTTCCGTGAATCTGTCCCTCTCTTGACCAAATCCCAAACACTCATGTCACGTGTGTGACCTGTCCCCTTCCCTCCCGGGTGTCTGTAATGCTCCTAGGGTGAGTTTTCTACCTCACAGGAGCCATGTCAGCACTGGTGCACTCCAACAGCCTGCTCACACCCCCCAGCCAGGAGGCTGCCTGTCCCCTCTAACTCCCGACATGAGGAGCAGGACAGTCGGCAGTGACACTGTGCCGAACTGGTGGCTGTCCCGAGGGCCGTGGTCTTTTCTTCACATTGTGGCTCTACTCCTCCTCCTCTGCTCACAACCTTCCTCCTACGGGAACAGTGACTAATGCTGATGGCAATGCTCCTCTCTGGCATGCATCATCCCAGCGCTCGTGGGTGTGCGAGGGTGAGAGAGCAGCACATGGAGTGGGGGGAGCGCGCTTACGGGAGTGTGAGACAGGCTGCAGGAGCCTGTGTGTGATAATGGGAAGGGGGGACAGCCCAGAGACCACGAGGGCATCCAGGCTTCCTCACTGGTCACAGCAAGAGCTGGGGATGCAAAGGGAAGTCCAAGTGGCATTTTCTAGCAGCACTTTTCTCCTGGGGTTCTGCTCACCCAGAGTGAGTCAGGACACAGACTTGAAGGAACTGGAAGCACTGGGCACACTGGGATGATGAGGACTCTTGGGTTTCTCTTACATGAGAAACAGAGCAGGGGGTCAGACAGAACTGTTGAGACACTTAGAGCAAGTCATGACTCAGCCTGTGCCTCAGTTTCCCTCTGAGTAACACTTAATACTGCCACAGCCATTATTTTTAAGCAGTCTCCCAGGCTGCCATTCTCTCACTGGATTGGTGCAGCTCCAGGACTCAATACAAGACAGCCCATGATGCACTGAGCCATCAGCAGTGACCATGATGGGTGGTGTGTGGGAATAAGAAGACAAGGGGGTGACCCAGCATTGCCCAGTGTCCCTTTCATGGGCTGCTCCATCACCCATGGAGCGTTAGACACTCATGAAAAGGAGGTGCTCTGGGCCAGAAACTTAGTTGACCTTCCCTCCCTTAGCAGTACCCCCAGTCTCCATTCAGCCTCACTTCCCACACAGGACATTGGTTGCTGGTTCCTGGGGAGCACAACAGGCTGAGGGATGTAGAAGGCTGGGGGAGGCAGAAAAATTCACACACACACACTCAACTCAGTCATGGGAAAGAGCACTGCATTGAGGTCTTTTTGCCTGCTGTGCCCAGGCCAGCCTTATATGCCCATCAGCAACTTATCTGTGCACAGGTGCACCCATGGAAGACTTGGATATTGCTCCTGAAGGCTGCAGGGCTCCAGCCAGCGATGTCCTTGCAGCATGCAGTTGGAAATAGCCATGGCAGAGATGCTCCTGTAATCTCAGGCACTGGCTGCAGGATCAGTCCCAGCATCCTGCCCACCAGGTGTGTTAAATCCTCATCTCTGGAGTCTGCTCTTCCCTTAGGCTCGTATGTTATAGCATTTATAGCATTTCTGGCAGCCATGGTATTTGGGGCTCGTGCCACATCTGCCCACTTTCAGTCATCCTCCCATGCACCTGCCACCCACACATGGCCAGGACAGTCCTCATCCCCTCCTGCCGTCCCCATGCCAGTCATCATCACTCCACTGGGGAGGCTGTCCCGTGGGAGGCCAGGCAGTGCTCTTAAACACCACGGTTAACCATCCCCTCTGTTTCCCACGCACACGGGCATGTGGTTGATTTTTACAAGGCCACTTAGGAGTGGAGGACCTTAGGGGTGAGCTGCCGGCTGCCGTGCTGGTGTCCCAGAGGGCTCCAGCGCCCCACACTGCCAACCACAGCCTAGCGAGCCCAGTGTAAATGCCTAAAGAGTGGTGGAGAGAGCCAGAGCAGCCTGCTAATGTGAGCTGAGCAGACAGTGAGCGCTGCCCGCGTTCCTCGTTCTCCCCCCTCCTGCTGTCTTCGAGAGCCAAGCCCAGAGGGGGAGCGCGGGGAGTTTAATTTTCTGCGTCTCTCAAGAAGAGACCCTGACAGGGATGGATGGGCAGACAGGATCAGGCTGAGTCCAGGGGAAGCCTATCCCACCCTCCATCCCCCCGTGGTTGCTCCAACACACCTCTTCACTTCCCTCCCCTTGTCCTGCCAGCTCTACCTGAGCTGTGCTCAGGGACACAATGTCCTAGAGTAGCCAGGAGAGCAGCAGGATCAGGTCTCCTCAGACAGCTTGAAGGCTGGGAGCCATTTAATTGACTGAGGATTTTAATTACCTGTGCACTGGATAGAGCCCATGGGGAAAAAGAGTGATGGGCAGGCAGCTGGACCGGCAGGTACAGAACAAGGAAGGTCACTGCTGAAGATTTTGGGAGCAGTATTATGGAGCAAGTGCCACTGAAAATGCACCTGACAGGTGCCATTTTGCGTGCTGTGCATCCACGGGCAGGTATGAGCCATCAAATGGGACCGTCTTGCGCCTTTACTTCTGCAAAGCTCACCAGGCACATTCTACACAGAGCTGGAAACACCACCCTGTCCTGACAGATATCCTCATCCTTTGAATACAGGATGGGGATGCTTGTAAGGAGCAACTCACTGACAGATAATTCAGGCTGTAGAGGAGGAAGCACTTCTGCTTGTTTGGAAGGAAATGGAGTGGCAGGTATTGGCAGCTGGGGGCAGGAAGACATGTAGATGTGGCCCTTAGGGACATGGTTTAATGGTGGACTTGGTAGTGCTGGGTTAATCATTGGACTTGAGGATCTTAGAGGTTTTTTCCAACCTAAACAATGCTGCAATTCAAGTCCATGTTACCAGGCAGGAGGCAGATTCAATGGTCGTAGCCTTGGCCCTCCCATTTTTTAGAAGACCCATATTTTCACAGGGGTTGAGGATAGATCCAGAGCACAAAAGGCAGAGATAGAGATTCCTCATGACAGTCCTGCCGCAATCTCACCAGAAATATGCTGTGGGACAATAGGGACAAATTTAGGGATGCTGAAGGTGTTCAAGCCTCTGTTTGCAAAGATTCAAGACATAACAGTCGGCAAATGTCAAGGCTGCAGAGTAGCATCAGTGTTGACTTAGAAGATTTGTCAAGACCTAAAGAATCCCCTCAAAAGTCTGCAGACCTCAAACCCCTACCTTTGACCCCCAGACCAACAGTGGCAGGTTTCACTATGTAGCAGCAGTAGTGATTTGTCACGTAAGCCTTGTCCATCAGCAGAAGGATGAAGCCTCAGCCAGGAGTTTTATGGAGAGTTCTGAGCAGTTTCTGGGACCTACTGTTTGTATCAGAAACACAGTCCCTACAGGCTGCCCCAAGCATAAAAATGGATGGCAGAAGCCATAAGTGTTTCTCAGTCCTTAGCATAAAAGCACACATAAAGGAGGAAGAAGAGCACCTCAGCCTAGGTGGCAAGGACAGAGCTTCTACCGAAGCCTCCAGTGCAGACATCTATGCCCCCAGGCCCACCACAACATAGCCCCCCAACCTCATCCCCCACCACATACACCCATCACAATGGGGACATGTTTCCCAGGCAGCTCTCACCCAGAAGGACCTCAAGGGTTTTGGCAGCTGCTACACCACAAAGCATTTTCCAGGCTTCTACCTGAATGTCTCCATTCCAGGAAAGCCCACAAACAGCCAGCAGCAGTTTCAGCATCCGAGCAGACGCGCACTGGAAGATGCTGCCTGCCAACTCAACAGTGCAAACACCTCAGAGGGGTCTGTTGCAAGCAGAAAGCTGGCCAAATCCTACTTATCTGACGGGATCCAACAACATCCCTTCTCACAGCAGTATGACTTGAGGTTTTTTGTCAGCTGATGATATGAGACTGAAATGAAGATAAATGAGAGTAAAAAAAAAAAAGAGAAATCCCTCCTCAAAACATATTTGAAGTCAGGATAAAAAGCAACTCAGTGACAGGGGCTTCTTCTTTTCTTCTCCCCAAACTTTGGGAACTCGGATGTGGGTGTGAATATCACTTTAAGGATTTATAAAATGACACATGGCCTCACCTGTCAGCATGCCAAAATCTGAATGTCGTTTTTAATTACACCGAATATTTCACTTTCTTATGCAGAGGCATAATCAATTATCTTATTTAAAGGCATTACGATAATGTGTGTGTAAAATGGAGCCATTCCCTGTATTGCATTAGATTCTCTAATTATAGGAGAATGTTTGGAGCTAAAATGTCAGCCTGTCATCTGGCGGGTGTGTAATTCATGATCTGCATTTGCCGGCACGGATGGAGCTGACAAAAATTGCATTCATTCTCTTCCACTGCTTTGGCCTCAAATTTGCCTGGCCTGGAGGTGACAAATCCCACCCTGTCTTCCTTCTGGTGTACAGTGCATCCATCCCGCCCTGTGTTGGGTGGATGATACTGTGAAGAGCTGGGTTTAACAAAGTGTTTTCTCTTTGTGGGTGTTTCTCAGTTAAACCTCAACGAGCCAGAGATCAAGCGTGGGGTTATGTACCAAGCTCTTGGGCAGTGTGGAGCTGTTTGAATGTGATCATGAGCTCAGCAAGTGCTTCCTCGTGTCCCACATGGCAGGAGGAGACCGAGGCGTGAGCAGAGCTGGAGGCAGAAGACAGAACCCACCAGGGACTTTTCAAAACACTCTCATCTGAATTACGAATAATGAAAACCCTCCAACTCTCACTTATTAAAGCAGAGGGATTAGATAAAAATAGCGTGCTTGTTTCTTGGGATCTTTAGACCTTTCTCTAAGCATTACCCAAATGAAAGAAGCCTGGATGGCTTCAATATCTCTGTTTTGCAGGCTAGTTCCTGACCACATCCACAATGTTACTTTAGGTGGGCAACAATGCAGAGGGAGGAGAGAATCTCTTTTTACTTGGGGCAGGGGCAAGGAGGAGCTTGGGGGTTTGGAAATTATGACGCTTTCACAGCAAATGAGAAACACTGCAGTGAGATTGCTGTGAGAGCACTGAAACAACGATCCTGACCGCTGCAGGGCGAGGGGCAGGAAGAAGCATTGCCTGGAGGGACACCTCAGCAGCAGCATCCCAAAGTGGGTGGCTGTGATGAAGGAAATACAGCTGGTGGCTGTGCCATCAGCCGAAGGGCAAATCACACAGGAAAGTGCCATTGCTGTGTCCAGCTTCAGGCAATGCTGCTTCTTGGGCAGTACCTACCCAGTCACCCCAAAAACTGATGGTGTAGGACCAGACACACCACACTGTGCAATGCCAAGGGCTGTGGGCAGTGCAATCTTCTCGTGTGTCCCTATGTCCCGGCTTTCAGACCAAGTCACCTTCTGGATTTTCTGCAGTGACCTGGATCCATGCAGTAGAGAGGAACCTGGGTTCTTCCAGTGCTTTCTGCACCACCCCTGCCTTCCCAACCCTCAGTTCGCAGCACCACCTTCCCTGTGTGCAGGTATCCTAATGCAGGCATCCTCCCAAAGCTGCCAAGGATCCAAACGATGCCATTAAGAGGCTTATTAAAAAGTGATGCTCCAATTTAACACCTATTAGCCAGCATGGTGCCCTTTAACAGCACAGGGGAACCTGCAAATGGAATCCCCAGCTCCCAGCAGAACCCTAAGAGGCTAAATTTAACTTTATGGATCCAATTAGAGCAGCACTAAAGCAGCACCAGCGCTGTGGATTTATTAACCCTGAGCCCATCCCCAGACTGCTGCAGGCCAATGCCAGCAGCAGGCACAAGTGGGTGCCCCACCAGCTGTGCCCATGCCACCATGATCCCTATCCCTGGCAATGGATGAGCTTCTAAAGAGGGTATGGTGTCAAACAAAGGGGGATCGAGGGGAGCACAGGTTGAACCTATCCCCAGTGGTCGCTGCAATTTGAGTTCCTTATTCTGAGGGACCTCATCAGCTGGCAGGATGCTAAGGCAAGGCAGGGGAATGTCTTTCTGGGTCTCAGATCTTCCTTTGGCCTGGATGAGCAGGGCAAGAGTGGGAGGGAGAGCAGCCGCCTTCATGCGCAGTTTGGAGACATTTAAAGAGCCTGTTTGTTCCAGGAGGTTAACAGGCCGCCTTTGCCTAATAAAGCAATTTTTTTAGCCTCTTGCGTCACCCTAATTACTTGTCACAACAACAAGAGACAGCCCTCACATGGTGTTCTCCCTGGCCAAGCCAGTGGGAGAGACAGCAGGATGCACAATTCTGCAGAGAGGATGGAGACTTGGTGCCATGCATACCCACCCCACATTCGCAGCATTTGAGGTCATTTACCCATGCACCTGCTGTTTCCCATTTCCTCATCACCACTCCCCAAAGCGAAAGCACAAACACCTCAGGAGGAGCCCTCTTGCCTGGGTTGTGTTGCCAGTGGGACCCTTTGCCAGCTGCAAGGATGGGAAGCAGCATTTCAGCACAGTGCTGCCGCTCTGGGACTGCAAACATCCCCTCTCTGGAACAGAGGGATATCTCCAGACCTGAGCCACAGGGAAAGACAGGACCAAGCAAATCCCATTTTGGACCCTCCAGCAATTTTTGGACCACATTGTCACCTGTGCAAATCACCCATATGGCTACAGTCACACCATAGCAGCTTCTGCATGCCCCAGGGAACAGCCCCTGCCCACATCGCTGCCTGTGCTGGCACAGCAGGCAGCACAGCTCACTCCATGCTGTCTCTCCCACCCTTCTCAGGCTGCTGTAAAAGCCTGGGAAGGATCTCATCCCTGCAATTTTTTCCCCGTCCCCACCACTGGCTCGTCACCCAGAATGGCCCCGCCAGCATGGGCTGTCATTTCCTCACCATGAACAACATCTAATATCTCTTTTTCTCTCTTCATTCAAACAAACAAAACAACAAACCATTCCAGACCTTGTAGCAAGGGGAAAATTAGTTGCAGGTGAAAGTGGATTTTAATGAGACCAAACTGTTCCTAACATAGCCTAGGAACAGCACTTCCTTCCCCTCCCTTTTGCTGTTCTGTGGTTAGAGTGGGTAAAAGGCAAATTAGTGTGGGGAATGAATAAGGTTTCCTGAGCAAAGTGCAGGTCTAAAGGAGAGCTTGTTCCAGGCATCTATGTCCCCACTTGCTCCCTGCATGGACTCCACCATCATCCATCCTCTGTCTGTCCTCCACGGACTGAATTCAGCCCTTACTCATCCACAATGCTCCACAAAGTATGAACTTTTCAGGCTGAAAACAAAAAACCTCATTCCAGTTCAACGTGAAGTGTTTAATTTCATTCTCATGTTGCTTGGTTTTTTTACTCTTAAAAAAACAAACAAACAAACAAAAAACATCAATGGCAAACATCAAACCCCCAACATTTGGGAACAAAAAGTCTCAAGTTTGGGTTCCGGAGAGGCTAATGAACCGCGTGGATATAGTCACATGCTGCCCAAGAAATGCCTCATCTTTGAGCCAAACCAGGGTGTTTGACTTGAATTCATTAGTTCTTTTTGTTCCTCCTGCCACTGTTTTCTATGCATTTGTTTACATGAAGAAAATCCCCCCCTTCCCATTCGCCAGCTCTCCTCACATATTAGAAGAACATTATAGGATATTTATAGCTCAGCTGAGCTTGCTAAATGCCTTCTTCTAGGAAAATAGTTCATCAAACTGTCTATTTTGACTCTCTGTTTATTCTCTCTTGCCCATCTGTTCCTACTTCCGTTGCTGGAAGCCCCACACCACCTGAGCACGAGTGCATGGTTCAGTCTGGGGAGGCCGCCTGGCTTAGGAAGGAGCAGCAAGTGTGAACAACCCCTCTGCCACCGGCTCTGTGAGTATCCTGTCAGTGCCATGGCACAGCAAAGCATCCTCAGTGCCACACCACACTCCTGCATCCAGGCTGGGCACAGAAGTGAGCTCAACAAGCCCCGCAGCCAAGCCAGGACTAGCTGAACTGAACACCTCACTGATGGGGGACACAGGGCTTTGAGTGCTCATGGGGCAGCTCAGAGAGAGATAAGGGGATTTACACTGAGGTTTGCCTCACTCCGTGGAAATCCCAAGTCACTTGGAGCAGTTCTGGCTGGAAGACAGACAATACCTCTCCCTGTAGGAGGGAAAGAAATATTTTAGCTGGCTGCACCCATTTATAGCACACTGGGTAAGGCAGAAATGGGTCCCCTGGGCACAATGAGCAACGTACCACTGCCACTCTGGCTGGGAAAGAACATCTCCCAGCACAGGGCACTTCACGTCATAGTTCTGCTTTCATTGAAAGTCTGGCAAACTTGACAAACTTTGAAGAAAAATCCTTGTGCCCTCAGGCTGCAGAGCCAGCTGTAGTGTTTGTGAAGCAGGGAAGGGAATGCCTCTGAGCATCCCACAGCGACACAGACCAAACAGCCCAGTGTGGGAAACCTCCACATGTTCTCACAAGAGTTTATTCAGATAATTTCAAAAAGGTGACAGCAGTGCCAGCCTGCTCCCTGACCCCCTTCCTGTCCCAAGGGTACCTCTGAATCCACACCTGTTACCAGCACATCTGGCAGGTGCCCCTGAGAGCAAAAGCTGTGCTCCCCAGCTGAGGTCAGAGCTCTGAGGCATCCCATCAATCCCCCTTCATCCTCACCTACAACCACACTGCCAAAAGATCTCTGCTCTCTTTCCTCCTAATATATAGGAGGGAAACATCTGAGATCACTGCGGTTTTATTGTCAGATTTGGCAGTCTTTTCATATTTGCTTGGATTGAGATATAAATTGAATTTGGTTTTCTCCCGCTGACTCAGTTATTTGCTGTAGGAATAAGCATGTAGTAATGGATTAGACAGGGGAAAGAGATTTCTCTTTCAGCTGTGTGCACAAGGTAGGATTTGCCATGCCCTGTCCCACATTTTCCTGGTGTGGCTTTGCATCATCAATGACTCCTCACTAACTGGCCACAGCTTGATGTGGGACTTCTGTCATGGCAGAATTGTGCTTCTTTCTCCAAATTCTGCAATGTTTTAGTGCGGAAGAGGTTTAACTAACGGTGAAGTCATTTTCTAAATCTGCTCTCCACCCATATCCTTCCCTCTCCCTTAGTCCCCCATCAGTCACTTTGCTGGAAACAGTGCAAAGCATTTCTGGGGCTCCTCAGCAACCACCCTGACTGAGGAACTGTCAAGCTCCTTTCACCCTTCCCTCTCCCATTTGTACAGACCAGGAGCAGCACATGACGCTCTCTACATCCCAGGCACATCCTCCCTACCTCTCTGCTCACAGCAGGGCCACACTGCACCACCAGCAGCCCTGCAGGGTCTGTGGCAGTGAGAAGGGCAGCATATGTGGCAGTAACTCTGGAATTTGCCCACCATGTTTGTCATTTCTACACCCCCCATCCCAGCATTGCTGCTTCATCCAGGGTCTGACACCACTGATTTTCCTCCAGTATCCCCAGCCCACCTGAGGGCAAACAGAGCCCTCCAAATCCCCAGGCATGTTGCAAGCAGCAGAACCCAGCTCTGGCTCCCTGATATCCCTCCTCACAGGCACTCATGGTAAGTTTTCATTGAAAACCCATAAAATTCTCCTGTCCCTGGCACTTGATGGGGATGCGGGTCATCACAGCATCCCTGAAGCCACAGCACACTCTGCAGGCACTCACACCACAGCACCGGCCCCAAACCCTCCACCTGTCACAGCCTCGAGCCCCAGTCACTCCACATATCCTCAGGGATGGTGGCACTGGGCTGCAGAGGAGTCTGTGCCCACAACCTGGCCCCGTGGGTGCTGGGACATGGGGCCATGTCCACGGGCACCAGCAGGGAAACGCATCAAACAGAGCCCATCACAACATTTGCTCACCTGCCCCCAAAAGTCTGACACCCCACCGCACCCCCTTTTTACAAATCACCAGGCATTCGCTGCCTGTAGCCCCCTCACAGTGAGATCTGGCAGCTAAGGGCAGCTGCTACAAGGCTTTGACCCCTTTGATGCTCACCCCAGTCACAGGGCCTCAGCATAGCACAGCCATGGCTCCTCTAATTCTATCAGCATAAACATGGTTTATAGGGCTGCCACTGCCATATGTCAGCTTTTCTAAATCACCCTGTGCAATGCTCTCCATCCCTCACCAGAGCAGCAGCCTCTTTCCTGAGGGCAGAGATGCTGGGAGATCCCCCTCAGCTGCAAACTGCACTGGAGCAAAGCTCATGTCTGGCAGGGTTGGGGCAGGCTGGAGATACCAAGAGCAGCCTCCAGCAAGGAAACCTCCACAACAGCCAGAAAGCAGGACAGCCCCTCCACACCACTGGAGCACATCCTGCAGGAGGGCATTTAAGGAAAATTTAAAAAAAAAAATCAATCAAGCAAGCAAATAAACAAAAAAAGCCCCCAGAGAAAAGAAGATGCAGGCTACACAGCTCTAACAAAGAGAAAAGCAGAACAACTACAGCCCAAAAACCCTGCCAGCACTGCCACTGCCCACCCCCACACACTTCAAATGTAATTTGTTTTCTTTTTTAATACTCTGCCCAGTTCTCAGCCCCTTAGAGCAAACACCCATTTTTTGAGGTTGAACCATCAAACTGAATATGAAGCAGCTGTGGCTCCCTGACCCCTCTCACCAGTCCCCTAAACCCCCAACATGACTGGTTTCACCTGCAGAAAACACCAGCTCTTGGGCATCTCCCTGTCTCAGGGCCAAATGTCCCACTGCAGTGAAGGAGGCCAGAGCTTGCCAGAAAGCAGCAGCATTTCTGAGCAGAGCTCTTGCAAAAATCCCATCCATCCTTTCCCGCACGATGCACAGCAGAAGCAGCTGCAGTATTCCCACCTCAGAGCAAAGGAGCCACGAGGCAGACAGAGTCTCTTGGCGATGAAGCACTGTGGTGCAGGCTGCCAGGAGCCAGCCAGGATGCTCCTAAAGAGCATCCAGCAAGCCTCAATAATGTGAAGCCCGGTACGGCAGTGAATCCCTTAGCTGCAATTCCTGTCAGGAAGGCTGATGGCTAGGAGCAACACTAGGGGTTGTCCTAGGGCTGGACTGGTCCCATTGATGGATATTGTGGAATGACTCTTGACCACAAAGGAGGCTCCCTAAAAAATAGTCTGTGAGTAGTCCCTGGAGACAATGAAGATAATGGTGGCTCTGGGGAGCTGGGCGCTGGGGAAATCTGGCTCCAACAAATCCACATGGGGGAAGTGTGGGATGCCAGCTTGCTGCCTAAGGGTGTGAGCCTTCAGAGACATGTGTGGGGGTTAAAACCTGGTGCTCAGTTTGCACTTGCTATTGGAGGCAGTGGGGTCCCCTGGGCTCCTGTGTCCTCTGTGCTGGAGTCACACCCCACTCCACAGGGGATCTCAGCATCTTCCTTGGGGTCCACCCCACTGTCCCCATCACAGCCTGCATTGCCCAGAGGCTGGCACCTTCAGGGCACCACTCCCAGCATCTGTCCCATATGTGGAAAAATAAACCAGTAAAAGGACTTTGTTGCTGCAGCGTGGCCTCTCAGCTGGCCCTGTCCACCCCTCATGTCTCACCTGGGCTGAGCCTCCACTCAAGCACACGTGTCTCTCACTGATATTTAAAAATAGAAATAACAACAACCTCTTCTCTCTTTCCTGCCTGGTTGGGAAATAGCTTAATTAGTTAATAAGGGGGTTAATTTGTTGTGTAGCTGTGTGAAGAACTTGCAAAGGGCGAGCCAAGTCAGTAAGTCCAAGAAACACTCCTAAGAGGTATCCTGCAGACAAGAGGGTGCCCCAGCTGTGACAGGCCATATCCCACAGGGACATGACCCAGCTGTACCTGTGGCCTCACAAGGATTTCCAGGCCAGGCCAGAGGAGCTTCTATTGGTGGTGAAATACGTAGTTGTGACTGGATGGAAAAGTTGGGGCAAATCAATGTTTTCTCATTTCCCAAACTATTTCTGCCCATCTTAGCAGTGCAGTCAGATCTCAAGCAGGATGCTGCTGGCCCCAGACACAGGGATTTTTCTGCACTGAGGTGTGGGGCTTCCAGTACCCTCTCAGCTCTGGTAAAGAGCAGGGAGGTGACCAGAGGATGGCTCTTTATTCCCACACACTCAAACCCAGCAGCAATAAAGATTTTGACTCCTGGACATGGATTTCAAAGTCTTTATCTCCAAGGGCACTGGGCTTACATAGCTGGGGATACTGCCCATATCTCCCATGATCGTATCCCACTTGTAGTGGCAGAACCTGGCCCCTCAACATCCAGTCCCTTTGGCCAGCAACTGGGCAGAGCAACATTTAGAAAGGCATAAAATAGATCTTCAAATAGAGTCACTGCCATGCTGCAGAGGAGGCTTCAGCACTCCTCATTGGCAAGCCCTGGGCAGGGGTTGAGGACTCTGTGATAGTAGCCAAGACGCTGTGGCAGTTGTAGTTCTCAGGAGTGTCCTTATAGCCCTGATTTCTCCTGCAACTTGCTGAGGGTGAGCTCTTATGCCTCCTTGACCCCACTGAGAACTGGAGTCCAGCAAAAGCCATACTGGGAGATGTTCAAGGAGCCAAACGCTTCTCCTCAACTATCCAAGGCAAACAGCAAACTTGTCTTTCTTCCCCTATGGCAGCTCTCTGTCCCATTTGAGTGTTATGTATTATAGGTAATTCCCTGCTTGACGTCTCATCAGAGGTGGGGGAGGGAGGCACCATTTCAAGGAAAGACAAAAAGCTCTTTCTTCATCAGCATTAACCTCAGGCAGCTCTCGAGAAAAATTCTGGGCAATTAGTGGAGCATAAGAAGATTTATAATTGAAATCTAGTTTGTAACACTACAGGCGGCTCCCTCGAAAGACATTTCTCAGAGACGAAAAAAAAAGGGAAGAAAATAATACAGAGAGACAGAGGGGGGGAGGGAACTAGTTAAAGAGTTTTAAAATCTCACTGAAAACTCCATTTAGTTTAACATTGCATGATAGCTTTCATAATTCAGAACAAAGTGCAAAGCTCTTTAATGAGGCCATTAATGACCCTTTAATTTACTCCACCAGGGCTGAATTCATAAAACATTTATGTTCCATTTACACAGGATTTTCCTGAGAGTCTTTCGGGCAAGTCACCATCACAGAGAAGGTGGGATGAAACGGAGGATTTTTCTCTTCGGTTTCCACTCTTCTTCACCCCAGCACTGAAGCTTCACATGTGCCTTTTAATTCTGCCAGAGGAGCTGCAGGGACCCAGGAGACAGAAGAGCCTTTTTTGACTCTTCTGCATGGTAAACAGATGCAGAGCACTCTCTTGGATTTCTGCTCTAGGAACAGTGAAACTCTGTCTAAGATCAAGCCAGGACATCAACAGCTAGCCTTAAAACACATGGTTGTAAAAATCATTACACCCCAGACTGAGGAGAGGTGCCTTTCAGGCTGCTGGTAGAGGGGGTCACTGAGATTGTCTCTTGGCATCTCGGTATCTCCTGCCCCTGCAGTGGTGGAAAGCTCAGAGAGCTGTTCAAGGACACATAGGGCAGCAGCCTGAGGTGAGAATGGGCTGGTTCATCACCTCCATTCAGCATTCCCTGAAGACCAAACATGAGCTGCAAGGTGATGCTTCAGTCTGGTTGTCCCTCGACCCAAACTAAGCTATTTTTTTCTTCTGTTAAAGATTGCAAGCAGGGAGAAACACCTAGGAATGCTTAATTGTTTCTATTGGCTGAAACACTTATTTTTATTTAAAAAAACCCAACTCTTCCTAGTTTATTCCCAAGACCTCACTTTCATTTCTTCAGTAAATGTCATTTTCTGAACATCTTCATATAAAAAGAGCCATTAATCATCACAACAGGATTCACAGCATCTTAATTTTGCTTTGACCAGCCTTCTCATCTGCTTGCTCCACTTCATGGCTTTTAAGCACTTCTAATCTGCTTCTCGCTTTGACCTTTGTGTCTGTTGCACCAGCAGACACAATATTCATTGCAAAATCAGGAGGTCTGAGGTGTCAGTCCACAAGAATCAGTCCCCCAAAAGCCTCTGCAGAGAGATAGGGAAGATGCTCTGAGAATCTTGGCAGAGTAAGAAATTTGGAGTCCATTGTAGAGTGTGTAAAGAGTCAATGTTTCAGTATCTCTAAATGACAGCAACAGTCCATGCCTGATGGTCTGTGGAGTTGGATGCCCCTGCAGCTTTTGTCTGGTAAGGCATGGGGACACAGGCTCAGAAAGAGCTACATTTTCCATATCACTTACTCTCTCCCCTTCAAATTCAGGTTCAGTTGTCATTCTCCTTTTGTTCTCCATCTCTTATTTTGCTGACGCAGGTTAGAAACCCAATGGACCATTGAGGTACTGACACCTTTTGCGTATGTTTGATTCATGAGTCACCCTCCTCATTTCACAGCTAACAGGACCACTAACGCTGATGCCCTCAGAAAGGACACATCAGCAGGAGCATCAGTATCTTTGAAACCATGTCAGTGCCCATCAGCAGGCGGCTGTGTGTACACTGGGTTTTTTTGTAGGGTCTCTTGTGTGCACTGGGTTCTACGCACCAGGTTTGTGGTTGTTGGGTCTTTTTTTCACTTCAGGGGAAGGAAGCAGACAAAGATTGCTTGACTTACCTGGATCATTCATGCAGAACTGCTTTGCAGCATAGGGTCAAGTTTGTCAGAACACTTACATCACTAAAGGAAATTATGGCCAAAAGAAACTTTAAACATGGACAAGGAAAACCCAACAAAACTCCTACAGGTATACACTCCAATGGAGAGAAAAAATGGACGCAGTTTTTCAAATATTCCAAATTATTTTGGCTCTTACCCTTACAAGTCATCTGAGCACTAAAAGCACCAGGATCCTTACAGAACAAACAGGGAACTAGTCCCAGTTCAAGTCCAAACTGTCACTAATGCAAGTGGTATTGCAGGAGATCAGTGAATGGAAGGTGAGGGAACCTGCAGCAAGGAGAGGAGGCAAAATGGAAGTGGCTGCCCAAGGGACCAGCACAACCAGCAGCAACACGTTACCCTCTCTGAAGGGATGCTCCGTCCCAGTGTAAAGGTGGGATGTGCCTAGGTGGATGCATTTTGTGGACCACAGTGGCAGAAAAGGTCACCTTTCCTAGCAGAAATCACACCCAAAGAAAAATGGAGAGGTGGTAGGTACGAGAGCAGCAGTGCTAAGAGATGCCCATGGGTGAAGCAGGGATCATTCCTGTCTGGTACAGGGACAGTGGATGGACAGAAAGCAGGGAAAGGAGCCAGGTCTGAGCAGAGCAGGGGCCTCCCACTGTCCCACAGAGCTGCCTGAAGATCTGGATGCTCCAGATGCTCTCACTCCCTTTGGCTCCATCAGCGAACATCTCTAGGCATCTTCAGGAACAAGCTGCCTTAGTTCAATTGTTATTTGACTTCCAGAAACATCAATGCAGGGATCTCATCCAAACTGGACCCCAGACTGTTTATTAAGCACAGGCTGCCATTTAGTTAGAAACATATGGGCTCTTATTACATTTCCCTGGGAAAAAAACCCAACAACAACGGTTTAAACTAAAGGGGAAAATATTCAGTAAAAAACAAAAGTTGCACTCACACACATAGAGGTTCTGATGTTTCATAACCACTCAACCCCTTGCTCCTCCACCCCAGTTTCCTGCTTACCACATCTCTACTTACAAAGACCATCTCTAGGGAAGCCCAGAGCCAAGGACCTGGGTTTGCTAAGGTTACCCATGTTGACATCTCCAGGTAGCTCACACAATTCCAGGGCTCCAAGAGCCAAGACCTGGCAGCTGCTGCCCTTGAGAGCATAAAGTATTTGAAGCTGATAGACACACCGCCTTTATGAGGATCTTTTTGTATTTTAGCTAAAACCATAAATGCAGAGTTTCAGCCACACTGAAAGACCCCTGCACACGTATGAGTGACCTAAGCTCCTCTGAGAAGTCCAAGAGCTCTATAACTTAATGGACAGACACCTGAGGATCCCCTGCATCCACTTTTCTGCGGCTGCTTTAAAACCCACAGGAGAAGGCAGCTGAAACACGAAAAGCCTCAATTTGGCCACTGTGACAGGCCCCAGGAGGTGGGCTGATGCTCACAAGATGTCTGTCCTATTGGTGGTGTTGATGCTGACTGAAAATCAACATGGTTTTGCAGCCAAACCACGAGGTACAAATAGAGAAGGATCAGCAGGCCTATGGGAATGCCCTGTTTTCTTCAGTACGGCTGCTGGATCTTCTAATCAAGACTATCTGATACACCGATGTCATGCTAGTAATGGTATAATGCTGTATCAGCCTAATGGCACAATGGGTTTACAAAAGGAGCACTATATGCAGAAATATGCATTCATGTTGTTAATCCTTTATAAGCCTGTAATCCTGATTTTCTTTTCCAAATAATAAGTACAGATCTATTGAGACCCTATCACTAGCTGCATGCTAAATTCCCCTCTTCCTGCCTGGAATCTGCTGTGCACCCTACACATGGTCGGGCAGGGGAGTGCCATCCCTACCAGCTCTCAGACCCCTGTAATGATGACTGGGGTGATGCATGCTTGAAAATCCCATCTTAGAGTTTCTTCGTCACCTGTATCAGGGAGAGCACATGGAAGAAGCCACAGCTTCACTGGCACTTGCCATTTCTGCATTCAAATGAAATATATTTATTCACAGGCATGCAAGTAAGCAAGGGGATATCCAGCAGTGTTTGACAGCCCTGGCAAAGTTTTTCATCCCCTTCTTGCCAATTGTGTCCCAACACTGCAAAATCCCCACCTCTACCAGCATCCCCAGACAAAGACAACTACTTACAGGGAGTTTTGGAATCAAACAAATTTCATAACTGTTCTCCAGCCACTTCATACGAACAACTTGGAAATAACCCTTACAGGAGTGACAAAGTAATAGTCGCTAATTACACAATTAATTTATTCCTTGGCACTAATAAAAAAAATTACTTGTGTTACAAGGGAAGAGGAAAAAAAAGAATCTAAGGATTTGTTTAATTAAAACTACAAGGGATGGAAAAACTAAGTAATTCTAATGATACAGACAATGCTGTGATTGTAATTACCTAGTAATTAATTACCAACAGAAATGACACTTTCTTTTCTTTAAAGCTATTCATTTTTCTTCTTGTTGTTTTTTTTGGGTTTTTTATTTGCATGCAACTATCTTCAGGGCACGCAAATCATAGGAGTGAATAACTGGGTGGTACAGCAGCTACCAACCTGGCTGTGTGAGCCATTCCTTACCTGTGGGCAGGGGTGCTGTGTCTTTACCTCTCACATTCCAATTCCCACCAGGAACCAGTCACAGAATTCCCTTTCCAGTCTCCCTCTGCTCATAACAGCTGCTCTCTATACTAAGATCACAGCAAAAAGGGGGGAGCAGGGCAAAGTGTGACTCCAGCCATGAAGAGCCAATGGGACAGAGCTGACAGGCAGAACAGCTACAGCTTTCTGTGGAGGTAGTCAAGGCTGTTAGCCCAGCATTATATATATATTATGCTTTTAAGTTCTGATGCTAACCAATGTTATATATATATTTTAAGTATTCATGTATTCACAGCTATAAAGGCCTTTTCTCTACTTGAGCTAAATTGTATAACCGTGACCTATTGTCCCAGAAGGCTTTTTACTCATGTTAAATGGGTACTGAGATTAGAGCGCTCCTTGGTAGTAGGTACAGAAGCATTCTGGAGGAGACAGGAGAAGATGGATGGTTGTACTGAGACCCAGCACAGAAACCAAAAACAGAAGAACCAAGCAGCTCTGCAGCTCAGCTGGCTTTGCAGCTGATAAATCAGCAGAGGGGTTGGAGCAGGGATGACAGTGCCCAGCACACACCCCTCACCCATTCACAGGTCCCCCATTCTGGTAGCTCTGACTTCCCCTAGTATTCCCTCAAAAACTCTCCGTCTGTCCTCTGGCCTCTGAGCCTGGTTGACCTCTGTGGTGCTGTCCACAGTAAAGCTGAACAAGCGCTCCATGCTGCACCTCTGGCCTGCTCTATGCTTCTGACCTGCCCTGCTCCTGAGGGACAGTGTGCCCACTTACACTGCCCTTCAAAAAACAGTATGAGTTGGCACTGGCTCCCTGGAACCACAGGAGCCTCCAGCCACATCACTGAGCCCAGATGCACCTTGGCCATCCCCGGTCAATATTCAAGGGGAAACACAACCTCCTTGGAAAAAACTCTGCATCAGCAAGGATGAAGGTCCTGCACCCTCATCCCTCTCTGCCCAGCCAGGAGATCACTGCAAATTAGTGAGACTACCAGATCTCCTGCTCCAATCTTAACCTTTATCTGAAGCCAGGGGACCCCTCTGGTTTTGAGTCTCATGGTCACACAGGCACAAGCAGCAGTTCTGGGTGTTCACTCTCAGTGTACACCAAGGACAGCCCCTAGTTTCTCAGACATGTTATATCTACACTGTCTTGGGAAGAAACGAGGACAAAGCTGCCCTGGGTGCTGGTGCCAGGATGCACCAGCATTCTGGTGGTGGCCAGGGATGCTGGTGCCCCGTCACCAACTTTGACACTCCAGTCACTCCGATGCAGTCAGGGTGGAAGCAGCAGCGAGCTGGCTGCTGGCTGTTATGCTGGAGCCAGATGGTGGATGAGATTAAAAGAATTTGATTTTCAAATAATCCATAAACCTGGCTGAGCTAATGTCGTTTCATATGCATTATCTTGTAATCCCAGAGAAGAGAACGTTTCAGAGCAAAGAGCCTTATTCTCCCTCCCTGCAAGGACTCTAACAAGCTACAGATAATCCCCTTTTTGTTGGAAGGTGCTTACAGGGGACCTACAGCACCCAAAGTGTGGCACAGGGTCTGCAGCTCTGCACTAGTGCCTGGGAACAGGACAGTCAGGCACTCAGCACCATGGCGAGCTGCCTTGCCCTGAGCTTCATAGGGGTGGGAGCAGCCCATAGCAGGGCTCTGGGACACGCTGTAACTCAGACCCCTGGCTGATAAAGGTCCTGACAGCGTATGGGGGACCACACTGTACCACTGCAGTAAAGGGGGGAATACACATATTCTTCTTGGTAAGTCTACTTTTATGAGAACTTTCGGGGTTAAACACCCAAAACCCAATCCAAGTAATTAAAAGGCATGTTGTGCCAGCCTGGGAAAAGGAGCAGACCCTCCCTGGTGACTGAACCCACAGTCAGGGTCTGGTGACCACCCTCTCTCCCATGAAGTGAGCACGTGGCTGAAATCTGCACATGGCCAGAAACACCTTCACTGCCCTCTCCAGACCACCCCTGCACAACCAGGCTTACAGGAAACTGACCCTCAGGGATTTCTTAATTTCTCCTTGTCTGTGTCAAAACACAGACAATAATTTTTATCCCTATCCCTACCCAATATGGACACACCCCTTCTGCACCCCCATCCCTCCCTAACCCCTGCACAGCACTCTGGGCAGCCCTCATAACCTGCCCACCATTCATCCTCCATCCTCAGATGCTGCCTGCCTGCTTACTGCCTCTTTCCCCAGCACTTGAGACTCCTTGGAGTCTCCCGCTACTTGTCAAGCCCCAGTGGAGCAAAGATGACCGTCTGCCAATGTCTGAGATCCTTCAATATGTGAGGTACAAGCTTCAGCACAGTAGTTAAAAATTGTTGATCCTTATTCCATGCTTCAGGTTCCCACGCTGGAGCATGCGAAAGCTAGAGCAGAAGGTGAATGGGGAGTTAAAACTCCATGGGTAGGATTTCCCAATCACTGCCTGCCATCTAGTGCCTAGCACGGAGCTGTTTCACGGGCAACAAGTGACATCCACCTCCATCCTCTGAGGAATTTATCTCTTAAATTAGAGCCAGCGACATTTGAGCACCAAGCTCCCAGTGCTGATAGCTCCACACCGTGCTCCTCACTCTGGGCCAGGGGCAGGGAATGGGTTTTGGAGTCAAATAGCCCAAATCCTCGTGGGAACTGTGGGTGAAAACAGCATAGGAGTGAGGAGAGGCAATGCTGTATGCCTGCCTGGGTTGTGATGCGATGCCCATCTACAAGGAGCTAACTAAATACAACATGTCTTGCTTCACTGCAAGCCGCTACCTTCAAGGTCATATCATCGTCGTCAGCAGCTCTGATCAAAGCAGTGCACACAGGCATTGTGTGAAGAATGCCACAGACAGGCTAAAAATAGGGAGATGAATGGAAGCATGAGGGAAAGGGGTGAAGAGTGAGGCTTATCAGCTGTACAGGAGACTGAGAAACTACAGAAAATCAGGAAACAAATAAAAGTAATCAGGAAACACTGACTTTGTGACTCAGGATATTGTGGTGCCTGGACACACCACCCAGTTTCCCACCCAGTTCAATCCCTGGGCAACTATTGCAGCAGGAACACAGTCCCTACCAGCTGCTTGTAGCCTTTGGGTTAGCAGCAGCAGCAGATGATTTGGAGTGGCTTACAGGTCTTCAGACAGTCTGGGGGGTTGACCTCTCCCCCATCCCTTCCTTCACTAGGGATATACCTGGGTTCAACATAGGGGCTGTCTGTCAGCTTCCTGCCCCTCTGAAACCTACCTACCCACAAAGGCAGGAGAGAGCAGGCCAGATACCTACAGCTCACCACAGTCCTGTTTTCAGAGAAAATTAAGAAGTATGAAATCCAGAAGGATGTGGGAGAGGTCATGTCCATCTTGCTCACTGCCTCCCATCCCTGCTAGTTCAGGAGCCTCTAGAACACTGCTGGAAGCCACATGCCCTAAATAGGGACAAAACTGGGGTTTGAGTGGTGAGTGCTGGTGGAGCAGAACCTGAAAAGTGGGTCCCCGTGGGTGCCACATCTAACAATCACCCATCTCACCCCCAGAAACTCACTGCGCCTCCACAGGAGGCAATGGAATGCCCAGCCTCCCTTCTCTCCAAACCGGGGGTCGGATGCTCACTTTCCATCACATCCTGCTGCCTTCCTCAGTCTCATCAAACATTTGCAGCCTGTGCCATTTGGTAGTAGCATGGCTTGGGAATCAACTGCTCTTCTGCAGAGAGGGCATTGGGTCAGACACAAATGGGCTGCATGGGGCATTTGGAAAAGGCAGGCAAGGCAGGGCAGCAGCTTCTGAACACACAGAACCAGATTTACTGATTAGGACATGGCTCTGATTTCCTACAATGCTTCCAGAAAAGCAATAGGCGACATTAACAAAAGGATTACTCAGAATTCAAAAGCAAATGGGATTTGTGACCCATGTATATTAACTGGGGACTGGGGAAAGCTCTACAGAGAGAACACTGCCAGCAGGTCACCAAACCAATTATTAAGAGCTCACAGATCACGAAACTAGATATATACACATATCAAGATAAATTTCTATTTGCCTGCAGAAGCAGGATGCTGGCTGAGCCACCCTCCCAACCCAGTGTGGTTTTTCTATATGCCTATTAAACCTGGATTATATCTAGTTATTTTCCCCAATAACTCGCTCGCCCCACAGGTTTAATGCTATGGAATAACATTTGGGAGGGTAAAACCTGAAAGAAAAAATGTAACGGGCATAATTACTTTGATAGATGAGAGAGCAGAAAGCGCAGGCAGCACAGGGTGGGAGCACACCAGCAGCACACAACTGGCATTGCTCACCATCCTCCCAGCAGGAGCACTGGCCATGCCTCCTGTCCCAGTGCCCCCAGCTTCCCCCTGCCCAGATGCCAGAGAGAGAGAGAGCAGCCCCTCAGAAGATAATCTGCCTTCAACATCACCTCTCACCTTAAGCTCCAGCAAAGATCAGCATAAACTGCAAATTTTTAACTGAAAAATCTTTTCCTCAACTTTTGCCTCAGCTCATGGTAAAGGGCCAGTTCCTGCCAGCACACTGTCCTGCTCCTAGAGTGGGCTGTGATGGTGAGTCTTAAAGCCCTGCTTAGTTGCCTCAGTTTTGAAGCAGCTTCATTTCAATATTGCTGAATAACCCTTCATATTTCAATTGAGAAATGCCCCTGGGTCTCCAAGCACTATCTATAAAGTCCTGACAAAGGATTTTATAACCTCCCAAGATCTGTTAGGGAAAAGTAGCCTGGACAGCAAAGCTGTAGCTAGAACTATCTGAAGGGGGTTCCTTCTGTTCAGTATGTCACACTTTCACCTCACAAACTCCTGGCTTTCCTTTAGGAGGGCTTGGTGTTAAGGATTGGGTATTGTCAAGAAAGTTTCTGGGGTAATTTTACCCCGAGTGCAAGTTTCCCAGCAGCATCCCTTCTTTTATGTCCATTCTTACCTGTGTAGAAATTAAAAGTACTGTCTTCTGCCTGCCCCATTCTGCATCCTTCCAACGTGATTGTTAGTTGGTTATGCCAACACCCAGGGGTGATTTCACAAGAAAAGGGAGGGAAAAGGTGTCCTGAAAACAAAAGGATGGGACCTAATACACTCGTGTCACTGGTGACCACTACCAGATCCACACAATTTTCAGCTGGGTCTCTGGGGTGCTGTGAGCAGAGCATCCCCTGCAGGCAGCTGAGCACAGCAGGAAAGGGCAGTGCCTGCAGAAATCCGAGGCACTACTAGAAAAATTCCCTCCAAAGAGACAGATCCCCTCCAACCAAGAACAGGAGCTTGAACAGAACAAAGGCAAAGTGACTGATGCTACTAGAGATGCTTCATCCTCTAGGACAAGGAACAAGCCCAAAAGGATGCCACAGGACGCTCCCTGCATCCTTTCCCTTGTTCTAACAAGCTCACAGCTGTGTTTGGGAGAACAGCAGCTCTCCTCCTACAGGTTTTCAGAGAACAAAAAGCAGTGAAGTCCGTGGCTCCAATGGCCTCTCCTGGCTCTGCATGTATTTATCTTCACAATTTTGAAGCCTTGGTTGCTCGGAGCCAGGCAGGAGGAGCAACAAACAGCAGTTTCCCAGTATATGGGAAGGCATGCCATTCTGAACACTTCATAGAACATCACAAAAAAAAAAAAAAATTCAACTAGGGCTCTGCTTACAGAGCATCAGTTCCCAAAACTCACACAGATAGGGAGGTATATCAGCTAGGGAACAATTTTGTAGAAGTAGAGGAAAACATTAGCTGTGAAGTTGAAGAGTGGTTTTATTAGGATTTGTTCTCTCTCCTTCACCAGAGCAGCCCCTGAGCGGAAGGACCCACCTCTCCCCACTGCTGGAGCTTCCAGTCCTGGAAAAGGCAGTAGTCTCTCCTCCAGTAGCTCTGACCTCAGAGAGCAGCCAAAATATCTACAGTTTTTCAGGCACATACTCTGCTCCATGTTTATTTCCTCTTGGCCACTGCTCCCCACTGCAGAGTCAGCCTTCCTGCCAGGCCTGCAAGGGTGCTTCCAGGAACTAAGTTTTGTTGGTAATTTATGGCAAATGTGCAGCTCCCAAACTGTCCAAGTGTCAGAAAAGAGAAAGTTGCTGTGCTTCCTCTCCACCCCGATGCCTTGCAGAGTGATTAAGGATAGCTTTAATTTCAGGCCTGCAGCTCAACAGCTCTCATAGAATTGATAAAACACACATAGCAACCTCCAGCTTCCCCTCTGGAGGCCAAAGTCTCTCTGGATGATTAATAAGATATTTCCTACCTCTCTACCTGCTGCTGAAGGAGGCTGATCCTCTGCAAGGTCCAGCCAGCACTGAGTACCAAACAGCAACATTTACAACCAGAAAAAACCTCCAAGAGCAGAAGCAGCCCCAGAGGGGAGAGGATAGATCTTCCATTAAAGAAATCAGGGCAGTAGGGTCAGGCTTCTTGAGGCAGATCTGGATGGGTTGGGTTAGCAATGCTGGCCTAATGCAGTGGGAATGGGAGCCAAGAACTCCCTAAAGCCACCTTTGAGGCTGCTCCCACGAGACAGCAATGCTAAAGCAGCTTTCCCCTTCCAGGAAAAATGAGCCTCCCAGCCCAGACAGGGAGCTGCTGTTACCTTCCTTCAGTGTCTGCTGGTGAGGGTGAGGCTCAAGGGGAGGCAGTATGGGTGGGAAAGTAGCACTCCTCTGAAAAATGAACTGCTGCTTGTTCATCGAAGATCCATGTGTATCACAGACTCAAGACTAGAGGCAACTCCCAACACAGATTAAATGTTAATAAACTGTGAAATATCCCAGCTTTCATCACCCCAGAAACCCAGCTTGTCCTGGCTGGTGTCCAGGAGGGGCTGGACACACAGATAACCCCTCAGTACTGCTCTTATCAGAGAGCAGGTATCAGAGACAAGCATTAGTCATGTGAGTTTGAGCCTGTGACAGGAGTCTGGGGAGGAAAATGAGCCTCCCAGGTACCACAACCCCAGGGAATTGCAGTCTTGGGAGAGAGAAAGATTACAACATGCATTTCCAGAAGAGGTGGAGTAGGAGAATTCGCAAGAGTAAAGGAGGATTTACAAGAGTAAAGAAGTCCCTCAGGAGAGCTTCACTTTCAAGTAAAAGTTTTAATATTTATTCAGTACAGGGCCAGTGAAGAGAACTGAGAAATAAGGCAAAGGCAAATTATCCTCCAGAGCCCAAGTTAACATCTCATATACACAGACCATGCAAAACAGCAGCTGTGCTCCTCCCTGGAGCCACATCCCACATCTTCCCCATCTGCTGGGGGACAGCCCATCGCTTACAAGTCCAGGAGGAATCGATTGACTTTTTTCAGGTATTCCGACTTCAGGTAATCTCCCAGCTCATTCTTTGTGACCCACAGGTAATCTGCCTTCGGCTCTGTCTGGGAAAAATCACTGCTTTGAAGGAAGGCTTTGAAGAAGAAGACTTTGGCTCCCACGTTATCCTCAGTCCTGATGGCTCTGGGGAATTTATACTTGTAAATCCCATACGGTGCATTCCCCAGGACTTTGGCTTGAATGTGATCTCCTGCAAGACCCCAGCAATGCAAGAGAAAGAAAATAAGACATAAGAACATAGAGCAACAGTAACTCCTCTCCTGTACAACAAACAGGCAGCATAAGCCACTCCTTGTATCTGGTTCAGGTGGACAGTTCAGTCTTTGGCAAAAATATTGACAAGTGTGAGCTTTTTCTCACCAAAAAATAGCTTGCTTGGAGATCAGCGAGTCCTCTTACAGTGGGAGAAGGAAGGAGGGAGAGAGTATCAATCTTTGCCAACCCAAAGTGAAAAGCAAGGACACACTGGTTTGCCATTATTGCCCATCTGCCACAAAAGCTACTACAGGGTACAAAGTCACAAACCTGGAGCAAGCCCAGATATTCAGGGCATATCTGGTGATGCTCCAAAATCAGATTACAAGGGCCAGACATGGCACTGGTGCTGGTGGCAGCCAGAGATCCCAACACAGAGTCTACCAGCTCTCCATATGCTGCAGTACAGAGCCGACTACCCAGGATCATGGCTCCTCTCAGAAAGTCCACCCCACTGAGCTCCATCCCTCTGCCATGAAATGCTTTTTCCCAGCAGGTGGGAGGTGATTTCACTACAGCACATGACAAATATCCCTGAGATAGGGCACAGGAAGAAATCCACTGGGAGAAAAAAGAGCGAGGCTCAAGTATAGGGAGAAACTACACACCCAAAAACGTAGCCATGGCTCGTTCAGCTGTGCTTCGCAGCGTCTCTCCAGGCTGCCATTCCACTTGAGGCAGGAGCCACAGCTCCTGGTTACCAATTTTCTGTTTCACCAGAAGCATCAGGTTGCTGTCTAGCTTCCTGTTCAATGACGTTCGATTGTTGTTTTTATCAGCATCTGCCAAAAGTCAACATATACTGGAAACAAAGTCTCCCTGCAGCACCACTCCAATCCCATTGATTCACCAACCCTTGGTGTCTCACACTCTTTCAGCAATAATACACAAACAGGGATACACAGAACAAGACAAAAATCTAGACAGGAATGCTCTCTATTGCTCTGGAAGTCAAGGCAGGATTCAGCTGGAACCCACTGCCGTTTCATTTCCAGAAGAAATTCATAGCAAGCGGTCTGGATCTCTCTACCTGGACAAAAATCAACACGAGCACTAAGCAGAGCTTGGGAATCAAGTTACCAAACGCTTCTCTTGTCTGGAAACAACACCTATTTTCACCATTTTGCACTGGTAAAGTTGAACACGCACATATTTGTGCCATGGGAACACTTAATTCAGAGAGTTAATTGCTTAACAAGTTTAACAGTACTTCCATGGAGTCAAGACTCTCTTTAAAGCAAAAAAGACTCAAAAATGCCTTCCTTCTACTGAGTTGAACTCTGACAAACAATCTGGGTGTTCTCCACCCTGTACCTGTTATCCGTGGAGCAGCTTGGAAACGCAGGAACTTCTGCTCCCACTTGTCCTCCAGGTCTTGAGCCATGATGACCGTCTTGCCGGGTGCTTCATCATCATCATCATACAAGCTCTCCTTCCTCCTCTTGAGCCGCTCCTCCTCCTCCATCTTACGGATTTCATGATCCGAATAACAGCTTTTCTCCAGCTCTATCTAGAAGGGCAACACATAGAATTCTTAAGCCACCAGCACTGTGGGTGTTAGGAAGCAGAACTCTTTCCACCTCAGTGAAAACAAGACAACGGGAATTTCCCTGAGGTTGAGCAGGGCTTCCCTGCTTGCAGCAGGAGCATCTCACAGGGACACCAACAGCACCGAGGGAAACTACGGGAATACCACCAACACCCACAAGACGTGGTGCAACTCGCAAGCGGAGCACGCGAGGACCAACATCACAGACTGTGCGTGTACAAGGCCACCAGCCCCTGATGCTCCTCTCCCCTCATGCCTGAGGGCGCCGATTTCCCATTACCACCTCCCCCCCGCCATCCTACCTGCTCCATGAGCGCAGCCATCTCTTCCTCCTCCTTCTCCAGAGGCTGCGTGATGCGGGGCAGCCTCAACAAGCACATGGCCCCGAAAAGCCTCCAGGGCCGACGCGAGGCGGCAGCGGCAGCGCTGCAAACCCCCCGCCCCAGGCCCGCCGCCATCGCACGCATCCCACAATGCCCCGCCATGTCCCCCCCNGGGGGCTGCCCGCCATCGCTAGACCCGACCCCCGGCCCCCAGCGCTGGCGCCTCACCCGCCGTTCTCTCCCTCAGGGGCCGCGCTGCCGCCTTGTGCCGCGGGCTCCGCACCGGCCCCCCGAGGCTGCAGGACATCGCGGGGGCGGCTGCCAAGGAGACGGAGAAGCCGAGCGCGACCGAGCAGAGGTGAGAGCCGAGGCCGGGCCGCGCCGGGAGGGCGCTGCCATCTGCCGCTTGCTGCGAGGTTTTATCGCCTTCGGTGGGTTTTCAGCCGAGGAAGGGGAGGGAGTGGCTTGACTCAATCAGAAACGCAGCTTGTGCCTTTCGGAGGCTTGATCTTCTTTCTTTCTTTACTTCTCGATGTGAAATAAAACTTTGAAGTGTTTAAAGAACGAGGCCTGGTAACTTGTGTTTTGCTCCTTAGCCCTTTAATCCTGCAGAGGAGCTCCATGAGATGGGATGGAAAGGTTTATGAAGAGATCCCGATAGCTCACATCAAAGCGACCTACAACAAGTAAGCAAATGAGCTCCTCCATTCCTGTTCTCGTGCAAAATAAAGGCTCAGAACGTACCCGGGCTTTGGGCTGTCATCATTTTGATCTCAAGACTCAAAGGAAAAAAAGTGCTGTTCTTGACTGGGAAGATCATACTGCTCCAAACCTCAGTGCTGTTCAGGAGGCATAACTGTCCTTAGAGTGTCTTTAAAGCAATAAGATTGGTTTTATGCATTTTGATTACATTCTGATACGAGTAATCAGATGCTGACAGGTTTAGCAGCAGGCAAGCTCTCTGGTCTAGCACTGTTGATGTACAGCTGTTGAAAACACTGCCATATCCTCCATGAAAGACAGTTGTACTGTTTCATCAGTGATTCTTACTGTGATATTTCAGGTTTTCTTAAAGCTGTTTTAAGTTCTAGAAATGTTTTGTGCTTTCTTTCTAATAGACAGAAGAGGTAAAATGCAGTGAGGGGTGGGTCTGAAAGGGCTGAGTGGGATCTGAGGTATACCTGGATAAAGTACACCTTATCCAGAAAGATTCTGCCACCTCGCTCAGGGTCTGCAGGGGGTTTGAGTAAGTGGGATACCTCAAAAGGGAGTGCTGAGCTAGGGTGGCTTGGAGAAGGGAGACAGGGATCCTGCAGTGACCCATGACAGTAAAGTGAGCCCAGGCTTGCTTCTTTGCTCTGGCCCTCTCTCTGTGCAGCACCCACGTCCAGGTGGTCAGCTTTGACAACCGGCCATTCTCCCGTACGTCCTGTGGCACAGAAGGATTCCAGAATGCCAAGAAGGGAACTGCCATTGCGGCACAGACCGCAGCCATGGCAGCAGCAGTGGTGAGTTCCATCTCCCCCTACACACCTGGGCACATACCTGGCTCACAGGCAGCATTCCAGAGCTGTTCCATGCTTCCTCTCCGCACAGACAAAGCGGGTTTGAAAGACCTGTTAGAAATGCCTCAGAGGGTGAATTGAGCTGTGCAGGTTGTGATCGGAAATATAACTTGGAACCTATGCTTTTCTAGCATCAGTCTGCATAGCTCCTTTTTTCCTAAGTGAACATCTCAGTCATTTGGGAATGTAGGCCCTGACTCAGCAGCAGTTCAATTTCTGCACCGCAGGGGACTGAGAAGCAGCTGTAGTTACTGGTTTGGATATTTTCTATTTGGTCTCTGCCACAGGAGAACTGAGCTGCTGCCAGTGGTTCCAGTTAGAGAAGGTGATGTCCTTGCACATGTAGTTTCCAGCTACATATAGTTTATTGTATTTGTTTCTAAAAAAACAGGTTGGTATCTAGGTGGAGGAGATGAAGCTGGCTGTGTGATGCCCCTCAGGACAGAAGGATGAGACCAGGTTGAAGTGAAAATTCTCATCCTAAATTAGGTGGCATTCACTCCAACCTTACGTGTCAGAGGTGTTTGGTGCCATTGCTGGCCAGCAGCTTACTGTGGTCGTCTCAGAGGAATATAAGAACATCTTCACTATTAATCTGTTCTCATTGGAGCCTCGTGTAGCTGCTCTTGGACAGATTTATTCTGTCACTGTTGGAGTTGTTAGGATGTTAATTGCGCCAGAACACAGCGAGACAGAGGGCCAGAGGAGCTCCCTCCACATGGTGGCAGCAGGGCTGTGCTCTACAGCAGTTCTTCCTTTTCAATTTGCAAGCCCCTAGAATTTTTGCACTGGAGGTGTGGACTCCTGCACAGCAAATCTAATGCTTGCCTGCACTTTTCATTTACCCTCCAGAAGGAATCCACTGGTTACAGGGGAGAAGTCGCCACATTAAAGAAGGGAAAACAGCTTTGAGTTAGTCCTTGTTAGTCCTTTGCCACTTCAGTCATGTATCCATGGATATGTTCTTTTCTGCCCTGGCTTTAGGTCACAGATAGTTTAATCTTAGAGCTTTCTCTGCAGAGTTTGACAGTCAAGCACAGTTCTCTTGAACCTGCCATGGTTATATCCAAGCCTCCTTTGCTCCTAGTTTCTGTGCAATAACTCCCTTATATGTCTTCTGTATCTGTTACTGCCTGCGCTTTATTGTTACTTATACTATGTATCATGATAATGGGTCAAAAGGGAATGAAAGATTTCAGGGGAGCCAGGGCTTATGTCCAAGGGAACCCTAACAAGTTGTTCTTCTTGCAGAAAGCACGTGGGAAGGGTGTATTGCACGTACGAGTGATGGTGAAAGGACTGGGACCAGGACGCAAAGTAGGTGTTGGAGTTTCTTTGTCGTTATTTTATTTTCTCAGGCATCCTGCATGTTTTCTAAATTCAGGTTGGTCTCAACATGGTTTTTCTGAAAGTGATGTAAAGGATGTAGCATTCAAGTGCTACATTTTTAGAATTATTACAGTTTCAGAGTTATAGGCCTTTGGAGGTAGAATAAAGACTGTATTTGGGACTTCTTCCAGCTAAAGTAGGAAAATTTATGAGAATGCTACAGAAAGGACTGGAGCAGATAGGTTTTAACAGAATTTTGTATTACAAGTTACTTGTTTGTAAAATAATTACAAAGTGAGAACCATTGGAACAAGTTGATGTTCGGATGGAGAACCAAACTGTTTTTCCCTGAGCTTTTTCTCTTGTCTGCTGTTCAATGTGTTGGTAACAGTGTGTCACCTGCTGTCTCCTTCTTGCAGGCTGCCATCAAGGGTTTGACCATGGGAGGTTTGGAGGTCATCTCCATCACTGACAACACCCCGGTTCCCCACAATGGCTGCCGCCCACGGAAGGCCAGGAGAATGTGAGGGGGCACAGGAAGGGACACAGAGCTTTCAACATCAGTTCATGCAATGGGGACTGGGTTACATGTTGCTCCTGTGACAGACTGTGGAAAGCCACCCTCCCTAAAAATACTTGTGGAGAGAAGCTTGAAGAGGAGAGACCATCCCTGACCTTAAAAGCCCAGGTGGTGGAGCTGGGGGTGAAAGCTGGGATACGTGTGCTCCCTTCTTGGGAAGCCTCTTGTCTATGAAGTTTGTTGATTAAAGTATTGGTCTTTTGACAGCCATTCCTGCTGTGTTCTCAGAAGTATTTTGGATTATTATTGCCTCTCAGCTGCTCTCTTCCTCTTACCACTGTATGTGGCTCATCTACCCCTCTGTGCCATTAGTGCTTATGTTAGAAGAGGAGCCTGAGGTCTCAATTCCCTTGTAGTCATCTGTAGTAAACAACTGCATGGGGTCATCTTCCTTCCCTCTTTCTCTCACTGCACACAGTGGGAAACAAGGCATGGGGTAACTTCTTCCCCCTGGCTCACAGAGCTCAGTGTACCATGCGAGAGGCAACTCTCCTTGTTCACAGAGCACTGCTCTGGATCCATTACTGGCAAAGATCTGTTGCAGTGGTTTGTTTTGCCCAAGCTGTGCTGGCCTGCCACTGTTCTTGGCAAAGCAAAGCATCGTTCCTTCAGAGGGGCTGGGATCTTGCCAGGCTTGATGGTTACAGTCTCTGGCCCTGCCTTGTGCACCATGAACTGGATTTTACGGGGTCTTGGGGAAAGCAAGCAGGAGTTAGTAGGCCTGGGGAACAAAGAACTGCTGCCAAGGAGATTTAAAACACTTAAGTCTTGAACTGTATCTCTGTGTATCCACAAGCAGCAGGAGCTTGTCGTGAATCTGTGATGCATTATTGCTGTCCCAGCTCCACCTAGAATTTCTGCCAAGGAAATATGTCTGGAGCATTAACCAGGGAAGGTAACAGCAGTAACTGGCTACAGGATTGATTTCCTGGATGGCAGAGGGCCACTGCCTAACAAAGGGTACCTCCTTGAAAACCCTGCTGCCAGAGAAGGCTTGGGCCCATACAGCACGGGCACTGGGCAAGTATTTCACCTGTAAACAGGGTGTATTTTGGAGCAGACAGCAGTTCTACTGCAAACCGAGAATCTTCCTTTCTATTATTGCTCTTTCTGTCATTTCTGTGTAGTTTCTTAAATTGCATAATTAACTATTTTTCTTCCCCTTTAGAGAAAGGGTACCATGGCAACAAGGCAGTGAACCTCCTTCATGGCGCTGAATGGCATACAGCAGGTTTTGAAAGAAATCACTCTGCTTAGAAGAGCCTGTTGAGTTGCATTTGACAGAAGAGAAAAAAATAAGATTAATATGAATCCCCTACCTTAGTCCAACTGTCTGAATTTGAATGGAGGGTAGGTGATCTTAAAGGGAAGTTCCTTGAGCTGTCAGATTTGACAGCAAGAAAGAGAGGCTCTTGCATAGATGTTTGGCATGCTAGAAGAGCTTCTAATGACTTCATATGCCAGTTTTTAAGGAGAAGATACCAGGTCAGCTCTAAACTGCCAAGATTAACTCTGCAAGTGTGCAGGCAGCTGGGTGGGCAAGGCACATGTGATGTGCAGACAGCAAGGTTGGGCTGGTGTCTGCACCAGCACAGCGACCAGCCCTGAGAAAGGAGGAGCATCAGGCTGTGCCAGCAGGTTTGTCAGCAAATGTACTGACTAACACACTGAGAAAACCAAACACTACCATTCTCTACGATAGGCTGCTTGTTGCATCAATGCAGAAGCACCCACATCACATAAAAACCTGAAAAATAAGATTGTGAAAAGACCTGCAGTCCTCCCAAAATGCAGGGAAGAGTACAGGGGTGACTCCACAGTCAGAAAGCAACACGAATAAATCTTAGTTTTGCCCAGACTTAAAATCAGGGCTGTGCCTTTTGCAAAGGCCACATGGTAACTAACACTTCGTTTCTGGGTATTTGTGAAGATTCTAGGAAGTCTGTCACTGCGTCACCACTGCTTATACAGTGGGAAGCTTTATGTCCCTCTCTGCCCTGTCTACTTCTGGTAGCTACCCCTCTTTCCTCAAACTGACTGACACTGCTGTAGCGCCCTCTGAGCTGCACAGAAGAGGCTGACACTTCTCCATGGTTCCATGGCTGGATCTGTGCAGTATCATGCAGTGTTTGTCTTCCAGACCCCCAGCACCCTGTGTTCTCCCTGAGCTCCCCAGCAGAGTACTTCAGTTGTGCAGCTTTTTATTAAAATCACATTTGCCTTGTCAAATTATGAGACAAAATCATGTCTCCTGCCCTCATGGAGCACCCCCAAAGCCATGTCCTAACTGAGTGCTCAGCCTGAGCTTTTCATCCTGCAGCGCATCCGGAGGCTCTGGGGCCGTCATTGAGGCAGGAGAGCACAGCTGCACAAAGCAAGGGCTCAGGCACTCCTTCCTGCATACACTGTACAGTGAAAAAAGTCTTAAAACGCTTTTGTCGTTCCTCTTGCAGGGAATTAATAGACACCAATAGCGCTTAATGATTTCCTTACCCTTCAGATGAAACTATTAATTAAGGACCTGGTTTTAGTCAGCCTCTGGTGTTTACCAGTTCTAATTGCTTTTCTTGGCGCCTGGGTGGAAAGCTGTTTTCTACTGGCTCACATTCCTCCTGAGCAGCAATTATTCTACTTGTCAGTAGTGTGGCCATAGCATTAGCACCCTCATTAGGTTCATATCCTCTCCCTTTGGGCTTCCCCATTGCTTTTGGACATTTTTTTCTCCATTCCCTCTTAACTTTTGATTCCCTACACTCAAAGACAACTTCTGTGGAACAAGCTCAGAAGCTACTACTGGCTGCAAAGCTTCATCCTGATTCAACCTTGGCCTTTTCTGGGGGTTTGCCTTCCATTTTAAAATACCACATGGACCTCTCTCCATTGTATCCCTATAAATCCCTGTGTGAAACACAGAACAGCCTCCTGACTTACAGATAAAATGGTGCCTCAGGTCTGTTTACCCCTTACTGAATGCCACACCACCTTGGGGAGTTAGTCTAACTTAGTTACCCTTCCCTTGGACAAGGGTGGCATCTGGTTGCTTGGAAAAATAGCCCCCAGCCTTCTCCTCTGCAAAGAGGAATTATTTCCGTGTCCCCAGCAACAAAGACTTTCTACCCAGAGCTGCAGTTTTATCTGCTGAATTGGTGATTTACTATTTCTTCTGTGAGCATCTCAGTGACAGGAGTCAGGCAGCCAATTTCGATCCCTTTGTGAGATTCAATTAAACCATTAAGTGATGTCAGTGTCCTTTACCAGCTAAATGTACACACAAGCAGGCAAAGAGAAGGGGGAGAAGGGAACAGACCCTGCAGTGCTAATAAACTGTAGCAGTAGGGGTGGCTTACAGCAGCCCAGCTGCAGCTGTTAGAGACATCTGTGCAGGTTTTGCTGGCTTTCCCTCTGGTACGGGAATACCTGGCTCGAGATAATGCACAAAGCAGGTCGCTGAGTAGGTGTTTGTAACACTAAAGCACCCCCGGGAGCCTCAGAGAAGTAACAGTTCAAATCAGGTTATGTTTTTTGCGCTTAGACTTCAGCAGATAATCACAGTGCTGCTTTCATGCCAGGCGTCCGTGCCCGGCCCCTCTTCCCCTCCAAACTCAGTCCATGACCCCTCAGACCAAAAAGAGATCAAGGACCTTCACATTGTTTTTATGCTTTCTCAATGCTCTCCTCTCCCCTCAAGAGGCATTAATGGGTACTCAACGATAGTAGGAACTGCTTGAAGGTTTTACTAATGAACAGCCTAAAAGCATCCGAATCGCCAAGCTGATGGTGAAGCAGGGCTGCAGGGTCCTCTTTTGGAGATGCAGAGGGGAGCCAAGCCTCGATCCTGTTTCCTGTTTTTGAAACCACTCACCCCTCCTCTGCTGGGCTTTCCAAGCGGCTTCAGCACTAGTGCCACTTGACAGGGTTCTCTCGTTTCTCCGCAGTCCGTAACTCTCTTCCTATGCCCATGTCCGCTGAGAGTCGGGGCTGTGCACCTGGACCCAAATCTCTCAGTAGCTATGGAGCCCTAACAGCCACTGCTTGGGATAGCAGCTCCTGGCAGCAACCTCACTGCTTGTTTTTCGCAGAAAAAGAAAGCAGAATGGAGAAAGGGTTGGATACCAGAGGCTGAATGCTAAGTGAGGATGCAGGCAATCAAAAGGTGGATTGGGGAAGAGAAAGAATGTGGAGGGGCAAATGCAGGAGAGAAAAAACCCACATAAAAAAGCCACAATGACCTAACACCTCCTCCCCCTCCCCAGCTCCCCCTCTAAATCTATCACTGATTATGGTTCAAGAGTCAGCACAGGTCAGGAGAAGGATGCAAGGAAGAGCTGTCCAGAATCTGGCTTAGATGCACTCCCCTTTGCTGTTCTCCCAGCCAGACATCCACATCAGAATCACAGAGTGGCTTTGCCCAGGAGTCTTCCATGCCATTACAAACGGCTCTTCGGGGCTTTCAATTCACCACTTTAAAGAAGGCATGACTATCATCCCAAACCTGTATTTAGAAACTTCCAAAGCCTCTCCCTGCAGCAATGACAGTCCTCAAAACTTTCCTTCCCCTCCAAGCTGGCTCTGAAATCCCTCCTCTGTGCCTTTCCACTTAACAATTTATTTTGCAAAGCCAAACTCTAACCCAGAGCAGCTGGGATTGACGTCTGCCACCTCTCCCTGCCACATCACTAAAGACTCCAGCTTCTGGTCCTGTGTCCCTCTGCCTGCCCCTCTGCACAGGAGCAGGCCAGGCTTCCCACCACACACGGGGCTCCAGATGACCAATAAAACTTGGAGTTGCAAGCAGGAGAATGACATATATTTCATCCCCCAGCCCCTTTATAGGACTCTTATCTCTTCATGCAGCAGCCTGCAGGCAAACAACTTGTTCTCCTAATTGTCGGCCATGGATCTCACACAACCCCTTGGCAAGACCGGGATGCTGCCTTTCATTTTGCACCTGCCAAATCCACAGAAATACCAGTTTCCTAAGCTGCCAGGGTCAAACTGACAATGGAATGCAAATTACTTGAGACTGTCCATCCCTCTGGTCTCCTCTGTAATGCCAACGGCTGGGAAGCAGCCTGCTCCAACACAGGGAGATGCTCCAAAACAAACTGTCCTTGAACATGGCTGTAAACCCAGCCCTGTTTACCAAAATTGCTTCAAGAGAAGCAGTGCTGCTGGCTAGGGAGATCCCCTTCCTGCAGCCAACAGTGGTAACACAGCCACCAAAGGGCCGGTGTAAAACTGGGACAAATCCTGCTGGGCCTCAAGCAGCTGTATGGCAGAGCTGCTCTTGCCAGAGTCAGCAGGTCAGCACTGACATTGCCTTCAAATCTGAGCCTTCTCTGGGGAAGAAGCTGATGGGGGATTTAAGAGGTAGAAGGCAGGAAGAGGAGAGATTAACTCAGACTTTGCTGCGTAAAGCCAGACAGGCTGCACTGCACAATCGCGCTGTCGAGATGACATTTGTCTGTCCTATGTTACAGGAGACCCTGTTTGGCTGCTAGTTGTTCATTCTCCCTTACAAAGAGGGATTTTACAAGCATTAAGGATTCACCTGTCAGGGCTGAACCAATGACCTACCTACGCTGTTGCAGGTATCAGCACAGATAATCTGGACCTTACCCTGACCTCAGCACTGGCCCCCAAAAAAATAGGGCAGCAGCAATGAAAACTATCCCTCCCGGTCACAGATGTGAGAGCACCCACTGGCTCTGCAACAGGGACGATGACGGTGTTTTGGAAGGAGAGTCCCACACGCAGGGATGGTGTGGATCCTGCAGCACAGGCCAGGGCTCCCTGCTGGTTGTCATAGGGGTGCTGGGGGCCCCTTACCTCTTCAAACTCGCCATTTGAACCGTTTCCCCCCAGTCGGTTGCTGGGCACAGCAAGGCCGTTTCCATGTGGATGGCTGTTTCTCCCCGTTGCCATGGCGACAGCACTGGGCGCCAGCAGGTCGGAGGCGGGAGGGCGAGGATCGTATCTCCCCGGAGCTCACCAAGGGCAGTGGGTACATCTAATCCGGCACTGCTCCATTTTATGCCTTTGAGGAGCACCGAGGAGCTATCAGATGACCAGCTCGGCGGCAGCGAGCAGGCACTCAGAGGGATGAGGTTCTGCCCATTGTTCTTACCAACACCCTAAAATCACATGGAATAGCAGCCAGATGGTCCTGGAAGGGCTTTCCTGACACCTGCCTGGCTCCTACCCCTCTGAGCCCATCAAACAGCCGGTCCCACATATTCCCCAGCTCCAGCACCCCCAGGCTGTCCTCTGGCAGGGCTCAGGCCCAGGGCAGTATGTCAGCATTGCCAGGGCATCCTCACCAGCCCTATCCAAGATAACCAGAAGCTACTGCCCAGCTCACCAGGCACTGGGTCACAGTGTGCTGAGACACTCAGCTTTCTCTCATACCCCTCTGCCTCCCTGCCTGATGCTGTTGCAACTCACCCAGATAGAGGAAGGACACTGAAAGAGGGAGGGATGAAACTGCAAGAGCACTGCAAGAGCACTGCCAAGAGCAGAGATTCAGGGAGTCCCCTGGGCAAAGCCAGGGCTGCTCTGGCCCATGCTTAGTGTGTTGCAAAGCTGCTGGGGAGGAAAAAATATGAGAGCACCAATGGGCAGTAGAAGTAAAATGTTCCTGGCTTGGTGAATTCAAACTTGTCATCCACAGAAAATAAACTCCGCTAAAGGCTTCAGTTCATACCTGGATGAGCCGAAGGCAGAAAACGCTCAGGACTTTGTAGTGTTACTCTTCATTTTCCATTGGCTTCTTGCAGTTTCTATAGGATTTTCTTCCACAATGGCTAAATATGCTGCTTCTCCCCTAGAAAATCTCCCTTGGCAGGCACCTGTCTGTGTGGTCCTTCTACCTCTGGCCAGCCAAGGCCCCTGGACACCCACTGAGCCATCTCTCCACCACATTCCTGTAAAACTGTCCTCAAATTTGCAGGCGTACTTGGCATCCTCACCAAGGACAGCAATCACCTCACCGGCAAACTGCAACAGCTAGAAGGTGCCCTAGGAAAGGGTTTGCCTTCTGGGAGAAAACAAAAAAGAGACACAGTAAAAAATTACCTCAGCACAAGTGCAGCAAAGCCTCTGTGCTCATACAATGTTCTCCACTCATTAACTAAGCAAGGGCCACATGTTACCCAGATGCTGCCGCCGCACAGCCCTGAGCAGCCAGAACCAGGGGCACTGTGCCCCTCTCCAGTTCTCCTCACATGCAGGACCACAGCAGTTGCCCATGAATTACCAATTTCCAGACTGCTGGTTTAACACTGCTGCGATATTTTTATGTCAAAACATCAGAAAAAAAAAAAAAAAACCCACCTTCCATTCAGGGCTTTTCCCATATCGGTATTTTTTCTGAGAACTCATTTCCTTGCACAGTAAGTACAGCTCTTCTCCAAGGGGAACAAAGGCTAATCAGACCTTGGCCAGCACACAGCTCTAGCAGGGCTTGGGGCTGCCTGATGAGCAGCCAGTGCCAGGTTGGGACTGCTACAGTGACTGAGTCCACAGCTCAGCCCATGGCCTCCATACCCCTGGAACCAGGAAAAACCAAAAAGCCATTTCTGCATTCTCTCCTGAAGTGTATTTGGCCAGAAGAGCTTTTACAGCCATGTAACAAGTCAGGAAAGCATTAAGGATTCAGGCACATCCACACACCTGGACTCTGGAACTTGGATAGCAAGGCAAAAGCAAACCCACAAGGTACTGTTACACTGCTTGTCCACAGGAGCAACAATCTGCTCTGCAGCATTAACCTATTTGATAAAGGCTCATAGGACAAAAAACTGTCAGAGGCCCACATGTCCCATTGCCACCTCTTTACCACCTCTCTGCCCACAGCCTTGACAGATCCTGCAGGAAAAGCAGGCAGAAAAACAGCAAGAGAGAGAACATAAACAAGGAAGACAATGAGACTCCTTAAAGTACCAGAAACCTGATTCTTCCAGCTGGGTCAACAGGATCAAGGGAAGAGCATAACAAATGCAGCACCTGAGCAAAAGGAAGGTCCTGTCAGTATATGCCTGGAGCTAAATCAGGGCTAGCCAAGAGCACTGGAAGGTTAAGTCTTTAGGGGCACACCATTAACAGATCCATAGGTTTGACTCTAATGGGATTTCTGTGGCTTGGTTTCTAATGCCATTTATGTAAGAAATAATGCAAGTGTCCTGCTTTTAATACTTTTTTTTTTTTTTTTACACAAAGGCAGCACAAGAAGTAACAAAAGATGGGATTTTGCTGCCAGTCAAATGCGGTTCCCAACTCAAGCATCTCTGTGTCACTTAAGTGCCTATCTGAAAAGCCATGGGCTCAAGAGCTTTCTGGTATGCTCAAGGTCTACACAGGAAAGTATTCGAGAACCGCAAACGGGAAAATGGAGGAAAGGTTCAAAGGAAAATCACCTTCATAGTCAAGACATGGATGCCTAGAGAAATAACAGAAACAGGAGTGCTGCTAGGTTTTTACAGAGCAGCAGTGGATTACAAGGGGAACCCAGACTTTGTGAGAGTCCTGACTGCATGTTACCCGAGTTTATGTTGGTTACAAAGTGTGTGCAGAGAAGGTTCAAGGGACAGGCTCCTCTGCCAAGCAAGGTGTGCTCGGCTTTGTGCTGGTTTGCGCTGGGCCAGTTACACGTGATGGAGCCCTGCTCTCCTGGAGAGGCCTGAACACCCAGCTGCCCATAGGAATTAGTTCTATGTTTTGCTTCGCTTGTAATGTGGCTTTTAACCACCCATTAACTTGTCTTTATCTTAACCCACTTTTCTCACTTTTCCTCTTCCAATTCTCTCCCCAGTCCTGTTGGTGGGGGACTGAGCAAGTGGCTGCACGGGGCTGAGTTGCCAGCTGGGGTTAAACCACAAGCTTCCATCTCTTGATCAGGGACCATCAGCAAAAAATGACCAAAAGATTAGACAGATGCTGAAAATGGAGTAAAGGTTGGGTTAGTAGTAATACACAAAGGGGAAAGCATAAAAGACCAAGAATTCCTTTCCCAGCTTTAGTTCATATAGAGAAGAATTCGAGAAATCTGCAGGAACAACAGAAATGCCTCAAGTGGGAACATTCTTGAGCACACTTGTATTCCAAATTTCAGGAAGAGGTAGAAACTCCCATGTGATATGCCTGCATAGTCCAAGCCACACACCTGCCATCTCCTTAGCAAAGGCATTCCCATTTGCACCATTAAGATTTTTGGAAGACAAAGACAATAAATCAGACTCTTAAAGCAAATTCTGTTTATTCCATTTTTGTCTTGTGTTACTAACAAATCTTTACCCTAACCTAGGAAAAATACCAGGTAGAAAATAGCTCCCCCTTCCTCCCACCCTCCCCACCATACACACATCCCCCTTTTGTTTCTTGAACAAAAGAATCAAAATTTCAAGCATGAGAGAATTTTCTTTCCATACATTTTCATAATAAAATCAACTCTGTTGTAGATATAAAATGCAGCAGCCAAGACCAGAGAATCTGCTATGGTACTCCAAGGCAATTAGTACCCAGATTGATCAGTTTGTCTGCAAACATAATGAGAAAATATTTAGCATTTATCCAACACTTTCTATCCATGAATTTCCAAGTGTTCTAGAAAAGCTGAAAATACGTTTTTGGCCTCATTTACAGAGAAGAAAATACCAACTGGAACAAGAAGAGATTTGCCCCCAGTCACAGAACAATTTAACAGCAGAGCTAAGAACAGACCTCTGGTTTCTCAACCCCAACTCCAACAATTTGTGCCACACTCTCTGCTTCACACAGGCAGCCTGAATTTACCAGAAGCCCCAACTACAGAAATGCTATTGTAGTTTATATTTTTGCCACTGAAAAAAAGTTTAAATGGAGCTATTTTGGTAAAGACTGACCTCCCAAGGCTGTGACACCAAAGAGTAAATCCAGTCTCAGAGGGAGCTGCTGAAAGCTTTGGAAAAGAAAAAAAAAAAGTCTCATACTGAAGTGTGAACAGCTGAGAGTGGTGCAGAAGGAGGTAAATCCATAATCTACAGTGTGCAAACGATTCTCCACTTGGAGCTTTAATTGAATGTTTGAGGAACAGATCACAGGATAAAAACCTAAAACCTTGACAAATAGTGTTATTAGATGGAGAGGAACCTGCAGCTAAAGCATGGATGGCCTGACACCTCCTCTGTTAGCAGGGTTCTGACCCACCGTCACTCCTGGCAGACCTGAGACACCAACAGTGCAATCACCAGGAAAAGAGCAGTGAAATGCAATGTTTTCCCTAGAAATACGTTTAGCAAGGCCAGGAGAGCAGAGAAATACCATGAGGCAGAGAGTAAAGGCTGATTCAAGGACCCCAGGGCACCCTGTTTTAAGGTCCACCACTCATGCCAAGCACCCACAGAGTTCTCCTATGCATTAGCAGCAAAATGAATGCATGACTCCAACACTCCTCTTTACAGGCACGAGGCCACATCTCATCACAGCCATATATCACCCACAGCTTATTTTGGTCCAAACAAGACACCCACAGGGTCCTTTAGAGGGTTTCCTGTGTATTAGCACCAATTTTCTAATGCCCCCCCCGTACCTCCTGTAGTAATAGGACAACAGGCTCCAGCTTCCAACCTCGTGCTGTTGGGATAGTTGTCACAGACATAAACCACCCCACATCCAAAACCCCCCAAATGTTGGCCTACAACCAAAAACTCTGTTTTTAAGAGAGAAGGGCAGGCCAGCATCCTCACCAGCCCACGATGGCATGTCATTACACCCAGGAGCTTAATTTATCAGCAGCATAAAAACTGCCATGGCCAGCCAGCACTGACACACTGGCCAGCTGTGCTCTGAAGCCTGGGAACAGCAACTCAGGTTCTCACAGAGAACAGTGTATCACACAGGGAGGGGTCAGCAACCTAAGTCAACAAGCTCATCTCCTAACTGCAAACTCACAGCAGTGAACATTATTTCAGGTCTCCTCCCTAGGCAAACCCAAATGCTACTAATTTTCCACACTTGTACTCCAACACACACCAGGTTGCCAGCAGCTGGGTCTCCCCTCCTCTCAGCAGCAGAAGTGCAGATTGCCATGAGGATTCACCCCCATGCTGCAGAAAAGTCCTTCTGATGTGACCAAGGGGCTGCTGTTGCTCCCCACACCCTTCCCAGCCACCCATCTTCCTTCTGCACCCACCTCCTCATGCACTAGAGACACAACCAGCTGCCCTGGCCTGCTGGTGTGACACACCACCTCTCACTTAGAAGCTTTTACAGATACTAAGGCACAAAGATTAAGGGACTTGCATAAGAGTCAGGAACACACCTCATGTCTCTCAATTGTAGTGATTTCCCAAACCTTTTTTCCCTGACATCTTGCATATTAAAATCATGTAAGTAGATTGTGTGGATGAGAGCAGGATCTCACTTCTCTAGCAATACTGAAGATACAAACAGCGGTAGCTGGATCCAAGCCCTCCCCATGGCTCCCATCCATTCCCTCTATGACATACTGTTTGTCTCCAAAGGTAGGAGAGCACCAGTGCAGAAGGAAATGCTCCACAAGTGTAAGGCAAATATCCATCTCTGCCATCCTAAGACCTACAGCTGGACAGAAAATGGGCATGCCTCTGACAAACAAGGAAAGGAAACCTCAGCTATGCTTTGTTCATCCACAGGAATAGGGAAGGACAGCAGCGCTTAATGCAGCAGGATCCCCGCAGTACAAACAGGGGTGGGAGAAACACCCACACCCCTGCCTGGAGTGGAGCAGCTTTCCTCAGCGGAGGGCCCTGCGAGATGCCACTGGCACGAGCTGCCAGGTCAGGTTTCTTGACACGAGGAATGGTTTGGTTTCCCAGAAGGCATGAGCGTCTTGCAGACCCAAAGAGAGCAGCCGCCTCATACAAGTCCCACTACGTGCAGCTGTGCCTCATGTGGAAGTTCACTACGTACTCAGCATTAGTGCGCTGCACTGAGATGGCAAAGGGCTCGAAGGGGTGGAAGGTGAACGCAACCAGGCGCCGCACTGTGTGATTGATGGGTCGCCCCAGGAGTCCCGCCTGGATCTCAAACTTCAGGAGGCCAGAATCACGAGCGTAAAATCTGAAAGGAAGAGAAAGTCAATTATGGCTGTTCTCGACTATTGACTTTGCCATCTGGGCTTTTCACATACAGAGACAAGTGCCCTGTTCAATCTCTGGTACTCCCTCAGGGGCAGGAGGTCCTCAGTTGCGTGTCTGGCTCTTGGCTGTGCAGGAAAGTCCCTCCCAGGGCAGTTGTTTTCCACTGTCTAAAAAAGCTCCACTTCATTTTTGTATTAGCAGTGAGAGAACTCTGCTTGTCATTTTGGCAAAGCTGACTTCACAAGAAGGAGTAAGTTTGGTTCAGATCTCACCTGTGCTGGCTCTCCACCCTCTCTTAATGCAAGCTGCTCCCCTTGATCCCTAAGGCAGATTCACTATGTAGAACTGAGCTCATCTCTCTTTGCAATGCCCATCACTGAGAGTGCAAGCCCACCCCTTCCTCCTCCTGGTGCTGCCTAGAAAGGCTTTACACTGCTGCTCTTGTGCCTTGCTACCTCCCTGTTCAGCTGAGGAAACTTGATCCAATCCTGCTGAAGGGTGCCACGTTGTACTGTACAGCTCAAGCAAGGTTTTGCAGTTCCTTTTAGACTTCCATCACAAAAGCATTAATGAGATGGGCTGGGCAGGATAACCTGGTGGATTGGATTCAACAATCACAGCAAGGGCAGAGGTCAAGAAAAACCTTACATTCTTTTGCTTTGACCCACACACCTTCCTGTGGGTCAAGTTCATGTATGTCTCCAACCAGGGGAACTCTGGAACACAGCACAGAGAAAACAATGCCAAGGGAGAGAGGCAAACAGTGCTGAAGAAACAGGGGAGTCTAGGGAAGCTCTTTTCTTCTTGAACCTTCTCTGCACACACTTTGTAACCAACATAAACCCAGGTAACATCAATGTCCTTTGCTGCTGTCACAACACAGGACTCTGCAACGATCCCACACTCCCCAAGATTTTGGAGGAATTTCTGGGGTCGGGGGGAGGAGCTTTCTGGATGTGGGACCTTCACAAAATAGCTCTGCTCTAACTCAAGTCTTCACCCTGAAGTTGTCTCAGTTCGTTAGACCATTTTCATTAGAGCTCTTCCAATTTTGAGCACAGAATTGCCATTTTGCCCTACAGCAGTCTCCTTTTCCATCAATACTTAGTACATGTGGGTATTTTGCATTTTCCTCTGACTTTAACTCAAAGAATGCTTTTCATCTTGGAGCACATCTTCCCCCCTGCCAGCAACACAATGCACTCAGCTCTCAGTCTGGAAGAATGGCTGATGACAAATACTGGCGATGCTGTTTCAGGAGCAGACATACTCCACATTTTAACAACACAGCCTATTGAGAGCCTCATGTTCTTCCTGGAGGGCCACTCTCCTCTCCCTTCCTCTGAATCAAAGTGCCAGCCAGCCCTGCCTGAAAATTGCACACAAGAACCCAGCAAGAGAATCACAATCTTGGTATTTGGCTTGTCAAAAAGCCCTTTCCCTCCTACACAAGTCTGGGTATGCAGAGGGTCATTCTTTAAATAAAGCACAGTCCCCCATCTGTTCCTCTCTCCCCCAATTCACAACAATTTACTACTCAAGATGAAGCTCCCTGTAATCGAAAAGATGTGCTCAGTTTGGTATTTTTAAATGTATTTTTAAAAGTGCTCTGCAATCAGAGGCCATTTCCATGGGCTCTCACTCTGGGAATAAATTAGGCACTGCAATATAAAATTGTATGTCAACAGAAACAGCAAGACCAACCTTTTCAAACTGTAGGAAAATGGAGGATTTATCTGCAGACCAATTCTTCAGTTAAATGGCTCCTTATTAGCCATCTAGATGGATTTTAGAGACCCCCTGCTATAGGCAGAGCTGTGTTAGAGCCTCTTCCTCACAAGTGCCATCATTTCATCCACTGACTATCTCTTCAAGCCTCCTGAAAAGAGACTGGAAGGCGGTGGTGATGGGGGAGCTAAAATCCTTCCTGCCTGAGAGCAAAAAAACACTGGTCTCTTAAGTAGCCAGAGCTGAGTTGAACCTTCTGGGATGAAGAAAGGCACTAAGGGTTAAAAGGACACAGTGCACAGATGTGCTGAATTGATGTGAAAAAGGTCTGGAGGCCTTCCTAGCCTACACATTGTGGCAGGAAACTGCATGTGCACTGTAACAGCCTTAACTGCTGAAGGGTTTTCCATTCCAGACAATTACAGGACTTACATTACAAATCCCGCGGTCCCTCGTTTCCAAGCCCTCTAACCACAACAGGCAGCTGGCATTATTTTATTAATCTCTTTGTTTTGCATGTGAGAACCACAGCAGCACTGTTTCAGCTACTGAATGGTTAAGGTTAGCGCCTCATCTTCTGCTTACTTTCCAAAAACCAGGAGCCCCACTGCTCCGAGGCTCTATTCAAGTCCTAATTGACTCTGCACAGCTTTGAAATTTAAAAGCTCTGGCTCTGAAATGCCGGTTTGCTCAGGGGAGGGAGGGAAGGTGGCACTTGGCTTTGTTTACTACAAAGACTCAACTGCAGCAAATGACTGCGGTTCTGCTCCCTTTTGTCCACAGGAGCGGGCGCAGGTTGGCGCTGGCAGACAACTGCCACCCTGCAAGTTTTCCCAACGTCAAGCATGACAAGGGGGAAAAGGGCAGGCTTTCTCTGCAGATAACACGGAAGCCGGAGATCAAACCAAATCATACAGGCAGAAAAATCAATTAAATATACATAATTTGGGAATTGAGAGCGCAGGAATAATCAGAAGTTCCTCACCACCTGAGTCAGGGCCAGGGGAGATATGAAACCACTTTTTGAGAATGAATTGATGAAAATAAAGTTGGGAAGCGGGCCAGAATGATCTCCCTTGGCTGCCTGAGCCCCCAACATGTGTGCAGCCACTAAACAGACAACTCAGGCATTGAAGGCTCTCTTTGTTTTCACAGCATAGGTTTGCTTTCTGCAGTACTGAGCAGAAAGGCTATTCTTCCTGGAGAACTGACATTCTTTGAGCCTTTCATGCTGGAGATGTTGGATTTTTAACCACTACTGCTTGCAGACATGGCTGCAGCCAACAAAAAGAAATAAACAGTCCTGATGTTTCTGCAAGAAGCATCACAAACCTTATTCCCAAGCTCACTTTTTCCTTCTGCCAGCATTGAAGACTCAGACACGAGAGGCACTGAATGGCCCTTAGATCTGGCTAAGGCTTCTACTACAGACAGAAATTTCCTACAAACCAGAGAGAAGGGGCGTATGAAGAGGAGTGCAGCTCCCAGGGTGAGATCTGTAAACAAGGGAAGTCTGAAAACAGCTAAATCAATACCACAAGCATTCTGAGTAACACCTAACCCAGTCGCTATTTTGTTCACAGGACAAACCAGATAATCCTTGCCAGCTAAACCCACATGCTCAAAAAGGATCCTTCCAGCACAGAAAAGCAGGAACTGTATGACTCTGCAGCCCAAACACAACGGCAGCACCACAAGAAGAGGAGGAGGAACAAGACCACTCATAGGGAAAAGGCTCCGGCTTCACTATTCAAACCTTCCCCAGAGCAATACAGTGAGAAAACCTTAAGAGCCCTCAAGTTACTGCAAAGGAGAGAGGCCAAGCTTTGTGAGACTGCTGAAATAAACCCTCTGGTGAAAGATTTCCTACGCGAAAGGTCCCGATCTGCATACTGGACGCTACATGGCAGAGGTGATTAGTGACTCTCACGCTGCTCTCCGCACATGCAGCCTCCTGGTGTGTCCCATACCTTATGGGATGATCACCACAGGTCTTGGGCCGCTCCATGACTGACACCCACTTGTCATCGTAGCTGAAAAGGGACAGGTCGAGGTAGGGGCTGCCGCTGTAGGACTGGGCGCTGATGGGGAGCTGCCCCAGCAGGCGCCGCACAGCCTCCGTGTGCCCTCCATACTTGGCGTTCACGATTGTGTCTTTGAACCTGCAGCAAAACAAGAAACACGTTCTGTTCAAAAAGGCACAGCTTAAATAAGCTGAGCAGGAAAACTGACAGGGAAAGAAAACAGCAACAGTGTAAGAACTAGATCAGCTTGTTTCCAAAGATGGAGCACAGTGATTCAAGCAGCAGCCAGTCCTGGTGACCTTTTTATCCTCCCTCATCATTGCTGTTTCTGCCCTGAAAGTCCAAACTGACAGAAGACGACTGTGCCTACCCACAAGGTCTGGCCCCAGCTGCAAGGCAGTACAGGAAATGAAGAGGATCAGAAACAGGGAGAGATGGATTAGCAACTTATCAGTCAATCCAAGTTTTACCATGAAGCCTGGAAATAGCATAAGCAGAGGGTTTCACAGTTACAGTTGAGCTCTTAATGTTGACTTGAGAATCCCCTTCTCTCTAGCCACTATGTTTTAAGGGAAAAACCTTAGATGAAGAACCTTGACAAGAAACTACAGTGACCAGGAAGTTTTTCCTGGTGGAGAGATAAACATAGGCTAAATTTCTTTTTCCAAGTAAAACTTGAAGCTTTCCATGTGCAAAAAGAGTCAGATCAGCTGCAGGGATGTCAGACATCAAAGAGGGGAAAACATTTCCATTTGACCAGAAACACTCAGGCAAAACCCAGCTCACTGTGGATTATTCTCTATGGTACTTTGCTGTGGAAGTTACACTCCTACAGGCCCTTGTTGCCAAGAGGATGAAAAGATTCTCCTCTCTAACACAAGGCAGGAGTTGTTCTTCAGGATTCTCTGGTGAGTCCTCTCACTCTCTCTTCCATTAAGCATTATGGATTTCCTGACAGGCAGCCCTAGAAAGTTACAGACATAGTCAACTTCATTTTACTTATGTGACATCAAACTAAAATCAAGAGAAGCTTGATGCCCATAAGTGAATGCCAAGTACTTTGGGTGATGTGAGACAAGTCACTGGAAGAACAAAACACCCTGAGTCACATAAAAATACATTCAAGGATAAATAAGGCTCTCTGTCTCATTAAAACTATGTTTGACTGTTAAAGCACATTCTACAAAGCCAGGTTATTTTTTAATTTGCTCAGCTTTCACAACAGGTCTAAGGAGATAAGTTTCCTTTCTCCTAGCACAGTTTGATGAGAACCACAAGTTTGTGACTGATGTTGAGGAAAATGGTACAGAACACAGTTTGATACACACTAAATTCAAAGAACATCACTTGGCAAAATATGTCCAACTAGATGATGCCAGCATCTTGACAAATCATATCTTCAGAGACCAGAGCTACTGGGCAGTAATACTTTAATAACCTCCAGAAGTCCTATTGCTCAAGGAGAGGTGGAAACATCTTTCCCTTAAAATTCCTTTCCTTCTTCTAAGCATCAGATTGCCACTGCTTTATTCCTTTCCTGTTACATGGCAGCTGCTGTGGAATACAAAATTAGATGCATGAGGCTGCAAGATGAAGCACGTATGAGCCTGACCCTTGCATTACCCTGCAGAGGGAACTAAAGGGACTGGTTTTGTCAGGGTTGCTGTTGTTATTTGATACTGGCCTTCAGAGGATGGGGGTGAGCGTGTGTCTATACGGTATAAAGCATGCTCCGAATGGCTCACCGGCGCTGGATCTGCCTGGCAAAGTTGTTGCTGGAAGCCGAGCAGGGGAACTGGACAGCCTCACTGTGCAGGGTGGCATTCCTGAAGAGGTCACAGAAGTTCTCAAACAGCTCCAGTAGCTCATCAGACGTGTTCTCGAACACGGCGATAACCTCTGTGGTCACCATGTTGTACACAACGAAGAAGGAGGGCTGGGGAGAGAGGCAGAGGTTACCCAGGAGAGCATGAGTGGGGAAGCTGTGCCTTCCTGCTTCCCACATCACACCACAGATCCTGTCCAAATGTCTCCAGAGTGCCGGAGAATCCCACAACTTCACGCTAATCCAGTCGACTCTTCACATGCCTCAACATGTATCAAATTATTCACCTCTTAACCGTGATTATTTATGAAGAAAACTTAATGGGCTCCCCATTTTTCAACTCAAACTGGATGCAATAGTTCTGCTTTTTCTTCCTCTCTGTCCTTCACCAAATCCAAAACACTTTCTCAAGTGCCGAATTTAATTTTCATTCCTGCTGACAAAATGGTTTTAGATCCATTCTTGAACCTTCTCTGCACACTTTCTCCTCACTGTAGAGACATTATTTTCTTCCCCTTCTTAATATCTGCATCACACAGAGATGAGCCTTTCTAGTGTCTTGTGCACTACACCACTGCCCACAAAAAGTTGTGCCCTCCAGATACCCTGCCAGCACAGACATGAAAATCTGAAAGACATTAAGACTTCTTTTTAATGCTGACATTCTTGTGCAAGAAGAATCTCATGTTGTGCTGTGGATTTGGCAATGGCAATGTTTCCTGGCATGAAATTGGGAAAAAGGTGACATTGTGTCAGTGCAGCTACATTGAAGGGAGATGACATTCCCATCCCATTGGGAAAGGGCAGATTTAATTCTTGATCATTAAAGGCAGCTTTTGTTCAAGACAGGAATGCTGACACCCCAAAGCAAGAACCTGCCTTCACTTCAAAGGTAACACATTCCTGCGGTATAGGCACGTATCTGATCAATCTTCTGTCAATAGAGGCAATTTCTAAATGCTTCACCTCCTGCTCCCAAAAACAATGCTCAGGGATGACGGCAGGCACTCTGCCCACCCCACCCACCTGCAAATATCACAAGTTCTGTTTGTTTTACAGCCCCACAATAATCTGTGATAATACAATCCAGCCCCCACATGTCAAAATGAAGCGTGCTAGATGAGGTTACTCACTCAACTACTGCCTAAAGAAAGGGAAGCCCTTCTGAAATAAAGGGTTGGAGCAGAAAGAAAATAAGAGGAGACAGCAGAAGGAAAAGCTATTTATATCACTGAAGACTGCAGGGAGTACCCTCCAATCTTAAATCAAAAAGTTCCTTGGCCAGGTTAACACACAGACACATCTACAGGATGTCCCTGAGCAGGGAAACTACCCTCACTGCTTTTTAGCAGCAGCTGTAACACCAGCAAAACATCATCACAGCACGGGAGGCAGCAGCTGGCTGTCACAGAAATCACGCAACAAAGCTGTCAAGTCTATCAACACAAGCCTAGAACAGCAACAACAACCCCCAAGCTACACATGGACAGCACACAATTAAAAATCTCAAAAGATTTGGTGCAGACCCAGACAGAAAACACACAATCCGCAAAAACGAACAGTGACTCCTCAACCTTCTTGGCAGAGAAGCCAGAGAGAAGCCAGGACCCTGACATTGGAAGAAAGCTCCTGCTCCTTGTCTGATAGACGAAAGAAAAATCATAGCTGTAGGTATTTTGTGAGCCAAGTTTTTTCAGGAAGCCCTAACACAACGCCTACGCTCAGGCAGGTCTGCCGAGACTGCTCCACATCTGGAACTATCTCCTGGAAGAACTGAGAAATGAGAAGGATTTCCTCCAGCACAAAACCCGGCGCCTGAGGCACACTGCAAACAAACCACGACCTGCATCTTAAAGTAACCCTGGGGTGAAGAGAGTCGAGAGCTCCCTGCAGCAAACCAGGCACAAAAGCCCCGGTAACCACAGCAGAGCCTGCCACAAACATTTACATCAGGGTCAGGAGCTCACTCCAGACACCAGCAACGAGCAGAATGCTGCAGGCCGCTTCCACAGAGCTTTTATGTTTCTGAGACAGATGTTCAGATTTATACCAAAGGGCAGAATGGATTAGATTAAGCCTTACCTATTTCCTCCCAAAGCAACTCCCCCAAACAACCACCACAGAAGAGAAAAATAAAACAAATCCGAGTCATCTTCCAGGAAGCATTAGACTATGGCAACATGCAAAAAGTTGTTGTCTTACAGGATTCAAGTCCTGGATCTGGCCAAGGTGGGCAAAAGAGAAGGGTATGAGAGAAAAACAAACATCTGGGGAACGACCTACATGCTGTACTGGAGATTTATTACAAACTCATGCTAAATACTTTCAACAGCATAAACCCCAAGCTGAAAGGAATAAAAACTGGTTTAAAAAATCTCTCAGTTTCATAGAGCTCAAAACGTGACCACCACTCGATCAGCAGGGAAAAGAGATGATCAGCCTGTGGGGTGGTGAAATGTCTGGAGCGCCACAGAATTGTCTGAGCTACATTTGCTCTAATTCCACTTCTTTAGTACTGAACTGAAAGGAGAAGTAATTGGCACATTAGCCAGATATAAGAGCTGCTACTCCAATTTGGAGAGATCATAAATACTATTTCTCACTGAAGCTTAAAAAAGTATGTAGGCAGAACAGAAAAGATAATTCTACTGGGGAAAAAATGAAGACTATTATATCTGAAAAACATGCTTGAAGATACACGAGAAAAGGGAGAGTCTGCCTCTACAATTGAAGTGGACTATATGAAATATCAGCTAAAAATAAATTCAGCTGGGGATTTGGGAGGGAAAGAGGGTTGTACAGCTTCTATGAGCACAGGGAACAATCCCTGGAGAAAAGGGACTCACTAACTACACCGGATCTTTTCTCTCTCATTTTTCAGTTGAGAAGGACGAGATGAAATTATGCAAACAAAAAGACAAAAGTTACTTGAGACACAAAATGTTCATGCAAGAATTAAGTACTGAGGATACTAAACAACTGTCACAAGCTGAGCTAAGAAACAAGCATTGTACTGCTTGACCACTTGCCCCAAAGCAATGAGCAGTGTGAGGAAGGAGGCAGTACCTGAGCAACCTATTCTAAGGGAAGGTGGAATTACATGGCCTTTAAAGTCCCTTCCTACTCAAACCATTGTATAATTCTATACCTGGGAAGGATCCGTCACCCGCAGCGTGACCACGTCCTCACTAGTGTATTTGATAAAGAGATGGTTCTCATCCAAGAGCTGCATCTTCCACATGCGGAGCTGCCTTAGTTGGTCAAAGTACTGGAAGAACCTTCTTTTTGCTATAGCGCTTCCATCCTGCTCGGCCCTTCTCCACAGGTACACCAGCAGCCTGTGCTTCAGGGAGTTTATGAAGGGTTCTTTGTAGGGGTTGGCCATTCCCGTCTGAGTGTCCCGCTGCACCTCGGGATACACCGCAGACAGCGTCAGGAGATCATCCTCATAGCAGAAGCGGCCGATGGTCCGCACGTCAATGAATGTCCCCTCCGGTGTCACCTGAAAGACGTGAATGGTCTGCTGCTGCACAGAGAGGATGGCCAGGATGTTCTTGTAAAGGTACAGCCCCTGGTTGTGAGACAGGATGACTTTGTCACACTTGAAAGTCCGCGTGTCACACAGCCTGCCCGTGTGGAGGTCTATGATGTGCAAGGAATAATCCTCCAGGGGGGAGCGGGGGTTGGGGGTAACCGACTCGCTGTTGCGGTACACCTCGAAGAAGGGCGGGTGCGGCTCCTCAGGCAGGTACGCGGCCGAGCCCACGATCACGTACCGACAGTCGTCCGTGAACAGGCTGCACTCGCGGTTCAGGTGCTCCCCGTTGGAGGCCACGTTGGTGATGTGCAGCAGCACAAAGAAGCGCTCAAAGAGCCGCCCCCGGATGTTGACGGATCTTTGGTCGTTGCCATTGGCCAGGATCTCTCCCTCGTAGCCCTGCAGGAGATCCTCGGCCGCCTGGCAGCCCTGGTACTCGTAGATCTCCAGGGAGGTCTGGTCGGAGGAGAAGGCGATGAAGTAGCGGCCATCGGGGGAGAACTTGCGCAGGAAGCAGGGGGGCTTCTCCACGTTGACCACAGTGAAGTTGGGGAAGACGTTCTGGTGGAAGACACGGACTTGGTGCCAGTGGGTGCCGGCTTTGCCAGAGCTGATCCGGCGGCGCTCCAGGCGGTGGATGACATTCTGGTTCTGGATGCGCCGGGGCCTGATCGTGGGGGCGTCATGGTCCATGGTCACAGCTCTACTTCATCTTCACCCTGCAGGGAGAGCACACGTGCCCTGGAACCACAGGGACACCAGGGCGGAATTCAGGGGGGACCCGCTGACATGGACCCAGAGCACCCGAGGGAACTGGCTAAAAGGTGCAGATTTGCCTTTGGAAGGGGAGAGATGACACAGGAGGGCACTGGGGGCAGGTGGAGAGACTGGGAGAGAGATCTCAGTGGGAAGCACCAGGAAAACAAGGGAAGCCCAGGGGTGGCCCCAGTGCACTGAGGGGTGACAGTATCTGCAGGTCAGTCTGCTGAGGAGAAACACGGGACGAGAAGGAGGGAGCCAGGAAGAGGGGCAGGCACTGGTGGACACCAACGGAATGGAGGCAGACTCCAGACACAGGGGAGGAAGTCCAGGGAGCTAATCTGCAGACCTGACAAATGACAGGCACGGGGAACAGCTTGAAAAGAAGGAGAGACCTGAGGAGGAGGGGACACAAGAGAAGTCATCGCGCTGTGTCCGAGCCCGCCCGCCGAGAGGAGAGCGGGGAGCCCCGGTCCTTCAAGGCTGTGGAGGGACTGAGCTCCAGGGGAAGCCCAGGGACAGCTGCAGGTCCGCCCGCTGACAGGAGCGGGGCCCCCAGCTGCCCTCCCACTGGCCTGGAACGTGAGAGGACAAGGGGAACCGGGGGTCGCGGTGGCCTCCGAGTCGGCTGAGGGCGCGGGGAGGCCGCGGCCGCGCTCACCGCTGGGGCCGCGACGGGTCCCCTCATGCCATGGCCGCCGCCATCTTTCCGCCACTGCACCGCGGCAGGAG
>WEKX01016340.1:14196-28873 GCA_013390025.1 Pitta sordida | reverse complement strand
CATCCGGTCCCATAGACTTATGAAGGTCCAAGCCACTCAGCAAGTCTCTGACTACGTCCTCTTGGATTACAAGGGGGTTATCCTGCACCCCAACTCCTTCCATGCCACTGCTGATCCAGTTGTCTTGCGGGCAGTTTGTTATGCTGTTAAAAACAGAGGCAAAGTGTGCATTGAGTATTTCTGCTTTCTCCTCATCTTTGGTTACTATATTACCCTCTGCATCCAATAAGGAGTGGAGGCTGTTACTGCCTCTCTTTTTACTGTTAATGTACTTATAGAAACTTTTCTTATTGTCCTTGTCAGAGACAGCTAAGTTTGGTTACTATATTACCCTCTGCATCCAATAAGGAGTGGAGGCTGTTACTGCCTCTCTTTTTACTGTTTATGTACTTATAGAAACTTTTCTTATTGTCCTTGACAGAGACAGCTAAGTTGAGCTCCATCTGAGCTTTCGCCTCTCTGGTTTTCCTCCTGCACCGCTTAACAACTTCCTTAAACAGACATATCATATATTACTGCACTTGTTTTGGCAGGGTAACTCTGCATTAACTTAGGAAAAAGTTATTTTTGCTTGTGGGATTCAGAAAGGACTTAGAATACTTTCTTCAATGAAAGAAACATGCCTGACAGGAGTGAAATACTTTCCATTGCATAGAAAATATTCCCTCTTTTCTCTTAAGACAAAGCAGATTGAGTTTAGTTTGTCAGTGCGTACTATGGTATATCAGGGAAAAACATTTTTTCTGCACAATTAATAAAAATTACATTAAATTTATGCTCAAAGAAAAACTTAAATATAACTAGCTTCAGTTCAATTAATTTCAAACTTATGTTTGGAATGCTTGGTAAAAAAGGCAAACATAAACCTCTAAAAAAAAGTGCTGAAGGTTAAACCGGATAGCTGGCAGCTACCTTCTTTTAGTAAAAGCAATGGGACTTAGCATACACGGAAACCTTTTTGCTACTGCTACATCCAAGTGGGCAAAAACACAAGGGAAGGCTGAAGTACTGAGCAGGGAACTGCAGATGGTGATGATAATTACCAGGGCCCTATGGACTTCATCTGCAATGATTTAGGAAGCCATGTAGTAGAAAATGTGATTTACATGGTAACAAGGAAGGAGGTGCATGAGAGAAAAAGTTTGACTTCCACTAAAATCTACATTTCTATTAAATTAGCTATATCTTTTTCCAGGGCAAGAGACATTTTGATTCGCCTAGAAGCAGAAGTAGAATAACATAAAACTACAGTACTCATTTTCAAGGAATGAAAAGATACTCTTATAGTAAGTCTATCTCAACACTGCTCTTACATTTAGGAATTCTTACATGCACCTCTGCACATCCTTTCTCCTCTCTCTCACACAAGCATTTGCATGACTGCTATCCTTTTAAGTAATGTTGTCTTTCCTGAGAACAGAATTTTCAGTATCTACTACTCGAATGGACCTACAGCATTTTATAGTCGTGACTCAACTCAGTATGTTAAATAAACATGGACAAAGCTATGCCAGCACTAATAGAATGAATCAAGAGAACACCCATGTTCCACCATGCCTTTCATATATTATATGATGTAATCAATGAGGAATGCCTTTTATTTTTTTGAAAAAAATGGGTTGTGCTCAAGAATACCATTTCTTCTCTGATGCAAACAATTTTTCTTTAAGCTGCAGTGTTTTCTGGATATATTCTTTAACTTTTCACAGAGAATTTCAAGTCTCTTTAGAGCCATACTCTTACAAGCATTAAACATTCTTTTCGTTTTACTGTAAAAAACTGCCACTGTTGGATTTAATATTTAGTCTGCTTCACAAACGTAGGCATATTTTATTTCCTCCTGCAACTTTGATGCTGCTACTAGCAATAGTTCAACACAAATTATGCAGGAAATCCAGGATAAATATAGTAGAATCACCATGTTTAAGCACACTTCAAATTTGGAGATACGCAATACAGGCCTGATATTTGCAATTGTCGTTTTCCTCAATGGCTGCTTTTGTACACTTAGAGTCTGATCTGTGCCTGGGAAGACAAATCAGCCAAAATATCTCTCTTTCCTTTTTGGGGTTATGAGTTTGATTGCTCTACATACAGTTGTGTGTGGATGTGTACAGCTTTTAAAGTGTCAGTCTTACATTTGTGATTTTAATTTGTCACACTGACATTTGGGGGTCAAGACAAAGTGTTTTTATGGAATGGTTATTTCAGAAGGAGAGTCCTACCCTTGACAGTATCATTTTTATCAGCTCAGGATTATTGGCAAAATCCTTGTGAGAGATTAAAAGAGTAAAGCTGTCCTTGACCTGTACCTTCATTCTCTTTCAACAAATGCTTAACTGGTTCATTTAGTTTTAAAAGAAGTTTGAACAATCCTATTACTTAATCTATTATTGGAAGTGTGAAAGGGCTTTCAGATAAAGCTGTACAAAAGCATGTTTTAGTGCTCAGAATTTTTAGAAAGGAAATCTCTTTTGAGAGTCTTGCTTGATATATGTTCAAAGAGGACAACATAATAGTTTATATTGGAAAAAAGGACAATAATACTTCAAGTGACAAACACAAAATATGTAAGTAAGCTTATGCAAGTTTGGGGATTTATGAGTTACGTCACTCAAAATAGGCAGTGTGAGGGAAAAAAAGCATGGATTTTAGACACTCTATGTCACAGAAATTGAATAAAAAGAGAAATAGGTCTCTGTTAACATTGAAATGAAGGAGAAGACAGGATAAGGAAGGTGTGGATCTTGTACTTACTGTACCTCCAGTACCTATAACTTTAAGAAAGCATAGTGAGTTTTGCACAAGAGGGGTATGTCAGGGAGAAAGTCTAGGGAACCAAATCAGAATTTCAGTGAAGAAATATTACATTTATCGTGGGAAATTTATATGTAAGGGGAAAGAAAGGTACAAAAAGGTGTTGAGGTGGAACAGGAAATGGAAGAAAGGGTATAAGGTATGAAGAGGTGATGAGAGGGAAAGTTTTTCAAGGAATAATGTATGACTTGGAAAGGAAGTAATAGCATTTGAGGAATGGTTATCAGGGGGTTTTTAATGCAGGAAAGAATTAAAGAAAGATTAAAAAGATGGAAGATAACAGAATCTTATGGCAGCGTCAAAATATATAAAAAAGAGATATACACATTTCTAGAGAGGTCCAAGAAAGAAAGGGGTGTGGCAGGAGGAAGAATAGGAGCAATACAAAGGGAGGAGCTGGGGAGGCAAACAATGGAAACTCAGTAGGTGGCAAACTACAAGCACTCAAAGTATCTCTTTCTGGCTGGGACTAGAAGTAACCAATGTGCTATATGACTGAGCAGTTTTCATTGACTCTTAGACAGTCAGTTTGGGAATGACTAAAGGTATCAGTCCTGTTATCAAGCCACATTGCTCTGATATGTGTAACTGTATTTCATGCTCATGGAGGTTGTTTAGAGACACTAGTTTTCCTTCACTGTAGAACTAGTTCAATAGCCCTACAGTGCTGTGATAACCTATCTGAGCTGCCATGGTAGCAATGTTTCTCTCTGAGCTTGCTTATTTAAAAAGTTTAAGTATTTTGCAGTTTTCTTAATTGCGTTAGATGAGAAGTAAATACTGAAAATAATCTTATTTTTCATTAGAACTCCAAAATATATAAGGTAGAAGAGAAAGTAAAAAAATCATCATAATATACAAGAATTACAAAATCCGGTGGCCCTCTTGCACTTCACGCCCCCCATATTGCGTCTTCGGATCTTATCGGCATGATTTTTTAGCGATGTAGGAGACCCGTTTTGCAACTGCACATGAAGGGACTGGAGGGCAAGCCCTATGGGGAGCGACTATGGGAACTGGGGTTGTTCAGCCTGGAGAAGAGGAGGCTCAGGGGTGAACCTCATTGCTGTTTACAACTACCTGTGGGATGGTTGCCGCCAGGTGGGTGTGGACCTCTTCTTCCAGGCTGATGACACCAGAACTAGAGGGCACGGCCTCAAGCTATGCCAGGGGAGGTTTAGACTTGATGTTAGGAAGCGGTTTTTCACAGAGAGAGTGATTGCTCATTGGAATGGACTGCCCAGGGAGGTGGTGGAGTCGCCATCCCTGGAGGTGTTTAAGAGAAGGCTTGATGAGGATCTTAATGACATGGTCTAGCTGGGAGGTGTAGGGTCTTTCTGGCTCGAAGTGGCCTGCTAGACTGTGAGGGAACTAGGTTTGTGTTACCGCTCTGGGATGTGCGTTCGGTCTCTGTACTGGTGTTAGATGGTGAGTTGGACTAGATGATCCTTGTGGGTCCCTTCCAACTCATAGTATTCTGTGAATCTGTGAATCTGTGAATCCAGCACTTAGACTTGTTGAACCCCATGTCATTGGATTCAACCCACCAATCCAACCTGTCAAGGTGTCTCTGCACAGCCCTCCTACCTTCCACCAGATCAACAATTATTCCCAGCTTGGTGTCATCTGCAAACTTGCTAATAATGGACTCCATCCCTTCATCCAGTTCATCAAGTAAGATATTGAACACAACAGATCCCAACACTGAACCCTGAGGTACCCCACTAGTGACCGGCCTCTAACTGGACACAGCACCATTAACCACCACTCTCTGAGCTCTATCATCCAACCAATTCCTGATCCAGTACAGTGTAAACCTGACGGAAGCTCAGTTTTAGTTTAGAGAGGCCTGAAGCTCTTCGTATAACAAAAAGTAAGAGACATAGAAGATTTGAGATCCAAAATATGGCCTTAATTCTCTACATCTTTCCTCTCTGCAAAAAATCAAACAAGAAGTAGTCAATATTCAAGTTTGATGGTTTTCTCTCAGAGCAATGTTGTGTTGTAATTTGCTCAGGTCTGTAGGAGGCTCTTTAATAGGTATCCTCCTGTCCCATGGAGGGTGCTTTTCCACCTCATGTGTTTATTCATAAACTCAACTTGATTGGTTTTTGTTGGTTGGTTGATTGGTTGGCTGGTTTTGCTTTGTTTTGATTTTGTTTGTTTTTCTTTTTCTTTCCTTTTTTTTTTTTTTTCCACACAGAGACAGCTGCATCATATTCTCATAAGCTCAAGACTGGGAAATGCCATCATGGGGAACAATGATACAAAGATGAAGACCCTTTGTAAACTTGTAGCATCTTGCTTCAACTTTCTCCTCTGTGGATTATCTCAGATGCCTGAATGCACAATGTAAGTGACATTGACAAGAAAAGACAGATAAATGAGTATTTGTATGAAAATGTAATTTATTTTATTTTTTACTTCTGCCCATTAGAACCCTCCTTGAAGAATTAAGTAACCAATTTTTTTTCTGTTTGTTTTGGTTTTTGTTTGGTTGGCAGGGTTTTTGCTGGTGTATGGTTTTTGTTGGTGTTGTTGATTGCTTTTTGTTGTTTCCCCCCTCCCCCCAAAGCAACAAGCAGGCCAAGTTGAGCTTTATTCTGACTATGTTAAGAAGTTCCACTTCTTACAGAGCCACTCTTCAGTTTCTCCTTGGGATGTTTTTGTCCCTCTGCCTTTTTCAGAAATTACATTTTGAAAGCAATAGAACATGGGTTTAGTTTTAATCCAATAACTTTTTTAAATACTTCTTCCACTGTACTCTTACAAATTATATTTTTGCCAGCTTCAGAATCGTATTTACTTCATGAACTTGTTTAAGAGATTCGATCAGCACTGCAAGTTTTATTGTTTTGTTGATTTCTTTTTCATGGTAATGTAATTGACAGGAGCTGATAAGACTGTAAACTCAAAAATAAATATTGAGTGTACTTCCAAACTAATAGCCCATTCATCTTCATCTGCAGTATTATCTGTTGTCCCCGTGAAGAATTACTCTGAGTTAGTGTTTCTCTTACTCTGGATATGAGCAGTGTGCTTACACCTATGTACTTTTACAGATGTATGTAAGCAATTACTGTTACATATTTTCCAAAATGTGAACTTCCAAAATGATCATATTTGCATTGTCTACTCTATTTAACTCCTCTCTTTTCATGCTGACACTCTTAGGGACATCACTCTTGAAGAGTAATTATAATGTAAATATTTTAAAATACAGTAACGATTGTATTCCTCCATACTGATTACCTGAAGATAGCTCCTAGAAAATTAGACTGAAAGTAATTCTAGTTTAGGAAAATACCTTCTCAGTGTTTCTGATGTTGCACAGTTGAAAAAGGACGCTCACAAGTTCACAAGTTCCTCTGAGTTGGAAGGGACCCAGAGGATCACCTAATCCAACTCCCAAACAGCCTCCCACCATCTAGACCATGTCACTAAGCTCCTCATCGAGTCTTCTCTTAAACACCTCCAGGGATGGCGACTCCACCACCTCCCCGGGCAGACCAGTCCACTGAGAGATCACTCTCTGTGTGAAAAACCGCTTCCGAACATCAAGTCTAAACCTACCCTGGCCTAGCTTAAGATCATGTCCTCTCGTTCTGGTGTCGTCAGCCTGAGACAAGAGATTCGCACCCACCTGGCTGTTACCCCCACTCAAGTAGCTGTAAACAGCAATCAGGTCACCTCTGAGTCTCCTCCAGGCTGAACAACCCCAGTTCCCATAGTTGTTCCCCGTAGGGCTTGTCCTCCAGTCCTTTCACCATCCTTGTTGCCCTTCTNCTCAGATGCCTGAATGCACAATGTAAGTGACATTGACAAGAAAAGACAGATAAATGAGTATTTGTATGAAAATGTAATTTATTTTATTTTTTACTTCTGCCCATTAGAACCCTCCTTGAAGAATTAAGTAACCAATTTTTTTTCTGTTTGTTTTGGTTTTTGTTTGGTTGGCAGGGTTTTTGCTGGTGTATGGTTTTTGTTGGTGTTGTTGATTGCTTTTTGTTGTTTCCCCCCTCCCCCCAAAGCAACAAGCAGGCCAAGTTGAGCTTTATTCTGACTATGTTAAGAAGTTCCACTTCTTACAGAGCCACTCTTCAGTTTCTCCTTGGGATGTTTTTGTCCCTCTGCCTTTTTCAGAAATTACATTTTGAAAGCAATAGAACATGGGTTTAGTTTTAATCCAATAACTTTTTTAAATACTTCTTCCACTGTACTCTTACAAATTATATTTTTGCCAGCTTCAGAATCGTATTTACTTCATGAACTTGTTTAAGAGATTCGATCAGCACTGCAAGTTTTATTGTTTTGTTGATTTCTTTTTCATGGTAATGTAATTGACAGGAGCTGATAAGACTGTAAACTCAAAAATAAATATTGAGTGTACTTCCAAACTAATAGCCCATTCATCTTCATCTGCAGTATTATCTGTTGTCCCCGTGAAGAATTACTCTGAGTTAGTGTTTCTCTTACTCTGGATATGAGCAGTGTGCTTACACCTATGTACTTTTACAGATGTATGTAAGCAATTACTGTTACATATTTTCCAAAATGTGAACTTCCAAAATGATCATATTTGCATTGTCTACTCTATTTAACTCCTCTCTTTTCATGCTGACACTCTTAGGGACATCACTCTTGAAGAGTAATTATAATGTAAATATTTTAAAATACAGTAACGATTGTATTCCTCCATACTGATTACCTGAAGATAGCTCCTAGAAAATTAGACTGAAAGTAATTCTAGTTTAGGAAAATACCTTCTCAGTGTTTCTGATGTTGCACAGTTGAAAAAGGACGCTCACAAGTTCACAAGTTCCTCTGAGTTGGAAGGGACCCAGAGGATCACCTAATCCAACTCCCAAACAGCCTCCCACCATCTAGACCATGTCACTAAGCTCCTCATCGAGTCTTCTCTTAAACACCTCCAGGGATGGCGACTCCACCACCTCCCCGGGCAGACCAGTCCACTGAGAGATCACTCTCTGTGTGAAAAACCGCTTCCGAACATCAAGTCTAAACCTACCCTGGCCTAGCTTAAGATCATGTCCTCTCGTTCTGGTGTCGTCAGCCTGAGACAAGAGATTCGCACCCACCTGGCTGTTACCCCCACTCAAGTAGCTGTAAACAGCAATCAGGTCACCTCTGAGTCTCCTCCAGGCTGAACAACCCCAGTTCCCATAGTTGTTCCCCGTAGGGCTTGTCCTCCAGTCCTTTCACCATCCTTGTTGCCCTTCTCTGAACCCTCTCAAGACCATCCTCCTTAAACTGGGGAGCCCAGAACTGCACACAGTACTCAAGATGTGGTCTGACCAGCGCCGAGTACAGGGGAAGGATAACTTCCCTAGTCCGACTGACCACACTGTTCCTAATACAGGTCAGGATGCCATTGGCCTTCTTAGCCCTCAGGGCACACTGTTGACTCATATTGAGTTTTCTGTCAATCATAACTCCTAAATCCCTCTCCATTTCACCACTCTCCAGCCACTCATTTCCCAGTCGATAGCAGTGCATGGCGTTGTTATGTCCAAAGTGAGTTTCCAAGAATTGCCTTCTTGGAAAACCTATCTTTAGTATGGAATTCTCTTAGAAGGAATCTTTATGATCTCATTAGGTTTCCCCTTTGTGGCAGAAATTGAAATAATTTAGCTTTTTATTACTAATTCATAGGAAAGTAATTTGAGAATGTTTACATTTTATAAGGTTCATTCATTAAATTATTTATCGTCTGATAGAATTTCAATAGGGATTTGTTCAATTTTTCATGCTTTATGTACAATCCCATTAGCACAATATCCCACAGTGTAGATACTGCAGAGAAGCTCCTTAATTTGAAGCAGAAAGATGTGAATGCATATTTTGAAACAATATAATGTAACTTTACGTGTTCCTTCTAATTCTATCTCCCCACATACCTTGTTGATGATATGTAGTGTAACCTTGTACTACGTCTACCACTCAAAATTACCAGCAGTATGAAAAGAGAATCAAATGTATAATAGTTCTGACAAAAGGAATTTATAGTGGCTACTTAATCTTGTTTGCAGCAGCAGAACTCGGCTTGTTTCTGCTTGGAGAATCAGCTTACAGGAGAAACACAATTTAATGAGGTATCACTGTGAACAAGGAAACTTGTATCTTGTAGGTGGATATGATGTCAAGGAACACGGGGTTTGTATATGTCTATAATGGTGATCAGTACTTACATGATGGTGGTGTGTGATGAACTGAAATATGTAATCACCTCAGGTCTGAGAAGTAAACAAGGCTCACCAGGCGGTGGAGGAGAAGGGGTTTGGGTTTGTAACAGCAAAATTTCTCCACACCGGAGTAATCCCCCACCCTGGGAAAACCCATACACATGGGACGTTCGCATAAGAGGCAGCTGAGAAGGGGTCATAAACTATCAAAGACCCCTGAAGCACCCCCAGACTCGCTCCTGAAGCCCTCCACCACAAGACTGCTTGTGATTCAAGTGAGGCAACATATCTAGAGCCTGTTGCAAGAGACTGCAATGCTTCCCTACCACCAGGAGAGGTGCCTGGCATGTTAAGTCCTTGAACTCTGGGTTCTTGTGGGACCCTCCCACCAAGAAGACCAGAAGAAGATGACCCATGGGACATGTTGGATTATATGGATTGGTGGTAGTTTTTCTATTAATCTCTCTCTGTCATTCTTTTTCTCCTTGACTCTCCCTACCTCTTCCTATTTCTTTCTCTCTGTCTCATATTTACTGTTAAATAAAAGAAAACCCATGCTATTGACTTTGGCATATGATTTTGTTTGCACCTTAATTCAGGCAGAGCATTTTTAATACTTTTAATATCTGGATTATAACACTGCATAGCCTAGTGTTGGGTAAGATGCAAGTACCAAGCCCAGAGCTTTTGTGTAATTGTAGTGTGACTGATCAACAGCAAAACCCCCTAATTTTGGTGGCTACTTATGCATTGCACTGAGCAACACAGAATCTCTTTCTGTGGACTTTTACTCGAATGTAATTATTTCAAAAAAATTGTTCCACTAATGCAAACTAAAAGGCCTTGTGTGGTGGGGTTCAGCACCAGTATGTGAGAAAGAACTTGATCTGTGCTCATATTTGGGTTGACTATGTATTTCTGTTTTGCTTTCATTCACTAAACTCTGTCTTTTAATATGTAAGTTGTTTAAAATGTTTTATTGAATTTGAACCTATGTCAAATAATATCCATAGGATTGCTTCTCTAAGATCTGTTATGCACATCATCCTGACTTGTAGGCAAGTAAGAATATTAATAATACATAATGCCATAGGTGATTTTGTTACAGATTACTTTTACTTATTGCTTGAATTTAAGATTTGGAAGTACAGTGAATCCCCGCTGCATTGTGACCTCTGCATTACGACCCCGCGCATTTGTGAGGTGAATTTATCTCAGTTTTGATTCCACCATTTGTGAATTTATGCAGCCCACACATGAGCAGTTGCTCTGCTCTGCCGAGGGGCAGTGCCAGAACTCCCTGTGGGGCAGTGTCATCCTGGCCCCACAGGGAGGGCCAGGAGTCACGCTGTCCCCTGTTACTCTAAGTGCAGCTGGGGAACTGACCCTACCCCGGGTGCATGTTACTGCTTCCATGGCTATACGCAGGGAAGGGAAGTGCCCCAGGAAAGGGATTGGCTGCAACGGCTAGCGGGACATGCTCACTCTGCTGTACCGCAGCTGAACCCCTCTGCGCCACGTGGCGCTGCCGGCTATGCGCGGGATCGGTGGTGCGCAGGACTGGTGGTGCGTGGGGCGGGCAGTGCACGGGGCGGGCAGCGCATGGGGTGGGCAGCGTGGGGCTGGCAGCATGCGACGGGCAGCGCGTGGCTGGCATGAGCACCGGGGCTGGGGAGGGGGCGAGAACAGCGGCATGGGGTTTAGTCGCAGTGGCCCTATGGATTCTTGAGGTTGGGAGGGGGGTCTCCCGAGTCACAGGGGTCTCAGAAACGGTCCCCTTAGCTCCCCCGTGCTCAGAGAGCCGAAAGGGAGAAGCAGAAAAGTTCCCGCAGCGCTCCGGAGTGTTGGGGTGCGGAGAAATGGACATGGCCTGCATGCATATTAACGACCTGCACTTCTTTGCGAGTTTAACATTTCGTGAGGGCCATAGCCTGTCCCATTCCTCACGAAGGACGGGGTTTAACTGTATATATATACAGTATATACCACAGTATAGAAAAAACGATGAAGGTTCACATTAACTTAAAATTGAGCTTTACTGAGAAAGAAGAGCCCCTCAAGGGTCTGATCCCGTGGGGTGTGTTTGAGCTACAAGCAAGATTCTCTAAGTGAAAAATTGTGAGGAAATTTGACTGGTTTATAGCTTTTGTACTCTACACACTGGATTTGCAAATGTGTTAGTGTCATCTTTTTTATTAATTGAACACAATGCTTACTCCATGCTTATTTGCATAGATAGTACATTTGACCAATAACTTTTTTGTTCTTTTAATTTGTGTTTTCCGTGAATTATTTTAGATCAGCTTTTATTTTTCTTCTTTTGACTCATTAGTATCTAATCACCCTGGGCTATTAATATTTACCTCCTCCCCCTTTCAGGGAACCTTAAAAGTGTTAGGTCCATATAGTATTTTATCCTCCTGTTAGCATTTATTTGATCTACAACCTAGAAGAGTGATTTATTTGTGTAGATGCGGGGATAACATAAAAAGTTCAAAGTGATAGCAGTTTATGTTCTTATGTCTAGAATTGAGTCAATGACATTTTAAACAAGATGAATTACTTTGAAACTTGTTTACAGAATCACAGAATCACAGAATTAGTAAGGTTGGAAAAGACATAGAGATCATCACGTCCAAGTCAAGAAGTTCAGTGAAACTTCTCTCTCAATAGTCTGCAACTTTACTTGCAGCTGACCTTTATTTTAAATTCTGTTATCAGAATTATATGCTAAATTAAGTAATTGTTGTTCTTTGTCACCGTTGTTAGTGGTTCATTGTAGGACAGTGGTATATAGAGACATGGAAGTGAATTTGTCACTGGTCATATTGCTACTGCTAATTCTTCTTTTTATTTGGATGACTATCTGTTACAAAAGCATGAAATATGACTTTTCTTTTGTTATTTTTTTCTTCGATGAACTTTCATCTGGTAAAGGAAATGCCAATAAAGGTGCAAACAGCCTGCACAAACCTTTAGTGGAGCCCTTAGCGATAGTTCATCTATTTGCAAATTCAAAATTGTCTTTCTTTAAATATGATATGGATAAAATTTGCTCACTCAGTCAGTGCCCTTTTTAATACTGTTTTTCAATTATTTAATTTCCAGAAAGCCACTGAGAAATAATTCTAGATAGAAAAATCAAGAGGTTTCAAGTGTTTCAGTTAAGAGCTATTTGCTCTGCTTTGATAGTGTTGCCATAAATTCAGTAATGTACACACATGTGATTTTGAGGGTAATTATATCTCAGTTTTTTAATTTGGAATGCTTCAACTCTGTGGGTGAGATAAGGAGATATGAAAGTGGTACTTTTGTACTACATAGTTTTAAAGTAAGTGTTAAATAACTTTTTTTCAGCACAACAAGTTAAAAATTAAAAATAGAGAAAGAAATCTGGATTGTTAGATAGCTTTTGATACTGCACACAGAACTGAATTGTATTACAGGTAAAAGAAAAACACATAATTCTTGGGACAGGGTTTTAGTACCTACAAAGATGATTGCTAGGTAGTACCTAGGCCAGTGACAACAAGAAATTAGCTGTAAGAATTCTGCTGAAAAAATCAATTTAATTTAATTGTTTGAAGTTCAAATAATCAAACACCAGAAGGTATGCATGATCAACAATCATGATGGATGATAATGTAGATTGGAAAATTATTTATTTTCCTAAGAGCATATGAACAGGTTATTTTCAATAGTTTCCTGTGCTTTCACAACCTTTTCATAAAGCACTTTATTTTTCATATGAGTACTTCAGAATATGTTTCTTCTTTTATATGCATACTAAAGATGTCCTTTTTGTAGGTTGTTTTGTATTGAAAAGGACTGCCTACAGGACGAAGATGGTAGGCCGTGGGTACAGCTCTTACAGTGCATAGTCCTAATCTGAGACAAAAGTGTGTAATGGTAGAGGTCAGCTCTGATAACTAGAAACTGTAGAAGGGATAAAGACCAAATTAATAAGTTTCGGTTTGGATTTGTTTGAGATTAAACAGTTAGGGGGTGCCTATAGGTTGTGTGTTGGTTTATTTTTTGAAAAAGGAATGTGGGGAAGAACAAGAAGGAGATATTTAAAGCAGCCTTTCTGATTTATGTCATTCCTCTTCTCCATTAAAAATAACTTGATATAATACCTAATATGTACCTTCTTCACGAGAAGAACAAAGTCATAAGATAAATTACATATCATACTTATCTGTGGTTCAACTGAACAAGATAAAAAAAAAGACAGTTTGGCAAACAAGAAAATGAAACTACTGGGAAAATATAGAAGGACCAGTGATAAGTGTGCAATAAGGTCTGTAAAAATTGTATTCATTTTATGGGAATTTAATCCACATTCAATGGCACATTAGTGTAGAGACTTTTGTGTGGGACATAGTCCTGCTTTTTAAATGCAGAAAATTATAACCGTAGCTGTGCCATACTCATTTCCAGGTCACTTTTAAACAGAATATCTGTACGTGTGTCCAGTGGGATCGTTGTGATAGACTGGGGGTAGGCATGTTTGTAATGGGATAGTGTATATTTTAACGACTCTGACATTGTTCTGACCCCTTACATATTGTAGGATTTATTTAAGAAAATACTAGAAAATCACAGTGAATTGGAAGCCTGGAAAGTTGCTGGCCTGGTAGATTACTGGAAAGGATTTTAGCATGTGAAACCGGAGAGATCATTCCTCCCTTTTGCGGTATTGTTGAAGTTTCATTCCCTAATTAAGTATAAAAAAAAGGATGGGCTTTTTCAAAGCCTTCAATACTTTCCTTTTTAGAAGAATGACTTGCATATGAAAATATTTTTGTCCTCATTGCCATTATTGCTTTAGTGTCTATCAGGCTAACTTTGACTGCTCTTATGGAACATTCCAGCCACAGCAGATTATGAAAGTTAAATCCTGCTGGCATATGTTATGCACTTTGTGGCTTAACAGCCTTGTCTGAACAAGATCGTTCTAGACTCAATCCTTTTCCTTCATTGCTCTGATGCATTCACTTGTTAAAAATGTATGTAATGAGAAAACATGCCACTGAACTAGTAATGCAATTGCAATTACAGGGAGACTGGAAAAAATATATAAAAAATGAAATGTTTTCCATAACATTTAACAGGAAGTAGTGTNTGTTATGCACTTTGTGGCTTAACAGCCTTGTCTGAACAAGATCGTTCTAGACTCAATCCTTTTCCTTCATTGCTCTGATGCATTCACTTGTTAAAAATGTATGTAATGAGAAAACATGCCACTGAACTAGTAATGCAATTGCAATTACAGGGAGACTGGAAAAAATATATAAAAAATGAAATGTTTTCCATAACATTTAACAGGAAGTAGTGTAGCCGCTTTTCACAGAATCACAGAATCACAGAATATTATGAGTTGGAAGGGACCCACAAGGATCATCTAGTCCAACTCACCACCTAACACCCGTACAGAGACCGAGAGCACATCCCAGAGCGTAACACCAACCTAGATCCCTCACAGTCTAGCAGGCCACTCTGAGCCGGAAGGGGCCCAGGGTCATCCAGCCCTACACCCACCAGCTAGACCATGTCACTAAGCTCCTCGTCCAGGCTTCTCTTAAACACCTCCAGGGATGGCGACTCCACCACCTCCCTGGGCAGCCCATTCCAATATGCAATTACTCTCTCTGTGA
>WEKX01016338.1:181881-198569 GCA_013390025.1 Pitta sordida | reverse complement strand
CTATGGGGTTTTTTCCACAAGTCACTGTCCATGTAAAGTCCAGTCAGATAATTAAAATCCAAGAAACCTCCATCTCCATTTACCTTGTCTACCATTGCTGCATTCCCAATTTAAAGAAATGCTGAGAAATCCTGAAGTTACAGCAAAGGTGCCTTTAGGAGGGTTTTTAAGGTATTTTTAAGGTATTTTTAAGTTTTTATTGCAGGCTGCATAACTCAGTTACTCAGTTGCCAGTTCAGAATTTGAAGGGCATTCTTGCTATGTTGGTGAGTATTTTCGTGCTATTTCGGTGAAGTTTGCTAGTCCTGAAATGATCAGTTCTGTTTGGTGACCACCTGAGAGATGAGTTTTGTTAACTTGGAATTCCTCCAAGCACCTCCATACAGGTTGATGCAACTTTGGTTTGAGTTGAACTGATCAATCTGTTTCTCAAGACTGAAAAAATAATTAAGCGCACTTATCTGCATTCACTTAATTTTAACATTTGTTTTTCCCCTCTTCTAAGGCACATTTTCAACTATTTTCCTGTGTAGTTGCCCCCTTAGTGGTAGATTTCTATCAAGGACCAAGCAGCTTGTGGTTGTAACCATTGAGCAGGTGAAAATAACCTGGAATTCCCAACATTCCCTTCAGATCACCTTGCAAATGAAACAATCAGAAAAAAGAAACCTATCAGCAAAGGTGTCCAGGATGTGTTCCTGTGGTTATTTTTGCACTTGATCTAACAGAAAAAACACTGCTAGACTTTACAAAAGCAGATGGGGAATTTCTGAACTACCATTTTTGTCCCTCAGCAAAAGCCAACAAAGAAAATCTGACAAACCTTGCTAATGTCATTATTTATTTGCTTAGGCCATAGAAGGAAGCCTGGAAGTACAACACATACAAAATGGATTAATTGTCACTCACCTGGGTCGACTAAAGCTTTATTGAATATTTCTTTAAGTTTTCTACTCTTCACATTCCTGCCTTGGGCCAGATTTCGATACATCTCGTAGCCTATAATCATCACACCTCCCTCATCCTGCCAGTGCTGCAGCATGTAGCTCCTCTCCTGAGGGCGTTTCACAGTTGCCAGCTCACAGACCTTCCAAAGGGAAAAAACATGCTGGAATACTGAAATACTGCTCTAACTTTTAATACTTAACACTTACTAATGCAAGTAGATTTTTCACATTCCTTAGCCTGTATTTTGAGTGGTGGAGCTTCCCAATTATGCCAACCATTTATTCATTTCATTCTTAAGAAACTCTTTTGAAGCCTTATACCTCCAGTCTTTCTTCATCTTCTAAACCTTCTTGCCATTTTTCAAACTCGTTCAGCCAGTTCAGGGCAGTGTTCAGTGGACACACAACCAGAGCTGTCCGAAAATCCAGCTTGTCACACAGCAGGACAGTGTGAAGGAAACTCACCACCTGCAAGAGGGAAAACACACAGGATACCCATGAACCACACCAGGAAAGAGAGATACTAGTATCTAGTCAATTATCTAATTAATCACCAACAGCAGCCTTGTTTAACTTGATTTTTCTGTTTCAACTTGCTGCTTAAAATTTAAGAGGTGTATTTTGAGTTCATACTCTGTGTTCCAAGGCTGTGTTTTGTCCTTCACATACTGATATACAGCAGTTCTTAATTGCTGAACGATTTCATTAATAGGGAACCCTCCTTTTACTCACCAATCATCTCCACAAATCAGAAATTTCTATTAGATCATTTTTAAGCTTTCTCCCCAGACTCGGCCCAAACAGCAAATAAATTCAAATCTCTTAAAAGTGACTTTCAGTCTTAAAAGTTTTTCACATTTTTTCAATGTTCACACTGGCAAATTCTCCCGGAGGAGCTCTGAAGCCTGGAAATGTTCTCCAAGGATTCCCCATGCAGCCAGCCTGACTCAGATGACAACACCTCCCTGAGGCCTGGGAAACACCTGACACCCTTTGGTGTCACTCAGTGTCTGGAGCAGCAGCAAACAAAGGCAGGACTAGAGGAACCAAGACCAGAAGTCAGCGACCTCCAGCTCTCCCAGCACACTTTTAATGCTGACTGTGCTCTAATCCACACCTGCCATGGTTCTTTCTGCATAAAATCTTGGGCTCTGGCAACCCTGCAATTCCTTTGAGCAGTGCATTAAATCAAACTGCAGGGCTGTGCTTGGAACACAGGGCAACAAACTGCCCTCAGAGGCTGCAAGACAAAAGGAGGGACTGATTGTGGTGAGACAAGAGCATCGCACACTCAGATGCAAAATCTACCCCGGAAGAGTCATTGATAAAGTCCCTGATTGCCTGATTTCCCTGAGCTCCACTGACTTCCTGACCTGCGGGTTTGCAAAGTCTGCTGAAATTGGTGGCTGCTTCAGCTCTTTTGAAGAGCTAAACAACAAAAGCCATCCCAGAGCACAGTTGAACGACTGGCAAATGAACACAGGAGGAAGCTACAAACACAAATGGTTTATGTTGATACATGTTCACAAGTGTGACTTTCTTTGATTATGAAGTTACAGACAAAATAATTGTCATTAACACATCTGGATCACACAGAAAAATAGTTTCTGCAGTGAAGTATTTAACCAGACTATACAGTGTATAAAGTGTAATTGTACAAAGTCCCTACACAACAGTCTTGTAAAGCATTGCAAACCTCCAGTAAAAGATGTAATCCTGTACAACACCTAAATTGGAATAAACCGTGTAAAATTCACCTCCAAGGTGATTTTCAAAGTGCTCTATAGAACTGCAGACTGTTAAAACACTGTGTCTGTCACCTCAACTTGCATAACAAATCAGAGCTGTAAATCCTGCAGGTGGTGCTCCTCAGACCTGTGAAGAAGAATCCAACAGATCCACCAAATACAAAGATGTTTTGCAAGCAAAGGCATTCCCTGACCACGTCCGGCAAATCTCTGGTCAAGAAAGATTCTCAGGACCAGAAAGCCCTAAATAAACTTTGTGTGAATTAGCTGAGAGAGCAGGATTAGCTATTTCTCATGTAACTCCAGTGTTTGAAGATCCCTGGTTTAGAGGGCAGACACAAGGACCAGGAAACATCTGAGCCAGAACCGCAGAGCCAAAGCTGGCAGGGAATAACAGACACCTCCTGCTGATTCTCTCCAGCATTCCAAGTCTCTAAAGTTACTCATGAAAGGCATAAAGCCAAGTCTGCTCTCTGCAGCATCCAGGTGTGCTGACTCTGACAAACACCAACCCCAGTGAGCACCGTAGAGAGTAAAAACCACAGAGAAACTTCGCTCCAAACACACCAAGTGTCAAAGACTGGCTGCTTGTCACAGGATCTCACGGAGGTTTGTTTGCCAAGGGACTGCCAAGGACAGAGCTGGCTGCTGTGACTAAAGCCTGTGAATCCAGCTATGGCACAGAAATGCTGGGCCAAATTCCACAGAGCTTTGAATTCTCCAGAACAAACTGGGCCTGCAGGTCAGGGGACAGGGCTTCTCAATCCAGGGGAGAAGCTTCTGCCACAACTGATTGAGATGGAAGAGGATGGTGAAAAGGCATTTTCTCACAGATACCTTGAGGATCTCATCCTCACTGTGGGAAGAAAATCACCTCTTTGAGAACCACCACCACCAAGCTCAAGAGACTGTGCTGCAGGGAATGGGCAAAGTGCATCCATGGCTGGAGCATGTGACGAATGAATTCAGCATGCAAAGCTGGACAAGTGCTGGCTGCTAACCTGACCTAGATTTGATGGTCAAGCTCCCCAGAGCACCAGGAAGTTCTCCTGACAAGGGACTTTATAGCCAAGGACGACACAGGAAAGCCCTGATTGATCCTGAGCTGAAACTGGTTCTAGCCAATTCCAATGTCTGCAAAAGCTGCCAAGTTACATTTCTAACAATTCAGCCAGAGATCAAAAAGGTCACAGCAAATCATTGCACCAGCAAGCTGTCCTGATGAAGACATGGGAACACCTTCCTCCTCCAGAAATGAGGAAAGAGCAAGGACACCAAAGTGGTCCTGCTTTTCTGAGCAAGGTTATCACCTGCCTTCCTTCTTCAGAGTTCTCAAAAATTTCTCTTTCCCAGAATCACAGAGAAAGGTTCTGCTGTCAAATGCCTTCTCCTGAAGGAATTGTTGGGAACAGACCAGGCAGCTGAGGAGCCAGGTGGGGAACTCCTCCCAGCTCTGCTCACAGGGTCAGTGGTGATGCTGCATCTGGCTGAATGCAAACCCACAATTTCTGAAAGCTGACTGACACCTGTCAGCAAATACAGTGGGAATTCAACACTCCTGACTAACCTGAAAAAATGCTGATATGCAGAAAACTGGGTTTGATCTTTTACCTCTTTTGAAGGTCAAAGAGAAGCTTCTCCAGGCCTGCAATGACTGCAAGAGGCCGAAGAAGAGCTGTGAGCAGTGTCTGACAGAAACTGCTTCAGTGCTCAGCTTCAGGAGAAACATTTCAGGGCAAGGGTTGAGCTTCAGATTTTAGGGACTAATTGAAATGTCAAGCTGTTCACTGTGCCACTTTTAATGTGGCAGAAGAACCACTCATATGAGACCTAGAAATAAGGAAACCTTAAGAAATGCTACAAGGTTCTGTTTTCAGGATTTTCACAAAGCAGTCCTCAGCAGGGTAAAGGAGAAGGAACATGCCCTGAGGTGACAACGAAGGCTTCTCAGGAAGCAAAGAACTGGAAAACCAATGAGGAGAAACAAAGTGAAAATGAGGTTGAAGTCATGCCCTATGTTTAACTGCCAAGGCAATGGAAGTTCCGTATTCATGACGCAGAACAACCCAAAAATGTGCACAAAAATATGAACAAAAATATGAATAATTACTGACAGAAAAATAACTCTGTCCCTCAACTCAGGAGAGTCTAAACTGCAGCAAAAGCACAAAGCATCAGGCTTCAGGAACTAAAAGTCTGTAATTCAAAAAACCACAAATCTGATAAACTTGTACTTTATCAGCACAGCAAATAAATTTCAGAAGCACTCAGGAGAAAATAAACAGTTTAAGGAAAAACACATGAGTGAAGAAGACAGTAAAAACCACAACCTGCTAAAGATTATTTTACTGCCTTAGAAACAGGACCCTGAAGCCACTGTATGTTCTTGTTCTGAGCTGCAGGGGAACTACAAACCACTTGGAAATAAATACAACCTTTCCACATGAACATCAGTGACTACCTAACTTAATTTTAAATATTTTAAAAGCAGAGAAAGCACAATTATGTATCAAAACCATCATACACAACTACAAACACAACTTCTTTCTCAAGACCTCTGCACAAAACATTTTCCTCCAGCAACCCTCAAAGGAGCAGCAAGTTTTACCATGATCTAAATTGGCTTTTGCTGGATCATCTTTTGAAAGGAAGCCACAAACGACCAGAAAACATGAGTTTTGCTTCTTACCTGTAAGGTTTTCCCCAGGCCCATACAATGAGCAAGAATGCATCCAGAACCAGGAGATGTCTTGGTTTTTTTTACAGACTCACAGCAGCAATCCCACATGAACTGAACGCCTAAAGGAAATTATTGAAAGGTCTCTTATTAAACATTTCTTTGTACTAAAGTTCACCTGGTAAAAGACAGATGTGAGCATTTTGAGATCATGATAACTGTTCGAAAAGTAGTTGTCAGGGTGGGATGATCTTTGTCTTGAACTTGATTGAATTCACAATTTCATTGAAGATGTGGCAACTGGGGTAGCAAATACTACTGTGAGGACTGCAGTTGATGTTGGGGACAAGGAGAAAAGAGGAGACATTCTGGTCCTTGCCCATCAAGGAGTATTTTGTGTGATTCTCATGCAGGATGCAGAAGGTGCTGAGTGTGTGGAGAGAAATATGTATGAAAATTTTTATTTTAACTCTTCTTTCCTTACCATCTACTTGATGTGGTTTCAGCCTGGTAACTATACTCCTGTGGACCTGCACTAATGGCTCTTTGGTTTCTTCATCTTCATCTAAAACCAGCTTAGTTGTAATGGGACATTTCAGAGGTGAAGCATCTTCAATCTCTATCACCTACAAACAGAGACAGGGCATCACAGGAACAGTTCTCACCTGAATAAAACCAAGCATTTCAGAGACACCAGATGTAGCAGAACTGGAAATTATACTTTATTTTGTAAAAAGAAACCTTCAATTCTTTATTAGGCATCACAACACACTCTGGCAGAGTGCCTTTCCCCATGGCAAGTGAAGCAGCTTCCTGAAGGTCACATAAAATAAAAGTTACCAATGTCAACCCATGGGAAACTGCAGATAAAACCTGGGGCTTACGAAGCTGCACGTAAGAAGTTTTCAAATTACTTATCAGATTAAATTCAGCTAGGTAGGAACAGATCTGTCCCAGACATCCACACAGGCCATACCTCTCTCAGCTTCTCTCTCTCCCGTTCTCTCTCTGCTATTCGTTTTCTTCTTTCTTCTTCTTCTTTAAGTGCATTCTGTGTTTCTGTCCTAAGTTTATCATCTTTGATAATTTTCCTTATTTTCTTCCTGCCCTTTCCAGGAGATTTGGAATCATCATTGTCCTCATTCTCAGAATTACTCTATTAGAAATCAAATGAAGTGCATATTAGCAAGAAAATCACGGCTCAGCCCATCAAAACCTCCATCCTCAGCCAAGCTCCCAGAAATTCTTACACACACAGGTGAAGTTCAGCTAAAAAGAGAGATTAAGACACCTCAGCTATGGATATTGGTGCTGGATCAGATCAGCTGTCACCTGTTCCACACAGGAAAAAACCCTCTCAAACTCCCAAAGCCTTAATCCACTCTTTGTCTCATTAACATTTAGATTTAAAAATCCATTTATTTAAATATCATGCATTTTCATCAAGCTGGAGATAGGAAGAGTTAAACACAGTATTTTTCCTCCATAATGGTGCCACTTTACAAATCTTAGCCTGTATCAACATTAAGAAGAATTGTAATTTTTCCTGTACTTTGTGCAGAGCTGTTTGAGACACCCAAGCAGTTGACAAAAGAGACAAACTCATTTATGACTTCAAAAGCCCCTTGGTACCTTGTTGTCGTTCTCACTTGACGAGTCCTCCTGAACCTTTATTCGCCTCCTTTTCTTCTTCTGTTTGTAACTGCGCTGGTTTTCCTCTGCCTCAGCTTTCTTGGCAGATCTGTTAAAACAGTGGCAATACTTCTGATTAACAGTGATCATTACTCCTAATTAGCAGAATAAGCACTTCTTTTGTGCAGTTCCAAATTCCTTCCTCCCTCAGCTCACTGGACACACACACACACCCCAGTCCATCTCAGAAAACCCCACAGCACCCCAGAATTGGCAAACTTGAGTTTTGTTGCTGCAATCCACCAGCCCTTAGCTGACAATTCATCACTTTTTTCATATTGGCTCATCACACTGTTGATGAAATTCGAATTTCCCACATTTGCCACAAAATTAATTAGCAAATTACAGACAAGTATCATCGAAGGTTTTAGGAACCGACCTGAAGTCTTTTACTATCTCTGTGCATAAACTGCGCTCTTTAAAACCCAACCCCAAACAGATAAGCAGAATTCAGTTTCATTTCTACCTTGTCCTTGGACGCTGGTCATCCTCAGACTCGCTGACCTCCTCACTCACTGCAGACTCGTGGAACTCAGAGTCATTGGAATCATCGCTGCTCACTGCAAAAATCAAACACCATTTCATGTGGAGCATCACTGCAAAGCCAGCAACTTGCACAACCAACTGTTTAAGGTTAACAAGCACTGCCAAAGCTTGAAATGTGGGGCCCATTGAACACAGGAATAAGAAGAGGAATATAAGGGGTACAGGGTAAAAAAGATCAAAATGGAAGCACTGGCTGAGTCCTGGGAGATGGGGCGTGATGCCAACAAGACAAGGTCTGTATGCACAAACCTATAGGCTACAAGCAAATGACAGACAGACTGTGGGTGAGGAAGAGAGAACACAGTGGGGAACAGAACTTAAAAAAAAAAAAAGACTTTTAGGTAAACAGAAGCTTTTGTTTCCAATGTTGTATATGTCATTTTATAACCACACTTCATGAAAACAGCCCTTATTTACTAACAACATATGCAGCCATATTACTTGATGTCTCTTCAGTTAATGCAAGTTCAAAACTCACTCAAAAGGCCTAAATTAACTCTCCTAGGCAATACTTCCATAACTGGTTTTAGGAGCTGCCACTGGCATTCAGAGGTATTTAAGACACCAACATGCCATTTAGCACATTTCACTTCAGTCTGACCTTCAACACTGGAAGGTTTAACTGCTTTATAAATAACAAGTCTTAAAACATGGGTTGTTTTACATAGATGGGGAAACACAACATTAATAACACAGGGCTCGGAAGGACAAACTGAAATACAGTGTTTTGTTCCACCTGAGCCCAGTGAAATTAAAAGGCTTACACAGAGAACCCCGAGAATCAGCCTGACTGCACCTTACTGCCCACGGCCACTGTAATTTATAATTACTTCTCCTTCAAGAAATGCTGTCAGTAATTCCATCAGGGAGGAAAAGCACGAAAATAGAGTCTGATAAAAACGAGTTTTCATGAAGGAAAACGCTAAACAAACGACATTTTATTCAGTGGAAGGCCACCAAAGCTGGCTGGCATTAGCACAGCACAAGGCAGGGCAGCCCAGGGCACCCATGTGAGAGATTCCTGTCCCTGCCTGCCACAAGGCCCATCCCGCAGTGCCATCTGGTGCTCAGCCCCAGCCTGCACCACCGCAATTCCAGCGGGGAAAGCTCCCTCCTGCTCCAGGGCCCACCACAGGCCCAGCAAGAGGGGAATTCGTGAAGGACAAGGTGAGTTCTCCCCGTTTAGACATCCTGCCCCTGCTCTTATTCTGAGACTCCACACAATTAATCCAATCCAGAGGACAGAGTAAGGGGAGAAAGCTGCACTTGTATTCAGCATTTCAAATCAAGCTGTATTTATCAAAGATAAGATAATTCTAGATTTCATACACAAGGGAGATGATCTTAAAGATGATCTACACAGAGATCTTAAAACCACAGAGTCTGAGATATCCATTCTGACAAGCTTATTTTTATAGAACCAAGTACTTTTTATGACGCCAAAGGTGTGGATTATGTACCTTTCCTTCTGTTTCTGCGCTTCCCCCCTTCTTTTTTGTCCTTTGTTTTCACCACCTTTTTCTCTTCACCAGACTCCCCGTCACTCATGGTGAGTTTGTGCCTCAGCAGCCTGTGTCTGTATCTGGGCTTCTTGGATAATTCTTCCTCCTCTGAATCTGAGTCAGAATCACCTTCTTCCTTTTCAGACTTATTGTCTTCCTTTTCATTCTCTCCTGTCAGAGATAAAAGTCAGCACCACATGCACACTGCTCATTTTTTCCCCTTACTTAAATTCAGCAAAAATCGAAATCTGAATTAATTTAGAGTAAATTCTGTGCTTTTCTAGGGAATTCCAAGCAACAACGTACCAGTTTCCTCAAATGCTTAACATTTCATGCTGCCTGAATGCCTGGAATGCCAGTTCCAATGACTACATTACCCAAAGTTCTCCTGGGTACTTGCATAGATTATTCCTCATAAATCCTCAGGACTTCTAAAATGGGTACAAAACCAGACTAGTGGCAAAAAAATAAACATCTGAAAGACTGAAAGAGATGATAATCCTGAGCACATACACAGGCCTCTCTGTCGCAACTCCCCATCACCACCAATGGCACTTCTTTGCTGAAAACTGAATAAACTTAATCAGAATTTCCCAAGTGACCTTGGCAATCATGACAGCAGCACTTTTCCCCCAGATGCCTTTTGGTGCTTACCATCATCTCCTGTGTTCTCAGTTTGCTTTGCAGGTTTCTTTTTCCCTTCCTCCGGTGCCTCATCTGAAGTTGTATCCTCATCAGAGGAAAGATTGGCTTTGATTTCTTCTAAAAGCATTTTCTTGGCAATTCTTTGAAGTAAAACAGAAAACACTGTTTATTCCATTGTTCAAGTAAATCTATGAGCCACAAGTGTAACCCTACACCATTCTGAACTTCAAAAAAAGGGCTGAAAGCTGAACAAAAAAAAAAAGAGACACATGATGAAAAGTCATAGTGGCAGGACAGGATATATCAGCAAAAATCTCATGTTAAATGGAACGTGCTGGCTTCCTTTTAGAAAGCAGGTTTGTATCATGCTTCTTAGAGAAGAAGCTTCATGTTTTACAGGAAAGCTGGAAACATATTTAGAATGCACAAACACAGATATTTCATTTTATTCATGATCTATGTGGGTAACAACTACAAGCACCTTCCTCACAGCAGCCGTAGCCAAATCCCTGTTGTGTGTATCACAAAAATCTTGTCTCCATCTATCCAAGGCAAAATATAAAATCGTGTTTCAAAACCACAAGGAAATAGTGGAGATACCTGAGAACGTGAACTTCCAGGGGGAAAAAAATAATCCTGAAAGAATGAAACCAGGTCTTCCACACAGAAATATCAGAAACACTACAGTTCTCAATCCAAGGTCATCAATTTTAAATGAAGTGGTTTTTATCTAGGTCAGACCTTGTCTGTCTTGTCCTTAGGGAGAATAATGTACCCAGGGTGTACACAGTTCAGAATGGGAAAGCTTTTGTACCAGCCCAAACAATAGTTCCAAAGCCTGAACCACAAATTAGGCTCCTCCTGGAAATGGCAAAGGAATGGGGATCTCTCAAGTACAACAAAAAATTGTGACTTTCATGGAGCACTATAAACCAGATTTTTAATCACAAGATTTCATTTCCCAGCATATAACGTGTGCCTAAAACAAAAGAACACAGAGAATTTTCCTGAGGCATCTTTCCTGACACTCCAAACAGCATTTCTGCTTTTTAAGTGGTTCAGAAAGATTCTCCCCACTAATGAATACTCAGTTATTAGAAGTAGCTCAATAAACATTTAAGATTGTTCAGTGAGCCAGACCACCAGCACCCACAACACATCCTCTCCCTCTTTGGAGAAACGACTTGTGAAGAAAAAGTTGATTAAAACTTTACCATGCAGCACCTTTGGTGAGTGTTAATTCCACATTTATCAACAGATCACAGTGTGAACCCAATGAAAACTTACTAAAGTCCACAGACAAGTAACATCCTCTTCCAAATGCTTTTGGCATTAGGTCCTTCCAGAGGATTTGGAAGAGGGACTCGGTTTGGTTAGATTTTGTCGTCTTTTTCTCAAACCCCACACTTCATGTGTAAGAGCAACAGAAATAAACAGTTTCCTGTGACAGAAATTCAGACTACATTTCTTCCATCTTAATGGTCAGAACTTTTTCTTCAAAATGAAATGGTTTAGAACATTACCAAAGCTTTGGGAAAAAAAATGAGAAACACTAAGAAACACTAAAAAATGTAAAATTGAATCCTCAAAGCCCTGCCTATTAACACTGCAATACTTACCTCTACACAAACACCTCTAAACGGTTGCCTTTGGTTCTTAACAAAAGAAGACATACATTTTTATTTGTTCTTTAATTCAATGGTTTGAAGGGGGAGAAGCCTCAAGGCAAACCTGTCTAAAACCTACAAACCCTGTGCACAAAATCTACAATCCATGAGCAGATGTTGTGATTTTCCCATTAAATCATCATAACCACCACCCATACTGGGTAAACTTACTAGTGCCTAATTATATATAATGATACTGATTAAGAAGTTATTGCTGCCACAGCAAATTAGTCCTATTTTTTATCCGGGATAAAGACTCAACCACTTGAAATCTAATTGAGATGGGACTGCTTGTCAGTGAGAAAAGCTACGCTCTCTTCAATGCATTTACTGGTTTGATGTTGGGTTAAAAATGCAACATTAAGATGCTTAGAATTTAAAAGATGCCCATTTATAATTAACTATGTATCTGATAGGAATTTTAAGTGCAAGAAATATCAGACCCAAACAACTTAAGCCTTGTAAATGCACATGAAAAATGACTGACATGCTCCTATGAACTGAAATAATTAAGCACTGGACTCTTGAAACTGGTTTTAAATTAAATTTCAATGTATGTTGACAAGGATGATACACCATATTTCTTTTGTAAGATAAAGCCCATTTATCTTATTTTTATTTATTATATTAAAGCTCAGGTTTCTAAGCTAAGGAACTTCATATACTACTTTAACATTTTAGTACATATTTGCATTAGAGTAGCAAGAAAACCAAGCTATGAGAGTGTGAAAAATCCCTGGTTCACATTCTTCCAGAGAAAACCATGAAAATCAAAAGGGACAATTATTTACTCAGGTCAAGGACATGAAAGATTCCTGGCCAACCAGATGTAACCAGATGTAACAGCGGAACACTAACAATAAATTTAAGTAAGAGGCACAGAGAGTCAGATGACCTCCAGCACAGGATTACAGGGAGTAAAACCCAAAATAGATTTTGAAATTCCCTGCATTTCATTCTTGATCTGCCGTAACCTTGAGCACTTTGTGCTGCCCCCACTCCTGTGAGGTTTGTATGAAGGGCACTTTCCCCACATGGATTTACAGAGTCCCTCACAGGATGGGGCAGGAATCTCAACCCAGACACATAAAAGCCACTCTAGAATAAATTAATAGGTATATACACGTGGTTTTATATGAATTGGGATTTAAACAGATTTCCCCTTTTTAAGAACAACACCCACAAAATACATTTCCAACTAATGAATGGATTACTCTGTATTTTTAATTTCTGCTAAAAGACAAGAGTTTTCCCCAGACTCAGGCCCATGGGTTGGTCAGTCACACTGGATGATACTTTGTATGATTAAATTCTCCTTCAGACATTGCAGCAAAACTGGAGGAGTGGGTGCAGCCTCGTGATGTGGAGTAAAGTCCACATGGTAACTTGCATCATTCTTGCTTAGGAATTTTAGGATGCCTTCAGAGACTGTTAAAAATCTTGGTGAGAAAAAGCATTTTTCTTAAAAAGCCATGATTTTAAATTTCAGTTTCTTCTCATGATGGGTTATTACCAATCAGGTCAGATCAACTCACACACAGTGTTCATAAATACCTACTAATTATATGTAGAAATAAGGTTGCCCAAACCAAGCCCTTGGGTGGGGAGGAAGGTTGTATGTGGCTGATAAAAGCCACCATCATTCCAGTTACAGCACTACTGAATTAAAGGAGCCTTTGGGGTGTTACTAGAAAATTCAGAACCCTTTAAAATATATTTTAAGAAATAAATATTTGGATGAAATGTAATACATGTCTAAAAATTGAGTGAAAACTGCCAAACACCTTGTTCTCAGGTGTTTTTGTTGGAAGAGGCTGCTTTTCCATCTGTCACACTTGTATTGAATTAAATGCTTGGACAAGAAAAATGTTTTGCAAAAATTTATTGTAACCATCAAATACTTAAAGGCATTCTGCATTAAATACACTATTGACTTCTTAATAAACAGAACTACTGCAAACATATCAAACAGTACCATTGAAAAGATCAGAAGGACCAATCATCGTTACACAACAGAAGATGAAAGCAATACAGCACTGTGTGGCACAGCATGACCCACGTGGATATTGCAGTTTGGCAAAAAGGATTCCAAGACTAATTTATATTCATTAATATTCATGTCATGCACATCCCCATGAATGCAAATAACAGAACATCTAAAACTAGAGCCTTGCAAACAGGAGAGTTCCCACACTGCAAACACCCCCTCTTTGGCCTGAAGGAAATAGGCAACTACTGGAAATCAGTAGGTAAACTATGGAAACACTTTGTGTTGAGTAAACACAAGATTTTTAACTCCTTGAAATTTGTTCCATCTTTTTTTGCAGTTTGTGTCTCTGATTCTGGTGCCAAGGACAACAGGTGCTGAAGGTAAATCAGAGTGCAGTTACCAGTGAACGTGTCTGAAGGGGGACAACACTGTTTATTGACAAAACACCTCCCCATCTCATAAATATATATTCAAAATATTCCCTAAAGAAAAACTTAACAAAGAGGCAGCTTCAAAACAAAGTACAGAAACTGATTTGTGAAGCCCAAATTTGTGTTACTGAGTTGTCTGTTAGCAATTGGGTTAACACATTTCCCAATGCAGCTCTTCAGCTCATAATCAAACATTTGTATGGTAAATACTGACCTTCTGACAAAAGGGTACTGGTTTAGCTACCAACCAGAAACTCCTCAAAAAAAAACAAAAAGAAAAAGAATCAAAACAAGAGTGAAATTAAAGTGTAATTAAAAAAAAATCTTGTTATTATCCAAGTTTACATGTTCTGCTTGTGACCCTGCGCCATCAAGTCCCTCAAAAGCATCTTTCTTTAAAAGCTGAATTACTGGATTAAATTTCATGACTGAAAACAAGTAAGAACTAATTCAGCAGCAGCATTTTGATGCCCAACTGAGGCCTGTGAAGGATATAAACCAGTGATTTGAAAATTTACTTCTGCCACATATCAAAACCTACGACTCTGTGAAACAATGATTCCATATTCTAAACTATTAAGGCTCAGAAGCAGAAAAATACTCCATCAGCAACTGTGCAAAGCTGGTCCCACACATGCTACATGGCCGGGAAAACAAAAATCAGTTTCTGAAATACTGTATAAAAATGTGTTGAACAATTCTTCAGTCTGACTAGAACTACCAAAGAGTAACTGTGGCTCAGGCCTGAGCAATACCTCATGTGGTGCATTTACTGATTGGGAAATCAAAGTTCCATTCCTAGCCAGGCTGATTTAGGTAGCTACAATGGTACTGGTGAAATAGGACATGTCTGAACTAACTGTATCTTAACGTCTGCTTTTATTGGATTTGAAACTGAAGCAATACATATAAGCCACAATTCTGAAAATATCTATGCAAAGGTTTCAAATATACGTATATAATAGTGTGTGTAATCAGTCTCTTTGACACCAGTGGAGTCTATGCACAGGGCTTGTGGAATCAGGGCCTTAACTGCCACATGACAGGTACTTCAGGTGCTCTTTAGTGGATTAGAACTCAGTCGAATGAACAGCTGAAAAATCTTACACTATTTCCCCCACACTTGTGTTTTCTCTTTATTGAGAAAAGGCGTTTCAATTAAAAAAAGCATATTAAGCAACAGCAATAACCAAATTCATTGTGAGAATACTGCAGCACTGCATATTTCACAGAGGCAAACTGTCCCCCTTCTATCCATAGGACTTATCTGGAATTCACATTTATCACACAGAGCTTTTTCCCTGCCTAAAGGAACTGCTCGTCACAAAGGCCAGTGCTGCAGGGCATTTGCGACACCCTAGGCACGGTGCGTTAGCTAAGGCTCCTAAAGACTTGCTTTGCATTTCTGGCCCTCGGCCTGTGTGTCGTGGCCCCTTGGTGGCACTTGCGGGCGGCCCGTGAGTGAGTCTGTAGCAGGCGGGCGGCCGAGCTCTTTAGAGCCTGCGGGCTCCTCCGATGCGCCGCTCCGCGCCCACGCCTAGGGGGTGTTATAAGCGAGTTAGAGTCCTTACGGAGAGAATCATACCTATTCTCAGGGTCATCATCATCATCATCTTCCTCCTCCTCCATTGGGATAGTCCTTGACAGAGCCTCTCCCTCATCTCCTGGAAAAACACGCAACACTTAATGCACGGAAAGCCGGTAAGGAGACAGGACAGCACAATAAACAGCACAGGATCCTCATTAAAAATAGCTTGAGAATTACACTTTTCTATCAGTTAAGTACCCTGACACATAAAAAGAAACAGTTTTATAAATAAAGTATTTGTCTTTCAGGCATCACTTTTATCCAAATCATGCTGCTACCAAACACACCTTGCAATTCTTGCCTTATTACACAAATAATACATTTGTATTATTTTTACACCGAAACACAGAGACTGAATACTGCACGCAAGAGTCAGAAATTGAGCTTCCCAAGAGGTTATTTGCGCTATCAGAATCTCCACTACTGAGAAGGCACAAACAAATATGCTTGCTGCTCCTATAAAGCTGTGCTACAGCCACAAAGCAGCCCTGGAGAACATCAGTCCTGGCTTGTTTTTGCTTCAGAGGAGATGTGTGTGTGTAAAGAGTTATGTTTTGAAATTGCCACATGCCATCCTTACTGCAGATATCCAAACTCTAATGAGCTGAGATCCCCCCATTTGTAATTTCTACTGTTTATTTTCTACTTAGACTGGACTAAAACCAGGCTAAAAAACAACACCTGTTTTAATGTACACCTGTCCTGGAAAAAGCTTTAGCCAGATGTCATCTGACATGACTGTCTACGACATGATCCCAGGACATCCCTCACTCAGACAGAACTATTCTGGTGATTAAAGAAGATTCCAGGTCTCATTTGACAGATGATCTACACAGCCTGCTCAGACACATTAAAGACTCCTATATTAATTCACCTATTAAGTCTACATGTTTGTCTGCTCTTAAAATCACAGAATTAACTAGGTTGGAAAAGACCTTTGAGATCATCAAGTCCAACTAACCCATGGCACTCAGTGTCGCGTTCAGTTTCTTTCTAGATGACTCCACCCCCTCCCTGGGCAGCCCATTCCAATGGCCAATCACTCTTTCTGGGAAGAACTTCTTCGTAACATCCACAGTATCACAGTATAGATAAGGCTGGAAAGGACCTTGAAGATCATCTAGTCCAACCTATAATCCAACTAACCTATCCTCTACATCTAGATCATATCACTCAGCACCTCGTCCAGCCTCCCCTTGAACACATCCAGGGTTGGTGACTCAACAACCTCTGTGGGCAACCCATTCCACATCCG
>WEKX01016338.1:132481-181649 GCA_013390025.1 Pitta sordida | reverse complement strand
ACCACTCTCTGGGCCCTGCCATCCAACCAGTTCCTGACCCAGCAGAGAATATTCCTGTCGAAACCCCTTGCTGCCGTCTTCTCCAGGAGTATATCATGGGAGACTGTGTCGAATGCTTTACTGAAATCCAGATACACTCCATCCACAGCCTTCCTCTCATCCACCAGGCGAGTTACTTGATCATAAAAAGAGATCATGTTGGTCAAGCAAGACCTATCCCTTCTAAACCAATGTTGGCTGGGCCTGATCTCTTGGCCATCCTGCAGGTGTTGCAGGATAGCGCTCAGCACTATCTGTTCCATAACTTTGCCTGGGACCGAGGTGAGGCTAACAGGTCTGTAGTTTCCTGGATCATCCTTCCAGCCCTTCTTGTGTATGGGGGTCACATTCACAGTCATCCAGGATATCACCTGATATCCAGCCTACACTTCCCCAGGTGCAGCTAAATAAAATAATCTAACATTGCCAGGATTTCATAGCATCAAACAGTAACTAAGGTTGGAAAATATCTTCAGACATCACCTACTCCAACTCCACCTCAAAGCAAAGTGGATGCCAAAGGCCTGTTTTTTCAGGCCTTGGCCAATCAAGTTTTGAGCATTTCCAGGGACAGAGATTCCAAAGCTGGGTAAGACAACCAGTTTAAAGCTTTGACCGTTCTCAGTGGATAAAACACCCTTCCCAGTATCCAGATGAGTTCTCATTGCTCAATCCTCCATCCTCTACCTCTCATCCTCTTGGCACATACCTGGCTCAGCTTCTCTAGAACTGCCTGAGGTGATTTGCAGACAGCAATTCACACTCCCCACTTTCAGCATTGTCTGTCCAGTCTAAACCCACCCACTTCACTCTCAGTCCAACTCTACAGCCAATCACCCCACATCGCCACCTCAGTCTTCCAACGCGTACACTATTACTCTCTCTCCAGTAACTACCCAATCCTTCCAGTTGTCACTCACAAATCAAACAATTCCTTCCACTGTCTATGATACATTACAACCAACTTTTTCCTCCTAGGCCATTTCAATTTTTAAGGCCATTTTTAAGGTATTTTTCTCTGGTGGTTCAGTGATGCTGAGAACTGTCACTGTGTACCATGAATTGTCTGTCTGTGGGAGACACACACAAAAAGCCAGTTCATTACTGTGCAAACTGTTAATTCCTTGCAATCTCCCCCAGCAGTGGCATCAGTGGGGAAAATAGATACGGAAGCACTCAAGGAAAAGTCCTGAAAGTCCCAGTTATGCAGAGATGCAACTAAACTCACTTCATCAGATCTTGACAAACAAACATGACAGAGCTGCTGTGTAACATGTAGAATAAGAAACTTATTTTTCAACTGCTACTCAAGGATGCTGCAAAACACCATTAACCAAACTTTGCTTGGGCTCTAAATCCAAAGCACGTGTGGAACTCAGAGCACCTGTTTTGAAAAGCAGCCTTTGCATCTGCAAAGATGAGGAACTATCCCAAAACTGAACTGCAAGGAAACCAAAGGAAGAGGTGGATCACAATCAAGTTGGCAGGAAAAATAAAGATTATGCCCAATTTAAAATCATCTTTGGGTTTTTAGGGGTGAGAGGTTTTGTTTGCTTAATAAACTAATCAAATAACAATCATTTCATTTTGCATTTACTATCTGCCTACAAGGACTTTTTTGGGAAGTCAGAAGATAGCTGTCCCCTCTGCAATCTTACCATCTATCTTATTCATGGAATCCTGGAATGGTTTGGGTTGGAAGGGCCCTTAAAGATCATCCAGTGCCACCCCCAGCCACGGACAGGGACACCTCCCACTATCCCAGGCTGCTCCAACCTGGCCTATGACACTCCCAGGGATGGGGCAGCCACAGCTTCTCTGGGCACCCTGTGCCAGGGCCTGCCCACCCTCACAGGGGAGAATGTCTTCCCAATATCTGATCTAAACTTGCCCTTTCCAATTTGAAGCCATTCCTCCCTGTATCTTCATGAACATACTGTTGTTTACTTTTAGTTTAGTTGCAGCTTTGCAAACCACTGTATCTAAATCAACAAATGTAGTAAAGTCATGTACAGAAATTTCTAAGAAACATAAGTAGAAGAAAAAAACACAGGGAAAAGTTTACCTGCCATGGTAATTAAAATAGGAAATAGACTTTTTTCCCTACTTAAAAATTCATTTACTAAAACCACGTCTAGTGTCTGCATAATGTGAAAATGCCCTTCTTTCTTAAGGTCTTCAAAATCAAGTATTTTATCTCAGCAGTTCTGAATTTTCTACATTTCCTAAATCTTCAGGAGACTGATGAAGCAGTTCTATCTTGGACAGGAATATAATCATTACTATTAAACCTGCTATGAAAAAAATAAGGCAACAGCAGTTTTCTGTAAGTCACACCAGCTGCTCTAAGGCCACACAGCTCTTGTGAGGCACAGAAAGTATCCTGATTTCCACATGTGTCCTACAATGACTCTGAGACCCCTTTAGAGCCATCTCTAGTCACCAGGAGCTGACAAACCTGAGTTCCTACTGAGATCTTCAGTAGATCTTCCTACTACTCCTTCAAACTCCTTCCTACTACTCCTTCAAACCTGAGTTCCTACTGAGGTTATCTACTCCTTCAATCCAGCTGCTGCTCAACACTCCCTGGGCCAGGCTGTGCAAAGCAACACCTGCAGCAACCACACACTGGAGCTTCTCAAGCCTCTCCATTTACAGTGGCATCCTTTCCTCCTTAAGGGTCAAGCTGTACAAACTGAAATAATGGAATTTTAGACTCACAGGAGAGTCTGGGATGGAAGGGAGCTTTAAAACAAGTGCTTCCAGATCAGTATCAGAAAGCTGAGCTGGCCACAAACATTTAAATGTGTCGTGACCTACTGAGGAGTCTTTCACTTCTCGATTATTAAATATTACAAAATGATTAATATTGATCTATTAATACAAGGTGTACATGAACATCTTTTGCACACCTGATGACTGACAGAATCCTGCATCAGCAGACAGCATCAGGCTCTCCGTCACCGGCCTGATCTTCTGCTCGTCGCTGCTCCCATCTCCAGTGGAATTCTGCTCATCCTTCTCTTCCTTATCAGAGGAGGATGAGAAACTCACAGCCACCTTCTTCTTTGACGCTTTCTTCTTCAAGCTACTCTTTTTACTTTCTTTCAGTGATGATCTTGTAACCTTTTTCTTGCTGTCTTCGTAAGACTCCTCATCAGAAGAGGACGAGTCATTCTGTTCTTTCTTGGAAATTTTCTTTTTGTGACTTATTTTTTTCTTTTCTTTAGTTTCAGTTCGTTTTTTACGCCGTTTGCCATCCTCAGAAGAACTCTCCTCTTTCTGGGGAGATTTCTCAGTATCAGATGACAAATCAAGGGGTACTTTTTTAGGTACTCTCTCTCTCAAAGTCCTCTTTTCTGGAAAAACAGGTTCCTTTTTCATTTTGTCATTTTCAGAAGAATTGCAACTTCCTTTCTCTGGCGAGGACTTGTCAACATCAGAAGAAGAATCATCATGCTCTTTCTTCAAACTTTTCTTTTTTAATTTTTCAGATTTCTTTGCTTTGCTTTCTGCTCCTTTCTTGTTCTTGAGTCTGTCCTTCGAAGACTCAAACTTGAGCTCTTTCTTCGCAGATTTTTCAGTACCTTCTGAAGAAGAATCTTCTTGTGCTTTTTTCTTTCTCAAATCCTTGCTTTTGTTACCTTCAGGAGAACTTTCCTCTTTCTCCAGTGAAGATTTCTCCACATCAGAAGATTCATCATGTTTTCTCCTCGCAGATTTTTCTTTTGAGTCTCTGTTTAACTTTTCCTTAGCAGACAACTTCTTACCCAGTCTTTTATCTTTAGAAGAATGGTTCATTTCCTTCTCTGGGGCAGACTTTTCAACATCCTCATCTTCAGATGATTTACTTTTCTTTTTCTTAACATTTCCCCCTCTCTCACTGCTCACTTTCTTCCCCTGCTCTTCTTCAGAGGAGCCATAACTATCCTCTTTCCGTGAATATTTTTTCTTAGGCTTTTTTGCAGCCTCAATTTTACTCAACATCTTTATCTCTTTTTCTAACTCAGAATCATAGTTTGAAGAATCTGAATAGTTCTGTCGTTTCTTTTTAGCAGCAGCAGCATTTCTAGTTGATTTGCCTCTTTTAGTATCTAAATCTGATCCAGAACTGGAGCTTTTTCTTTTTCGTTTTCCGTTTTCATCCTTTTTGGTTTTTTGACTATCTGAAGCCTTCTGATCATTGGCTGGTGCTTCACTATTGCTGTCAATGTCTGAGGAGCTGCGACTCATCATCCCTGCATTTTTAAGCACAGCTGGCATCTCATCAGAATCCGAGCTCTGGTCCAACTCATACGGCTTCTTGGATTTGCTGAGTTTGTTCAGGCTGGGACCATCAGCAGCAGCGTCACAAGAATTCCTCTTGTCGTTCTTCTTGCGGGGCTGTTTGGATGGTTTTCTCTTGCGTTTCTCGTTGCCGGTGTCGTTGCTGTCCTCCTCGGAGTTGGATGTCAGAGGGCTGATGTCCGTGGGCCGCCTCCGTGGGGTGGTTTTCACACGCGGCGACCTCCGCAGATCCGACTCCTCCACAGGCGCAGCCTCGTTCTCTGTGGAGGCATCGCTGCCAACGTGATGGTTTTGCTTTGCAGGATCACAGTTTTCTACTCTAGGTTTTGAATTAACATCTTTGCTTTCCTTTTCTAGGTTGTTGTCTTGATCCTCAGCTCTAAGTGTGGCCTCTGAAAGGGATACGGGAGTCAATTTTACAACCAGCTCTTTCGTTCCTTTAGCCGACAATTTTAACTTGGCACTACCTTTGGTATCTTTCACAGGAGTGTTGGATTTTGCATTTGAGGTTAGAGTCTCATGATCTGTTCCTGCATTTCCACTGTCTTGCTCATCTGATGGCATCTGAATCTCCATAGCAGATTCTAGAGTCTCAAAAATATCCTCAGGAACAGAGGAGGGAATAGACACTATATCCATGTCTAAAGCCTCCGTGCTGTTTGGTTCATACTGGGGTTCTTCATTTCTGCCAGCCTTCTTCTCTTCCCCAGAATCTGTAGGTTTGTTTTCTGCCTGTTCCACTGCTGGAACACTTTGATCCATGGGCTCACTGTCAGGCTGTTCTGAGACAACTTTTTCCTGGGTCTGTGCAGCGTCACCCTCCTTTAATGCCACATGTTCCTTCCCTTCATCCTTTTTCGCCTCATTTTTTTCTGATCTAACCTCAGTTCCTTTCTCTTTGGTATTTTTATCTTTGATTTTAACATTCAATGCTTGAATTTCCAAGTTCAGACCTTCTTCTAGTGCCAGATGAGCTTTCTTCATGTCACTCAGCACAGATTTAAAAGCTTTAAGCTGACACAGTTGCACAGTTGGGTTTATTTCTACATTTTCTGCAGCATTTTTCAAAAAGCTTACAAAGCTAGAATTCAGATTTGCTGTAGTTTCAACCAGCTTTTTTGTTTTCTTAAGCAAGTCTTTTGGCACCATTAGTGCTTTATAAGAATATGTTAGTGAACCTGAATATGAATTATCTAGGTTTTTTTCTTCACCATTACAACTTGCATTATTTCTCTTTGGAGAAAACTTGACCGAATGATCATAGATTTTATTTTTTTCACTGTCTGCTCGGATCTTTTTTTTGTTTTGTTGAAGCAACTGTTCTAAATTTTCAAAGACACTGTCACAGGCAGTGACCAAGTCCAACAAAGGCTCTGGATGACAAATGTAGCAGTGCCACTGGTTATTTTCATCCAGGATGGTCGAGAGCTCCTTTCGACCCAGGTTGCGCAAAATGCACTTTTTACAGAAGGCGTTGTGGCAAAAGTCACAGCAAATCAAGTTTCCACCTTCAGCACACCACCTGCAATGAAACATGAGCAATGTCAGGGGTTTGTCTCCAGATCAACGTTGACATATTTAAAAATTCAGGTGACAGATATCCATTAAAATCCAGTTGAGAACGGGGAAGTATCAGATTAACAGCTCACAAGGCTGAAATGGTCAATCATTTTCAAACACAATTTCACCACTGATTTTAAAAAAGAGAAAATTAAGGGGTTTTTTTCCCTGTTTCTTCTGAAAATTTGGGCGGGTAAAGAGGAGTGATTTATTCTACAGAAAAATGAATTTGCTTAAGTTTTTCTGACCTTAACTGACACGTTACTACTGCAGGCACATAAGAAGGCCTGGAAAGCAGTGGGCCTGTGAGCATCACAGACTGCAGCATTGTGGTTGGATTACACATTTAGATATTTAACGTAAGGACAGAGAAATACTTCAGTATCTCAAAAGTGGAGATGCCCCTGGAGAACCAAGTTTCTGTGGCTCACAAGGTTTGGAATGTCAGCCCATCCCCACCTTTAAAGTGTTTGTAAGGTCAACGGCCTTTAATGCACAATTAATGGGCACGTTATTTAGGTAGAAATGTGATGTCTTAAAGAGTGTTTGCTACTGGATTTATTTATAAAATGATTGCAATTTTAGTAATTAACAGAAAAACATATAAAAAACCTTGTGGTTGAGTATTTCCTCATGAGAAATACCTGTTGATTAAGCGTGTGTGTACCCATCCTTTTTGGTCAATAATGTCATTATTGCAAGAACAAGCTGCACAAGCTGTGGGAGTTATGCCAGGTTTTGTGCACTTACCTGCACTGCTCGTCCATCCCATCGGAGTCCTGGCTGATGTCATCGCTCATGTAATACTTGTAGCAGGTCTGGGAAGAGACAGGACTCTGTTAAGCCTCAACTGGCCTTCAGCAACAAGAGGTCCCGAAACACAACTTCTTATTTAAATGGTTTATTTGAAAATTCAAGGTTTTTGTCTGATTGCTGTATAATGGTGTATTTTAGAATATCAGCTGAATATTTCTCTTCAAATCTCTCTCAGTTTTTTTCCATCTACTTTCTAGGTCAATCAACACCACATCCTCCCTGGCACAATTAATCCTACATAAACTAAAGTTTTCAGCTGTATGCCACATATGTTAGCATCATAAGGCTCTAAATAAAAAGGTCTTCAGGATTTATCCTGATGTTAACACCCAAGAATTCAATTTCCAGGTGCAAACCAAGTACCTTCATTAAAAATTTGGTTATGGTAAGAAAAAAAAATAAATTACCCATGACTCAGCTAGAAGCAGCAATGGCTTCAGTTATCAAATCATTCACACCAAATCTGAAAGATATGGTGTATTTTTCCCCAGTTGCTAGTGAAAAAAACTCTCCCAGACTTGCAGCTCTACTCTGAGCAGGCATTAATACAAACTAATGGCTAAATTCTGCCCTCTTACCCAGCAATCAGTGAATTTAGAATCCAGAAGAGGCTTCAGCACCTGATTTAAAAATGATAATGCCCCTTTGTATGGAATAGACTTATGCATCTCTCTATCCAAACAACTAAAACTAAGGAAAAAAACCCAGTAAAATCTGCTTAGGTACATGATAGAACATTCATAATGAAAGGGAAACAGGCTTTTGGATCTGGGACTGTTTACCTAAGCGCAGAACTAGGCACAGAAAGCAATGGAAGATCTGGAATATGGAGGTGAGGGACTCCCACTCCTCTCTCTCACATTATCTCAAGGCCACGTTTAACCAAGTAAAGATAGAGAAGATTTAAAGGAAACAATCCCAATATAACTTACATAGCAGAGCTCCCAAACAAGAGCTGCTCTTGAACCCAACACCCTGAGCAAGCTACAAAACTGAGTCAGGTCTCTTGTGAGCATGGCAGGAACACAGACAGCTCCAGCCATGGGTTCAGGGTTTTCAAGCTCAGGAACAAGAACTTCCAGTGGAGATGGAAAGCACTCTTCTTATATGCTGATTTTTGTAAAGCATATTTTCTAAAAGGAACAAGGCAGAACATCAGACTACATGGGCATGCCTGAGAGAGTCTGTCAGCTGGACAGGGATGTTCATCAGGAGCTGAAGAGAGGCAGGAGGAGAGAAATCAAGTGGAACGCTACACATGCATGGCAACCCATCTGCATATCTCATTAGTGACACCTTTGTAAATACAGAGGCTACAGACATACACGAGGGATTATTGCTGTACCTCTGAAAACTAACAGAGGTCTCCACACCAGGGGCAGGAATGTTTCCTTCCCACCCTTTCCCACTGCAGGCACCAGGAGCCATGAGGAAACCAGGCAGCTGAAGACCCAGGTGTGGGTTTGGGTTATGGACTAAACCATCACTCCAAAGCTGCAGTGATGTATCAACACAGTCCAGGAGCTGCAGAAACCAATACACAGTCAACCTCCAGAAATCACGGGGGGTGGGGTCTGTGCAGGTCCAGCAAGTCATGGAATCCGGTAGGATACCGAAGTCATAAATATTCAATTAGGCCCTGCCCATAGCCACACCCCCTCCACCAATGAGCTTTAGGGGGTGTTTCTGTGACCGCCCACCAGCCTGTGCCACCTCAGGAGAGCTAAGGGAATGCTCACCAGCCCCGGCAGAGGGTGGGAGGTGCAGTCCCAAAAACAGTTTCAGATGGGGGCTATGGCAGTGCCCAGTAACGGGCAAGGGGCAGCTCTGTAGCCAGCACTTGGGCAAGCTGCAGCCCATCGTGGAGCTGGGAGCCAGCAGGAGAGCTGGGACACTGAGTGACAGCTGATCTGTTGTCCTGTCTGATCTCAGAGCAGGAGGTGCCACAGCCAGTGACACAGCACAGCAGCGCCAGGGCGGCCAATGGGGACAGAGGCAGATGCGACAGCAGCAGACATGGAGGGGTGGTGGCAATGCTGTCAAGAGTTTCTGTTAGAAGGTTCCCTGTTCCTGCAACTTTTATTCTATTGTGAAAGTTTATGTATCTACAGTGCATCCCTGGAAGAAGAGCTTTGTGTGGGCAGACAGAAAATGGCTGCATGTCTGGCAGGCAGGGAGGGAGGGCAGGGGCTCGGCCCGGCCCAGCTTCCCCCAAGCTTCCCCCATCCCGTCACCGGGTGCACTCACACCCCCACACTGGGGCCCACTGCGGGATGTGACACGGGCTGCGACGCATCCTCCAAGCAGGGGGAACAACAGCAACGTTGCACCCGCCCACCCCGCTCAGCACGCAGCACCAGGGCTCCTGTGTCGGGAGGAGCTGCCTCACACTCACATAAACTTGTACAGCTCTGACTGGGAACTGGCAGCCGACATTTTGGGGGGGTTGTTCTTGTTTCTTTTAAGGTTTTTCAGTCTGCAAACCTGGCTACCTCTTGCGGGCCAGTGCTGGACACGGGGGGACAGGGCAGCAGTGCCGGAGCAGCGCAGAGGGAGCACGGGGGCTGCCTCATGGGTGCAGGAGGCGGGAGCTGCAGGGCCACCCCTCCCTTCACTGCCCCAGCCACAAAGGGTATCACAGGGATGGGGGGGAAGGTGCCTCCCGCAGGGACACACACAGTGCCAGCACCCTCCTGCAGCCTGGCAGAGAACAATGCCAACCATGCAGACACCCCGAGGGTCCCCGCTGCCTCTGCCCATAACCGCTCCAGCTCCTTCCCCAGCTCCAGGACTATGGTGGTGGCTCCTGGCTGGGACCAATTTACATATTCATGAGCAGACTGTGTTCACGGTGGGTTCTGCGCACGCACCAGGTCCCACAGCTCACTGGAAAATCAACAGCGATTATTCGGATCCCACAAATTACAGATCCCAATGTGTGGAGGATCACTGTATGTAGCTCTGAATCTACTTTTCTGCTCCTTATTCCCATACTTTACCAAGAGATCTAGGCTTGAATCTGCTCTTACAATATATTACAAGCAGGCAGAAATTTCATACAGATCGTTTAACACCAAAAATTCACTAAGATTTTAGCCTAAAAGCTGTAAAAATAAATTGCAAAGAAATCGCAGTGCTTTGAACTGGATTATAAGAAAGAGGAATATAATTATTTAACCACATTTGGGTTTTTCCCCTGCTTTTAGTTTCCTTAATTGTAACAGCTAATGACTAAATATTTATTGAGTAATAAACAAGAAATAGTCCCTCAAATATCCCACTCAAATCAACTAATGCATTATTTAAAAACCCCCAAATAGTAGAAATGTTTACCACATACCTTACAAATAAGAACTTTCAGTGTAGGATGTCTATAGATTGAATCCTTTTGAAAATGGTTCACCTGTTGCCCACAAGCTGTACAGCTCACAATTCCATGCAGTCCTTCCTCTACAGAGAGGATTAGAAACCACACATTAATTGTTTTGTCAGGTTTTTCACGTGCCTTTATTTCTTTAACACCCACCACTAGAGAAATCTTTCTGTAACCACTTGCACTTAAAGACTGAAAGAATTTTCCTCTAATTTCTATGCTTCACTTGGGCTCAAGATACAATTCTTCTCTTGTGGAGATTTAATTTGGGTCACCTCATGAGAACACACCCAAACTAGAGTAATCAATAAAACTCCTTCAGAGCAGCCCTGATATTCTGGACAACATTCCCAATTCCATTTTTGCTCAACAAATACCATTTTAATCCATATTTGCCTTATGTTTTCTCTCACACACATTTTTACTTTCTCAAAGAAAACTACAGAAAACAGTTTCAGAACATGCACAAAATCCTTTTAATAGTGCCTGAAAAATCTTTTCTCACATTTTGTGGCAGATTTTGCTGTTTGGGTTTTTCTGAAAGGAGTGTCCCCATCTCTCATGCAGGAGACCAGGGGTTCAATTTCCACCAGGGAGGGAGTGGTGCTGTTCAAGAGTTGGGCTCGATGATCCTTGTGGGTCCCTTCCAACTCAGAATATTCTGTGATTCTGTGACAATTTTGCTATAATACACATGTTCGCCCCAGTTTCTGGGCCACTCTGTTGACGTACCTACAGTTCGTCAAGAAGCATTTCTTTACTGCCACCTCCTCAAGGGACCTCCAAAGAACATGGGCTGGCAGGCTCATGGGTGACCATGAGCTTGGCACGCTCACTCCTTGCCAGGCTGTTAAACTGACAAATTAATCCTGTGAAACTGTTTTCTGTTTGCTGGTTTCAACAGGAGAAAAAAGGAAAACCATCCATACAGCCTCAGAACCTAATTCAGGATCAGGCAGATCAAGGTTTGATATGGGATTGCTCAACTGCAACTTGTCCTTCACTGCCACGTTCATTATGTGGTACAAAGAAATTAACTCAAATTGTTTAATTTAATGATCACAATCTGAGTACAGACTCTGTATTTTTCTATTTCTTTATTACATGCTCACTACCACAGAAGCACCAACACCAAAACATTAAGGAACTGGATGAACTGAATTCTCCAAGTACCAGAACGGCTGCTGAAGGTGGCTCCCAGGCCAGTGAGAACAGCTGATACACCCTCCCAATCCAGGGACATTCTGAGCACATGTTGTTTCCAACCTCCAGGCACACCTGACTGCAAAGCCCTCTCAGGACCTCCACACCAGCTCCAGCACCTGTTTCAAACACTGCTGGTAACTGAGTAACCACCCCCATCGTATCACACTCCTTGGAAAGGAGTCCCAGCCAGGCCTGTCACACACCACAGCCCCTCCATGGCTGCAGGAACCACTGAGGGGAACAGCCAACTCCAGGGGGACAACACTCCCTGCTGAGTCCTGAGCCACTGGCTGGAGTCACTGCAGCCTCCTCCCTCATGTCTGGCACCAGAAAAAGACACGATTTATTGTAAGCCATGTTGCTACTAACAAACCATGATGATACAAAGAAATTCCTACCAGAGTTTAGTAGCAAAAATACAACAACAAGATGGGAATCAGCAGGTGCAGACACATGAGGTGTGACTGTATTTCCTAACCCAGCTACTCTTAAGGTTGGCTGGAGTCACTTCCATCACCTGGTCTGGAAATGGGGACAACACGGGAGCAGGCAATTCCTGCCCCATTTCCCTGAGAGTTGGCAGGAGTTGAACAGATGTCCCAGAGGGCTCTGAAATCAAACAGCAGCAGCAGTGACAGCAATAGAGCTGAGCTTGCCCTGGATAAAGGTAAGGCTTAAAATCCTCATGTCCCAAAACCTTGACCCCATGTCAGGAACAGCACATGAGTGACCAGTCCAGACACCAAAGAAAGTCCTACAAAACCCCCAGGGATGGACAAGAAAAGCTGGAAGGGCAGGTCATACAAACTGTCCTGGGGCCAGACATGGGCCACAAGCTCAAGCAAAAGGGTCCTGTCTTTTCAACTCTGTATTCCTGGAGAGTTCAGTTGGACCACTTGTAAAATTGTCATAAGCACAAATGGAAAAAGCATTTCTAAATGCTGCACAGGACACTTTGCACGAATAAAGCAAAACCAACTCCCAAAGACTGAGAATTTAGAGAAAACAGCAACGCCCAAAATGTGACCAACATCATGCACGAGCCCATGTGTTTGCACAAGCACATTTCCACACAGTCACATTTCACTCCCCTTCAACCACAGATGGAGAAATAGCACTCGAGTTATAGCAAGACTTTAAAAGGGAGCAAGTACCTGAAATGATATAAGGGAAAGAATGAACAGTGTTTAAGTTCTGTTTGCTGTAGGTATGTAAATTAAGGTATTGCCAGTAGTGTTACCAAAAATATCTGCCTCCTTATTGCCTACTTCATATAGAATGCTCCCTCTCCTTTATTTTTGGGGGAAAATGAGAGGAATTAATTTTATACTATTATCTACCTGACTTCTCCATTTTAGCAGTAGCTATGGAAAATGAGCTGACACAGCATCTGTTCAAAGATAATCTTTAGAAGGGCCCAGTGGTAAGGAATGTCTCACAATTGAAAAACAAAACAAAAAGTCTTTGAATTGTTTGGGGGGTTAGGATCAGTTTTAGGTCAGTGACGGACACTTTGCCTGTAATGCCCCTGCTGGAACATGGTTGCTCTCTTGGCGAGTCAGTGAACATTCCTGTATCAATGCTGTTACAAAGAAATTCCTTAAAAAAGGAATACCTGTAACATCTGATTGCAACCAAGCAACTACACCCTATACCTGCTGAAAATAAGGAGTGTAATGGGAACTAATCTTAGCTTTCACTGCTGCATTGCAGGGGCAGCAATGGAGGCTAATTTCTGTCACTCAGAATCCTTAATGTGCAAAAAGCCAGAAGAGTGGAGGTATTTTTAGGATAATTTATCAGAGATATGAACAATTTGTAGATGTACCAAATGTGGTCAGAAGCAACAATTTAAACCCGTTTCAGTAGATGTTTTAAATTGTATTTACCTCCACGCTTTTTGGGAGCTTCAGGTTTCATTCTAACGGTATTTCTGCTTCTAAATTCAGGCCCTTTAAAATCATCTTTGTCTTCATTCAGCACTGGCTCAGGCTGTACAACCACTGTACCTAGAATAATTTTATTTAGAAATTGGAAACCATTACACATCCAAATGAAGTGCAAAAGTTCTGTTTAAATAAAGCCAACAAAGAAGTGCAACCTGTTGACTAAAACCAACAAAAGTTTTGAATGCACAGATGTTCACAGAGAAGAAAACAAACAAAAAACCAAAACCAAAATCACTAAACACTTCAAACTACATCTGTGTTGCAGTTGTAGGACAAAAGCCAAATACTGAAGGGGCTGAGGAGCAAATTGTGCTCCCCCTGCCCTGGTGTGGCACGAGCAGGACAGGACTGTGACACTGCTGGGGGGTGGGGACAGGAATGTGCAGTGCAATAAAGGACATGGATTACATCACAAACCCCTCAAAACAGTCACAGAGGAACTCCGCTTTTCTCTCTTTGCCCCTTTCTATCCAATTTCCCTCACCTGGATTTATTTCAGCATGAAATAAATGAATAATCAATAGAATAAAATCTGCTTTGTCTTTGACAAAATTTAGAAATCCACATTTTCATTCAAACAAAGAGTGTTAATCAAAGGTATGTGAATGAAAAAGCTCATCTTTCCTACTTATGAGGCTGGTTTCAATAACATTGTTGTTAGGGCACTGAAAATAATGTAATATTCTGAAAAACCACTTTAAAAGTGACTGCTGTAAATGCTGCTCCTCATGCAGCAACAGCAGCAGTTTTTCCTGTAACTTTAACAGGTGGAGGAGATAAATCACACTCACACTAGTTAAGAGCAAAGGGGTGGAGGTTCATGGTATTAACTGCTTCTAAAAGGTGCTTAAAAACACATTGAATAATGGCATTTATTGGACCCCCTCAAGTTAGTTTTGCTTTTGTTGATCAAATTGCTAATCAATAACCTCAAAGAGGAAACCAAGGCCTCCAGGTGACAGAGCTTGAGACTTGCACAAGCAAGAGGGCTGGTCTGTTCTCCTTGGTCTCTGGGGACAGGACGAGAGGTCACAGTCTTAAGCTTCAGCAGGGGAAGTCTAACTTGATATTAGGAAAAGGTTTTTCACTGACAGAGTGATCCGGATGTGGAATGGGTTGCCCACAGAGGTGGTTGAGTCGCCATCCCTGGAAGTGTTGAAGGGGAGGCTGGATGAGGTGCTGAGTGATATGATCTAGATGTCGATGCTGGGTTAGTTGGATTATAGGTTGGACTGGATGATCTTTGAGGTCCTTTCCAGCCTTATCTATACTGTGATACTGTGAAAACAGCAAAATCACCTCTTTGAAATGCAGCCCCAGACCGAACTGGGCTGGGTGCCCACCCAGAGGTGCCTGTGGGTGCATCACAGGGATGTGAGCACAGCAAAGCCTGGGACAGGGGCAGGCATTTCACTGGGACCTGTGCATTCCAGGGATCAGTTATGCTGCCCCACAATCTTGGCTAATTTGCTGAATTCAGAAACAAACAAAGATAGGACCTACCTTTAGGCAAGCTTTGCATATCTACATCGTTTTCTGAGTTCTCATTTGAAATGTCTTCATTTACAGCTTCATCTACAATTTGTTCATCATCTGATCCAACGTATTTTGTGACAACTGTGGGTTTCCTGCAGAGACAGAAAAAAATGCTCTGACAAATGGTACATACTGCAGTTCAGGTAAGGCTGGACCTTTGCAGAAAAAAAGCACTGTGTTAACTGGGGAAAACTCTGCTTTCTAAATTAATTTAACACTTTATGAGGTGGGGTGTTCCAGGTCATTACAAAACATGAAGTGTAGGTTCATTTTCTTGTTAGGAACAGGGATTCTCCTCTCCTATGGGAATAACATACCCTAAAAAAGTATTTTTTTCCAGAGGCTTGCTGTATTTTTTGTTTTAAATCGAGGTTTGATGGGACTGTTCATCCTGGAGAAGAGGAGGCTCAGAGGTGACCTCAGTGCTGGTTACAACTCCCTGAGGGGAGGTTGCAGTCGGGTGGGGGTGAATCTCTTCTCTCAGGCTGACGACACCAGAACAAGAGGACATGGCCTTAAACTGCACCAGGGGAGGTTTAGACTGGATGTAAGGAAGAGGGTTTTTTCCAGAGAGAGTGATCCCTCAGTGGAATGGTCTGCCCAGGGAGGTGGTGGAGTCGCCATCCCTGGAGGTGTTTAAGGTCAGACTGGATGAGGAGCTCAGTGACATGGTCCGGATGGTGGGAGGGATGGATGGATAATGGGTTGTGGGTTCAATCCCTGGGTGGGGGCTCGCTGGCAGTTGGACTCAATGATCCCTGTGAGTTCTTCCAACTCGGAATATTCTGTGATTCCGTGTTTTTAAGAAAGTCACACTTGTATGCAAAAAGCCCAAAGGAAAACCAAGTGAATGTCTGCTCAGAACTTTTATACATCATTCCAGGTTTAACAGGCACACAAAGAGCACACAGAGATATGAATGAATTACAGAAAGAGCTTGGCTGATGAGATGCTTTCGAGGAAGCAACAGAAATGCACAGCAAATGAAAAAGCTGACTGTTGAATACAAGGATCAACTGCCAGAATCCCACACAAACAATTGCAAACTGGATCCATGAAAATTAATGAATTTACTCTCAGTTTCTCCCCCAAGACAGGGAGGAAAACAATAAAGAATCTGGAGCATAATTGTCAGTAGTGTGAAGGCAATACATGAACTACCACAGGATACTGGGTTTGTATGATAAACACGAGTGAAAACATCTTTAGTGATAAGACAGGAAGCAAAAAGAAAGCAGGACTAAAACCAATATGTATAAATAATAAAAAAAAAAAAAAAGAGTTCAGCAGGACACTGAATTGAGAAGTTGAGGGAGAAATTAAAGCCAAGTACAAAACCACATTTGCAAATATGGCATTAAGGTAAACATAAAAAGGAGACTGAAGAATACTAATTCCAGCAGACTTGATAAAATAAACAGATATAAAGGAGAGTGAAAAAGATAGATTTTAAAGAGCAGGATAAGGCAGCTGCTGAAATCATGCATTTCAGAGAGCTCAGCTCTACATCACTGGGATTCAACAAAACCCATGAAGGACAGAACCTGAATTAACTGAGAGCAGAGCAGGTGGGGACACTTACCACTGTACTAAAGTGGATTTTATAGTGAGGCATTTGTTCTAACAGCACTACGCTAACTTCATGGATTTACACTACCACACACAAAAAACACCTGGCACAGTGCACCAACTTTTCCACAGTTTCACATACCAAAAAGCAATGAATTTGTTTTCATTTTCCAAACAAACCTTTTGGAACGGGATAATCCTAAGGATTTGGTTCTTTCAGAAGAACTACTGCCCTAAAAACAAGACAAAAAGTGTAAAGATCAACACATTTGTATCCCAAGGACCTGTCAACAAAACCAGTTTCTTGCTTTAACTAGAACGCATCTCAAAAGACATCAGTGCTCTTATTAAAAATAAATAAATTTTAAAAAGCACCAGGAAAAGCATTAACAAGTGACACACAATTTCAACAGTTAAATCCATGGAGTCTCAGATCAGAAGTGAGCAGCTTACACAAGTCTGGGAATGCTCTTCACCACCTTTTGCAGACAGCTCTGGAACTGCTGGGACAGTCCCCACACAGACATTGTGACCTGACAAAGCACTGGCTGCTTTTACAGGAGAGCTCATTTTACACAGGATTTTACACTCCTCTCATAACCAGGTCTGGGCACTTTAAAATACCTGAATTTACAGCTGTAAAGGCCAACTAAGGCAGGACTGTGGCATTTGGGCTCTCCACACATTAAAATGTCCTCAAGCACAAGGATTTCAGCAGGAGAACAGGCAGCAGTAAGTCATACCACATGAAAACATTATTTAATGTGTGTAATGCATCATAGAGAAGAAATCTGGCCATGTTTAATACAGATCCTGTATGTCCATATTTCTTCCTCTTTTACAAAAGGAAACATATTTTCCTCAAAGGACAACTAAATCCCTGCTGTTATCTGAGTAACTGGAAGTGTAAATACAAACCAGTTCTTTTAAAACAAAACTAGTAAGAGCCTGTTCACATAGAACAGAATATGAACCAAATTTCTTCAGAGAGAAAAAGTGGCTTTGCAATATACTCAATCTAATCAATTAATATTAATTACTTCTTATTTCTTAACAAGAATGAAATCACACACCTGGGGTAAGCAAAGCCTAACTCTCTAGACTGGAATTGCTGTGCATCAGAAATACAATGAAGCTGTTCAAATAAATTCATGTATTTCAATGATATAGAAATAAAAGGGGAGGAGGATGTATAGAATTGCCTGCATGTGCATAACTCAGTGAGTTGAATTCAAAATACCAAAACTTAATTTAAAATTTACTTTATATAGTTTACAGCCAATGTTTCTATTCAACAGACAGGATGACATTTCCTGGGTGCTGTGACAGTAATTGAAGTATTTATTGGCAAAGCAACAAAGTGAACTCAGCATTCTGCCCTGGACATGCAGGCAGAATTCAGAAGTGCTTTATTCCTACCTCATCTCTATTGTTCTCCATTGAAGCTGGACTTCCTCTAGGTTCTCTACTTTTACCTATGGAGAGAAATTAAAGCAACCCACTGAAATGCAAGAAACATCAGAAGTTCTTCACACTGCACAAGAGTGTTGTTTATGTGTCACCAGACTGAATGAAGATGACTGTGTGACTTCCAGAGACAAACCATTGCACAACAAAACACATTCCACTGTATGACATAAATTCTACAGAAATCACTGAGAAATCCTTGTCAGTTCAGTCCCTGACAGGCTGAGGAACAGCATTCCTGTTGGTCAGGAAATACTGAAGCAATGGGAGTGCAACAGCATGCAGAAATAATATTACCAGTGTATTCTTGTTAATCTCTAACACTTGTAAGTATTTTCTCTTACACACCTTGACGTTAGAAATAAAGTGTTACATCTGGGATCCTGGAACCACACACAAAAGTCCTATCCAGTACAGAGTATCATTGAGAACTTATATTTCTCTGTCTCTGGAACTGTGCAATACATACATATATATAAATAAATATAACTAGAGCAGTTGTTGAGTCCCTGGAAGGCAGGGAGACCCTGCAGAGAAACCTCCACAGATCAGAGCACTGGGCAATCACCATCCATGGGAAACTGAACGAGGGGAAGGGCCAGATTCTGTCCCTGGGCTGGGGCAGCCCTGGATGTACAGACAGACTGGGAACGAGAGGCTGTGCTGGGAAAGGGCCCTGGGGGTGCTGGTCTATGGGCAGCTGGGCACGAGTCAGCAGTGCCCTGGCAGCCAGGAGGGACAAGCGTGTCCTGGAGAATCAGGGAGGGGATTGTCCCCTCTGCTCTCACCTGGAATGTTGGGGCACTTGGGGAACCACAATGTGGGAAAGATATTGAGCCACTGGGGAGTGTCCAAAGGAGGGACACAGAGATGGGGAAGGGCCTGGAGGGGCAGCGTGTGAGGAACAGCTGAGGGCACTTGGTGTGTTCAGCTGGAGCAGAGGAGGCTGAGGGGAGTTGTCACCTCATGGCAGTGACACCTTCCTGAGGAGGGGCAGAGGAGGGGCAGGCCCTGATCTCTGCTCTGTGTGACAGGGACAGGAGGCAGGGAATGGCTGGAGTTGGGTCAGGGCAGGGGCAGGTTGATTCTCAGGACAAGGTTGTTCTTCCCCCAGAGGGTGTTTGGGCAGTGCCCAGGCTCCCCAGGGCAGTGGGCACAGCCCCAAGGCTGCCAGAGCTGCAGGAGGGTTGGGATGATCCTCTGGGGACAGGGGGGGACTCTTGGGGATGGGGCTGTGCAGGGCCAGAGGTGCAATGATCATTGAGGGTTTCTTACAACTCAGCATATTTTGGGATTCTGTAACTTATTAACACCTGTTTCTATCCAATATTCTTGGTAATGGAAGGGAATGTTTCAAGTTCAGTGACTCTGTGATGCTTTTAAAAAACACAGAACATTCTGAGTTGGAAGGGACCCACAAGGATTATCAAATCCAACTCCCAAACTAATGCCCATACAGGGATTGACCCCACAGCACTGGAGCCATGGACATTACCTAATTCCCTGTGCCATTGTCCCATTATCTAGACCATGTCACTGAGCTCCTCATCCAGTCTGACCTTAAACACCTCCAGGGATGGCGACTCCACCACCTCCCTGGGCAGACCATTCCACTGAGGGATCACTCTCTCTGGGAAAAACCTCTTCCCAACATCCAGCCTAAACCTCCCCTGGCACAGCTTAAGGCCATGTCCTCTTGTTCTGGTGTCTTCAGCCTGAGAGAAGAGATTCACCCCCACCCGACTGCAACCTCCCCTCAGGGAGTTGTAACCAGCACTGAGGTCACCTCTGAGCCTCCTCTTCTCCAGGATGAACAACCCCAGCTCCCAGAGTCACTACCCACAGGGCTTGTTCTACAGGCTTAGGAATAGCAATTGCAAGGTTTTGTCCCTTTTAAATATCCAAGACTTCTTTTCTAGAACACCACAGGTGTTTCTATATTCTGAAGAAAAAACCTGAGATCTGGAAGGAGGCTGACATTTCTTCTGGAGACGGGATGCTGCCCACCTTCTACTCCTGATCAATTTTGGCCAAGTGCTAAATTCATGGCAAATTCCCCATTTGTGCAGGTCAGGAGCTCCAATCCCTGCAGGCTCTGCACTGGGACCTGGTGCACAGGGGCTATTCCCAAAGCAGCTGGACATGCTCCACTGGCCATTCCAATGTCTGGGCTATTCCCACAGAACCACCAGGCTGTGCTGCATCCATCCCATCCCATCCGATCCCAGCTCCTACCCCATCCCCTCCCGGGCTGCAGGAGCACAGGGTCTCCCCCGGGGCTGCGGCTCCAGAGCAGAGCCTGCCCAGCACTCCTGCACTCCCAGAGACCCGGCACCATGGTACAGGAGGGAGAGACCCAATTCCAACAGAGGGGATAAAGAAACACTAGTAAGGCTGGAAAACCCTACTTTACATTACCTCTGACTGTGGCAGGGACACGTTCAACCCTCCTGAGCCACGTTTAACGACCTTCATCATCTCCCTCTTCACAATACTCTGATCAATAGCTCACAATGACCAGTTCCCATATCTCCCACATACTGGGACAGACCAAGATCCATTACACATCCACACTATCCCCAATCACATCCGTAACTTGTGCTTGCAATGAGCATCCTGCGGATTACAGAAAAGCAAGCACAGTTGCTAAAGACACTGTCACTATCCACAGAGCCTGGGGAGGAGAAGAAAATTCTGTAGATGCTGACATTTCCTAACATTTAAGTGTTTAATCTTGACTTTTCAACTTCAATGTGTTCTTTTAGATCTCAAACCCAGCACTGAACCGTGCCTGCTACAAATCTGCAAGTGTACACATTTCAAAGACAATCTGTATTTTACAGGAAGGAAACAAATTCTACTTTTTAACTACACAGGATAAAGGAAGGGATTCCTTTTCCTTTCCTTCCTCATCAAACTTTCGCTTTGAGACGCATCTCGACCAGACTTTATTTTACTATTCAGCTATAGTACCACAGGAGTTCTCTGCATGATGCTGATCCAAGCAGCTGAGCACCACAGGCAGCAGACTCTCCAAAACAAAACATTAAAAGATAAAAACTGCACACCAGAAAACCCATGGAAGATAGTCCTTAGGACAACAGGAGTTTGAGGGTGTGCTGGCTGTGTTACAGAGTTTATTTTCATTCTCCACTTCAGCACAACTCTGAGCTCATTAAAGCACCTGTATCCAGCTCAAGTTAAACTAAGGAACAGTTTAACCAGTAAAATATGGAAAGAGAATTTATTCAGTACTGATATGAAATAACTTCACTTTCAATCACTGTAATCAAATTTTAAGTAAAAACTAGTAATAACAATTCTGACCTAGTGTAGGACTCAAGGTTTATCAGAAGCTTTATTTTCTTTTCAAATGTTTCCAGATTAAAAGCAGAAATGTTTTTTCAAGTACCTATGAAATCATAGTATTCAGAACTTCTTCCACAACAAGGACCGCAGAAGTTTTACTTCAGCAGAACCCCCAAGATACTGCATTCATAAATCATGGAATCCCTAGCACAGCAAATACCTGCGTGTTTCACAGAAGGTCAATTACCGGAAGATTGGTTTTTTTCACATTCAGACAGATTCTGAATTGAATACAGTGACACCTCGAATATCGCAGGGGTTGGGTCTGGAAACACCCTGAGATAAGTGAAATCCTCGCAGCAGCAGTAAATAGGGTACACATAGGTTAGGTTGAATTTTTCTGTAACCACCATGCTGTTCTCAGGCTCTGAGGACCGGAGATGTTAAACCCACTAAACAAAAGGCAGAATTCCCCAGCAAGGGTTGTTGAGTGGAGTTGGAGGACTCCTTTTGTCTTTCGGCTGGAGAGCTGATGGCTCTTGATGGGCCATTTGGCCCCAATGGCTGTGTGGGGGCGGGGATGTTCTATCTGGCTTTTGGGTTTTTTTTTTCTTTTCTCCTCATTAAGGTTGTATCACAGTCTATTCTTTTTTTCCTTTATACAGTCGGATCTCCTATACCACATGACCACGGTCCTATTCAGGTCCCACAAAGTCCACCTTCCACATTGAATGGCAGCTCATTAATATGCAAATTTGCCCTGCACCTTCAGACGGCTCCCGTGCCGTTTGATTTGCACATTGCACTAATTGAATATTCATGTGTGTCATGTCGCCCATGCGCAGTTGCAAAAAGGGGCCTCCTACAACGCTGAAAAATCACACCACTAAGATGTGAAGCCTCAATATGGGGGGTGTGAAGTGGAAGAGGGCCGACTGTACACAGAGTCAACCCTCTCTACTGCGCGGCTTCACCTCTTCACAGTGTGATTGTTCTGCAATTCTGCGGGGCATTCACGAACTGACAGTCATGAATATTCAAAGTAGACAGTCATGAATATTCAAATGAAGCCCCACGCTACACGGGCCGCCTCGCTCAGAGGTGACTGCGGCAGTTCCACCGGCACCACACCCGCTGTCCTGCGCCACACCTGCCCCGCTCCACTTGGAGTGTCTGCTCACATCCCCCCGAGGGTGATTTGCACAGTTATGAAAGATTCACACACTCTCAGGTTAGATGTGGTGTCCGAGACTCTCTCGGGGTAGACCAGACAACACATCTACCCCAAGAATGGCAAGACCAGGTCTACCCACCCAGAGACGGTGGGACAGCACCAGCTTCCCCGGCCGAGCGGAAAAGGGGCTTTTCCTGGTGTGGGGTGGCCACAGGTGCCGGGAAGTGCCGACACAAACACCAACACACCGCGGCGTGATGCTGAAACAGCACCAGGGCTGAGGGGAGCAGTGTGAGGGGGCGGGGCAAATCTGCGTATTAATGAGCTGCCCATCAACACGGACGGAGGGCTTTTGCAGCACTGTGAATAAAGAGGGTTGACTGTATATATATATATATATATGTGTATGGGCAAATAATTGCTGCTTCCTTTTTCTACATTTTTGACCAAAAGTCCCTTTGATTCAAAAGGTATAGTAAAGAAGATAAGGAGGGTTTTTTTCCTTTCCACTCCAGGAAGGTTCCTATCTTCCCTGGAACATATTACTCTAATCTAGGACAAACCAGTGAAGCCTCCCAATGTATAGAAACTGCAAATAATGAGGCGTGAAGTAGCAAGGGATCGCTGTAAATATTGCATGAAAGGTGTGCTGTGTATTCATTAAGACATCACCACTTAAATCACATCAGGACTTACTGCCCCAGTGAAATGTGAAACAGTGAAGTAAAACCAGCCAGTTACTTGGCTATGGAGTCACATATACATACATTGAAAACAGGTGAAAAAAACCCATAAAACATCTTCTTACCTATGCTCTTGTTTTTAGATAATGCTGGGGGAGAGTTTGCGTCCTCAGATTCCTCGGAGGAGTGCGCCAAGAAGTCATGTAGTTTTTGTACCAATGTATTCAACTTGCTTTCACTGTTAAAACAGAATACTTCAGGTTACTTACATGTCTCACTCTAATTTACCAGTCTTGAAAGAAATGATGGCTGACCTTCATTAATACACACCTGCAAGAGATTTAAACATTTGTTTCTGCAAAGGTGTATCACATTAAAAAAAACCACTTATAATTGCAGACTGATTGACAAAAAAGCACTGAGGACTATTAATAATAAAAGATCTATTTTTAAGCTATTTTTACTGTTTACAATTACTGACAAAATTCATGAAAGTCTGAGTGGTCATGCTGCTGTGACTTGAAGAAATGAATTCAAGATTCTACCTCGAACAAAACCTTTGTTACCAAAAACATAGCCCTTGGGGACACAAAACACTCAAACTAACAGCAGTTTTACCTGTAACCTCAGAAAAAGGCCAGGTGTGTTGAGTGTGGCAGATCAACACGCTCATCATCTACATATACCTGCTGTACCACGGGTGAATTTTGTGAAAAAACAATGGTGCAGGACCAGACCATTCCCTGATCTGTGAGTACTGATAATTAATGCATAGAAAGTAATCCCCTGGAAACCTTCCCCAGGCACTCCCAGACACCAGGAACTGTCACTCTGGGGTGTTTGTCCTCATTGCAGGAAAAAGCAACACCTTGATCCTATGCTTTAGTTCAAAAGCTGGAGTGCTTCATATTCCAAATGTTATCCCCTCCCATTTCACACTGTTTATTTCAGATCTCCTCCTCCCAGAGCTGCTGCAATTCCCTGAGACGAGGCTTTTCCAGGTGCAGCGGCTGCTCCCACTCAGCTGTTTGTGCACTATCAGCTCTGGAATGTGCCAGCCTGACTCATCCTGCCTTATCAGCTGCTCCACACGGCTTTTCCAACTGCCCTGCCCCACGAGGGGAGCCCGGCTCCCACCCAGCTCAGGGATAACCCCCCCATCATGTATTTCCAAAGAGCCTTCCAAAAGAAAGAAGTAACATTTTCTGTCCCTGTTTTACAGGTCACAGGAACTTGTGAATAGTTATCAGGAGCTCAACCCACTCACCTTTACCAGCTCTACCACTTTTCTGAACACACCAATTTATTAACTTCTGACTTTCAATTTAACTGTTATTGCTAAAAAATCTCATTTTATAAGAAGGACATGCAGGTGAGAGCTCTCAAGCAACGAGTGAAAGGGTATCGTCACATCAATGCAAATGATTATTTCAACCAGTGAAAATAACCACACACAAACCAGCACAAAACATCCATTAAAAAAAAAACCCACAATTTCTTCAAATCTCCTGAAGTACTCAACTTAAAACAAAATAGCACTGTATAATGGAAGGATTTTCTGCATGAGTGAAGGGCACTTTTCTTTCAAGACTACATATGTGCCATCAATCACTGGAAGCACTCTGAAAGACTGCAACAAAGCTGGTTAACTCTCACGTGTATCTTAAAATTTTCCTCCCAATCTGTCCAAAAGTCTTCTCCAATTACAGGACTCACGCTGCTACACAACTGCCAGACCCTAAACTTGGGCTTCCCTTTTTCTCCTGGATGGAGGGCACGCTTGGAACAACATCACAGAAGATAATGTCACACTGCACCCTTAACAGCTTGAATGCTCTCCGTCAGAAAGTTAATGACAATTTATTCACACTAACTTAAAAAAAAAAAAATCAGTTATTCAGAATTATTTGATAGTAAAAGGGATTTCATATCCACTCCAGATGGTCTGAAGAAATAATGCATCTTTAGAAACACCACAAGAAAGTACATTTTTGGTAGCAAAACCGGAAAAAACCAAAAAAGCCACATGTGGAATTCTGTTTATAAGTAACTTGTTTTTGTAACACCATTTAAGAAAGAAAACGGAACGACACATAAGTCAAGCATTATTGTTCTCAAAATGAAACAAACTCAGCATATAGGCACGTGTCTGTGTGACTAACACCTGGAACATTACCTACTATCATTTATGAACTCTTATCCTAAGGAGCCTAAAGTTATCTTTTCAGAGCAAAATGTTCTTGCTGACAAACAACCAAAAAAGAAAATATACAAACTAATACTAAAAAGTCTTCTTAACTTGCTTTTCCTCTTTATTATTCATCACTTTGTACTACAGTGACCCCTGTTACTCGCGGGCTGTTGGGTCTGGCCCTCTCCACGCCAGTCCTGGAATCCACAAAGACAGCGACCCCACTCAGTAGCCAAGTACCCCACGCCCGTAGCCACGGTCCTTTCCCTAATAACATCTGGAGAACAGTCCTGAGAGCGGGGCTTGTCTCAGTCACCTGGGGCTGCCCGACATGGCAGTGCTACGGCGAGGGGGCGGGCGGCTGCTGCGTTCGGCAGTGGGGAGAGCACCGGGCACGGCCCCTGGGCTCCGCCGGGCCCCGGCCACGGGACCTGCCTGACTGTGGGCACAGAGGAGGAGGAGGGGTGTGGTGAAGCCTCCACCGGGACCGGCCCAGTAAAGCCTTTCCCAGGGCAGGAGGAAGCCCTCGGGGAATGCCCGTGTGTGCCAGGAGCTGTGCGAGGTTTCCCTGCACCAGCCCCGGCAGAGGGTGGGAAGCGCTGTCCCAAAAACTGTTTCAGATGGGGGCTATGGCATTGCAGAGTAAAGCAGGAGAGCTGGAACACTGTTTTACAGGGTTATCTGTTATCAGCGCACAGCAGCACCCGGGCGGCCAATGGGGGACAGAGCGAGGCAGGGCAACAGCAGCCAGGGACGGGGCTGTGCAATGCTCTCAAGAGTTTCTGTTAGAAGGTTCCCTGCGCCTGCAACTTTCATTCCACTGTGAAAGTTTATGTATTTACAGTGCATCCCTGGAAGAGCTTTGTGTGGGCAGACAGAATATGGCTGCATGTCTGGCAGGCAGGCAGGGAGGGAGGGCAGGGGCTCGGCCCGGCCCGGTTCCCCCTCCACCTGGATGTAACCCAGGCTGCGGCGCCTCCTCCGAGCTGGGGGAACAACAACAGCGTGACCACGCGCCCCGTCGTGCCCACACGCCCTGCGGGGCCACACTTCCCTTTGGCACCCCAGCCACAAGGAGCACGGCAGGGATGGGGGGGAAGGTGCCTCCCGCAGGGACACACACAGTGCCAGCACCCTCCTGCAGCCTGGCAGAGAACAATGCCAACCATGCAGACACCCCGAGGGTCCCCGCTGCCTCTGCCCATAACCACTCCAGCTCCTTCCCACCCGTCCCATCTCAGCATGGCACAGGTGCCTGCCCGCCACGGCTCGTCTCAGCGTGGCCAGGCACCAGCCCACCAGCCCCCACAGGATGGGGGAAGGTGCCTCCCACTCTCCTGTACAGACACACACAATGGCAGCCCCATCACCCCATCCTGTAGCCCTGTGGAGGACAATTCCTGCCATGCAAAAACACACATTTACATAAATGCATCCCGGCCACGCTGCGGTGGCTCCCAGCTAGGACCAGTTTACATATTCAGGAGCAGACTGTGTTCCCGGTGGGTTCTGCGCATGCACCAGGTCCCACAGCTCACTGGAAAATCAAGTGACCATTCGGATCCCACAAATTATGGATCCCGAATACGTGGAGGATCACTGTTTAAGCTTAAGCAATACTAGGTCAAATCTACACTTAACGTACTTACACAAATCTTACATTTAATATACTTCACCAGAGAGAAATCTTAATTTAGGGCCATGCTTTATCTGGTTTTATACAAAAGTCATTTTATGTCATATATTTATACTTTAGAATAATAATCTATTTTTTTAAGCTTCTACTGCAACATCTTTATTCTTCGCAATGCTTTGCAATTCACGATTAAATTGATGGCCACATATAAACGTGTATTTCCTAAAACACAAAAGCCAAAAAATGTCCAAGCATGTCAGAAGCACAACTGAGGCGAGCAGGTTCCTCTGGCTGGAACAGACCTGAGTGCTCTAAGCAAAGGACTCCACCAGCACTCCAGAGCTATTTCAACACTGCTCAGCCTAATTAACACGGGAATGAAAGAGAAGGTGCCCTGCTATTATTGGCTTAGCCATGAACCTGATTTTGACCTTGGGAAACTATGTTGTAAGAATATTATTTCTTACCTACATTCAGAGCAAGTGCTGTAAAATCAAACAATAAACGCCTGGCCTTTAACAGGATAACAAAAACTTCCACAGCGGGCAAATCACCTCAAAGCTTAACGGAGTCTACAAATATAATTAGAATAAATAAAGAACGAGACAGGTGGTCTCCTAATCTAGACAAAATTTACTTCATCCAATCTGAATTGGACCTTGTATCCCCCTGGATGTTCTTACCCGAACTGTCTGGCAACATTTTGGCAGCGGGGGACTATCGGGGTGACCAGCTTCTGTGAGAAGCGGCCAGAAGCTCCCCCCATGTCCAACAGAACCAATGCCAGCTGGCTCCAGGATGGACCCGCTGCTGGCCCAGGCTGAGCCCACCAGCAACTCTGGCAGTGCCTTTGGGATAAAGTATTTGGGAAAGGGGCAAAACCTGCTGCACACCAGCAGCCAGGAGAGAAGAGTTAAGAGTACTGAGAGCAACAGCCCTGAAGACACCCTGGCCAGGGAAGAGGAAGAGGAGAAAGGGCTCCAGGCACTGGAGATCCCCCTGCAGTCCAGGGGACAGTCTGTGGTGAGGCACTGTGCCCCTGCAGCCCTCAGGGTTTTGTGGGGGAGCACAGACCCACCTGCATCCCAAGAATGACTTCATGCAGAGCAGGGGATGCCTGAGGGAGGCTGGGAGCCCATGGGAAGCTCGTGCTGGAGCAGGCTATTCCTGAAGCCCACGGGGAAGAACTGCACCCCCTGGGAAGGACCCACATGGGGGAGTTCACGGAGGACTGTCTCCTGTGGGACAGACCCCAGGCTGGAGCAGGGGAGGAGTGATGAACTGATCACAGCCCCCATTCCCATCACAGAGAGAGGAGGCAGAGAATCAGGAGCAAAGCTGAACCTGGGGGGAAGGTGTTTTAACACTGGAGCTTCATTTCTCATGCGGTTGGTAATAAATTAAACTGATACCCCCAGGTAGGTCCTGTTCTGTCCGTGATGGTGATTGCTGAGTGGCCTCCCTCCCTCATCTCAAGTTGAGCTTCTGGTATTTTCCCTTCCCTGCCCAGCTGAGGAGGGGCAGTGATGGAGTGGCTTTGGTGGGCACCCAGTGCTCAGCCAGGGTCAGCCCAACACACCCTCTGTGACAGCTGATGATTCTGCTCCTCCAGAGCCAGTCACATCACCTTGGATAAAGGAAATTTTAAGGAACAGTTTTCATTTGGATCCAACCTGCCACATGCTCACACAGTCATCCGCTCTGAAGGCAGGTGAGGTGATGAGGATTCACAGCGGAAGGTACAGGACTGACCATCTCACCAGCAAACATGGGTCCGTCCCACTGGATTCCACTGTGGAACTGCACTGGAAACCTTGTTATTGCACTTGGGTTCTATCTGCTTGCTTCAGACACTTCAAAAATTCAGGTGGACAATGTCTCAGTTATGGTCAACATCTGGAATAGTTTGAAAACTTCATTTTCTTCAAACAAACAAACCTGTCGTTCTTCCACAGGATCCTACCAACTTTTAGTCTAACTCATCTCATCTGAATTTCAAGTGGCTCCTCGAAGTCAGTGAGATGGGAGTGTTTTCCAGCTTTTATCCATCCCACTGCTGACAAATATGTTTTTCCTGAGTACCTACCTTCCCTATGTTCAACATATGCCTAAGATTTTTCTATGGTTAAACTTCCAAAATATTTCAAGGGCAGGAGTTTTTCAAATTCATGCTTACAGTTTCTTCAAGTTAAGTCCCAGTCATGTTTCACTTTTGAAGTTGAAATTAAATACTGCAGAACAACTATTAAGCAGACAAAATTAAACAATCCCCAGGAAAAATAATTAAAGAAAAATAAAACCAGATGTGCTGGTCTGTAGACTGCCATCCTCTGCTTCAGACTATTCCTACTGAACAGCAGAAATCCAACAATCCACAGCAAGTCTGAATATTTTAGTTAAGATGGCTGGAACTCCCTAAGCCTTGATATAATCAGGCCAGTGTTGTGTCACCTGCAAATCTTTTTCCTGATGAGAAGGAAAAGGTTTAGACTGACCCCCATTCAAAGACTTCAGTTACAAGGGCAGAGCCTAAATTGTACACAGTTTTTTCCTATAAAACATGTCAATATTCTGGCTGAACACACATGAATGAAATAGCTTAAAGCTGCTGGAAAGAGTGAAAGAAGATAAAACCTACAGTAGAAGTTATTTATTTTCTTATTCCAATAAAAAGGAGTGAACACAGCTGTAATATCCTGAGAAGCCTGCTTCTCCCAGAAAAAACACAAAACCAGAAAATAAAATCAGCCTGCCATTGTATCAGTTAAGTAAAATACGGTTTTATAAAGGTGGGGAAACAGAGCACTTCATCCCAGTGGTTGTTTTCTAACTCAGTGATGGTTTTCCAAGGGCAGAGCAACACGATGCTGTAAAGCCCAGATCAAATCCATATTTTGGGCCTTATTTATACTGATATACAAATTTGTTTGTGTTAGCATTGACCAGCTCTACTGCAGAAGGACACAAACCCTCCTGCCCTGCACACACCTGATGTTCCCACACAAGTCTTTGCTTTGACCAATGCACAGAAGCTGCCCCACATGAGAAGCAGCCATTTCTTCTCCCAAATCTTGGAATTTCCCTGATGCAGCTCTCTGCTCATCAGTCTGGATGTCCCTGCAGGAAGGGATTGTACCTTCAGCAGCAGAAAAACCAGAGATGTTTCTTCAGAGACACCAGGAATCACAGACAGCTTCAGGCTGGAAGGGACATCTGGACAACCCCCAGCACAGGCAGACACAGGAGGCCACCCAGGAAAATGTCCAGCTGGATTCTGAGTGCCCCCATGGACAGAGGCTCCACAGTGTGCCTGGGTGTTTGACCACTATCACAGCAGAACGATTCCCTTGAGTTCACGCTGAACTCATTAAATCAGGGACATCAGGAAATACCCAGACACCAAAGCTCTGACTGAGACAGAGGCATACAGCCCTTCACCAGAGATTCTGTGCTAAAGACCTTGTTAATACACATTCACTTTTTTACTTTGTTCAGAGCTGACTTTAAATCCACAGGGGCTTAATCAAGAGATACCTGGTACAGCTGAAGACATTCAATGATGTGGATGAAATAACTTTGGAGCTTAAGCACAGCATAACAGGTTCAGACAAGTAAACAGAATTACCTTCCTCCAGACACACAAGGGGAATGAGAAAGCAACTGCTCAAAATCACTGCGAGACTCTTTGTTTTTAACCTTAAAACACCCAGACAGACAAACAACATCCTCCCAAACACAACACTCAGACAATCTCACTGGCATGTTGGCCTCAATGCCACATGGAAGTGTGAGTTCAATGATGAATACCTGCAAGCTGAAAAGGACTGAAGTCACCACCTGGAAACCTAAAAACAACATTTTCACCCTTATAAAAATCATGACAAACTGCACACCTCACCATATTAATGCATGAAAGGGAGCCCAAACCAGCACATGTAACACACAAACCAGGCAGTTGTAAGAGCCTCGTGTCCAACATCAGGCCCCTCAACCCTAAAAATGTATTTTGCCTCATCTGCCTGCTTCTCCTGGAGTTGATCCCAGGCTCTCCATGAGACATCCCTCAGTCCAAACTCTGCCTGAGAATTCAAGCCCGTCCCTTGAGTGTCTCAGACATTCCCACTCACACCTGCCACTGGGGGCTGTAGCCCATCTCAAGTGCAGGTGTTTATTTCACAGGATAAAAGCCATCTCAGTTTGCCCCACTGTCCTGAACTCATTGCCTATTTCTAGTTTTGCTTTCCATGACAGATGGAGTTGCCCAACAAGGCCTTTAGGCTGAGCCTATTAAAAACCCTGCAGTTGGACCTGCTCAGATAGAAAATTCTACAACTGTGCAGCTCTTGGATTTACAAATAAACTGCTTCAACAGCACTCAAGCTGGCACTGGTCAGCAACGTGTTAACCAAATTCTTCATTTTTCCAAGGTTTCACTCCTTTTCTAGAGGGGAAAAAAAATCAACATTGATGAAACCATCATCCGTTCTGAATGATAACCTGATTTCATCACAGATTATGAAAGCTTTGTTCTTCTCCTTTAGTAAAGCATGGTACTTTACCCCTTTTAAAGTCAGTATAAAACCTTTCATTGCATTTGCCACTGAATTTCTACAACCTCCAGTTTCTCCTCTCTCCACTGGAACGACCTGGCACTGACCCGACTGTGACCTGATTCATGTTCCCAGACCCCTGCAGGCACCAGCTCAGCTCCAGAGACACCAAATGTCATTTCAGGAGGGCAGCACTGTCCTCAGGCTTTCCCTTCCCAAAACACACTTCTAGTGATCCAATTTCAAACATATTTTGTCACCGTATTTATGGTGAACACATTTTAGCATTATTTTAGCCTTCTCTTTTGGTGAGGTACAGCCACACAGAGAGCACCCCCTTCTTCCACCCTTCAAGCAGAGGGTGCAGGAGTTCACCTGCAACAGAACTGGGAATTCCAATTTTCCACAATGTTAAGGTCATTCTGTTGCAGAATTTGTTTCACACGTCCCTCTGTCACAACCAATTATTTCACAGAAAATGAAGATACCCTCAGTTAAACCCCACAGAACCCCTGGCACAAAGCTCAAAGTATTGCAGACAGAGCAGGAATAACCAAGTCCCTGCAGCAAGTTCCTCTCAGAGAATTTCATTTAAGTGTTTCATTTCATTAGTTCTGGGGCAGATCTGGCACAGGAGGTGACAGTTCTGCTCTTCCTGGGGGAAGATTAAAAAGAATTTCAGAAGAGTGTGAAAGACGGAAACTCACACTGTCCCTTCAGTGAATACGGATATTGGTGTCGACTTACACCAATAATTGTGGTATCAAACACTACACCTCAAACAGCCCTGTAACATCACTCACAACACAGTCCACTGACGCAAAAATGCAAAAAAATTAACAAAAATCTTAAGCCCAAATGACCAATATCACACTGCAAGGGGAAAGGTCTGAATTAAAAAAAACCAAAAACAAAACAACAACAAAAAAAACCCCAACAAGAGCAAAGTTTATTTGGCCAACTTAAAAAAATCTACAATCACTACACTGACTGTGAGAAGGTTCAGCTGAGGAAGATTCTGAAATTTCCTCCTTTTCTACTGCCAGGCTTATTTCCTACACTGTAGGAACTGGTGGGAACAGGTCAGGTCAATATGACAGCCTCACAACCACTGAAAAAGAAAAAAAACAAAAGGACAAAACCCCAAAGTTTTTGGGGCAAAATTTGCAGAGAAATCTTTATAAACATTGACAGAAGCAGCATTTTTTAAAGTTCTTTAGTACATTACTCCAGTTCTCATCACTCTAAACTTCTCATCCTGGGTATGAGAGACTCTTAGGATCCTAATATTAAATAAAAGTGTTTCTTGTAAGAGAAGTTTATAAAGTTTCATCAACAGTGCATTAGTGTTGATTATTTTTCTTTTAAACACTCTAATCTTCCACAAGTGCTGGGAACAGGTTTTTCCATCCCAATTTAATTTGTTGCACATCTTCCAAAGAGTTTTAGCAACGCTGCCCTGGCCCTGGATTTGTGCACAGCCCTGACAGGAGCCCAGGTGCAGAGAGCAGGGGTGAGGTGAACACGAGCACTCAGAGCCAGCAGGACTTGTGGGAATGGCAACAAAACAGAGACAGTGTGTGCTGCGCTTTTTCATCTCATTCTCTCCAACTCCAAGATTAAGCAGAACCTGAATGGGCAGAAAAAAGGAAAATCCTGTGGAATGAACCTAAATCCTGTCTGCAGGTGATCTAAAAACTGCACGGGAAATGTTTGAGCTCTGTCTGCTCTCCCTCCGCAGCACCAACTAAAGCAGCCCCTTGGCTGAAAGACGAATTCCTGCACTAATGACAAGGTAAAGATGTGGAAAGGGCCGAGCACAAACCCTTCATCCTACAGACAAGTGCTCCAAACAAGGGCAAAGCAGGTGACGGGACAACAGGGAACAACCTACAAACATCACGAGGGAACGTAAAGGCAAATGGAAAAGCATTTTCCAGAATATAAACCGCTAATGGCAACTGTAAACCAGCCCGTAAGTATCAATAACCCAAGTACTGCTGTGATGCAAAAATCAAGTTCTGCCCTTGATTTTCAAGAACCGCAGAAAAACAGGAGCAAGTCCTTTAACCAAGACTTCAGTTCACACACAGAACAATCGATGCAACACAAGAGTTGTTTGAGCTGTCAAAATACCCTGAGAACACAGAAGAGGAGAAAGTGAGGAGGAGGAAGGAGAGATGGACAGGCCCTGCCTCACCAAACAACACACGCTGAAGGAACTGCTGGGAAGTCACGCACCGAATAACGTGTGTTTGCAACGCTCACGGCCCACATCAGCATGTGACCAACATCAACAACGAGGAGCATCTTCCCGAGCCTGCTTTTTGGAGATTATTGCTGGGAAATATAAGGCTTCAAAACCCAGCAACACACACGAGGAGGAGAAACCCCACTCCCTCAACTTTTAGCTGAAATGACATAGCACTATGAACTACACTCACAAAATGAGCGCAGAGGCAGAGGGGGAAGGTACTCAAATATGACCACAGGAAAAGTTTCCTCAGGGCTGAGCACTGAGGAGCGAGCGATGCTTCCCCCGGTAACACCGGGATGTCAAAGGCATGTGCGGGATCAGTGCGGGATCAGTGCGGGATCAGTGCCAGGCCGCCCCGCCAGCCCGGGACAGGCGGGAGCACACAAAGACAACTCTATTAATTAACACTTTAACATGGCGCCTCTGCCAGCCCCGGGGCTCTGCCCGCTCCGTGCCCGCCGGGGACGCGCTCAGGCGCTGGGCGCAGACAAAGCCGCGGCCGCCGCCATCGCCAGCGCCGCCGCCATCTTATCGGAGAGAGCCCAGGGCCCGGCCTCCTGCCGCCGGCCTCCTGCGCCAACGCCCATTGGCTCTCGGCCGCCCACTGCTATTTTCTGATTGGGCGGCGCCGCGCCGACTGTTACTAGGGGGGTTGACGTCACCATTTCAACCTTCCCCGCGCTGATTGGCTGGGGCGGGGCTGACGTCACGATGGCGTCACGCACCGGTGGCCGTGACATCATTTGTCAACAAAGTGCAGCGACAGCGGCGCCCGGCAGGGGGCCCAGCCCGGGACTGAGCACCCGGACAGAGACACGGGAGACAACGGGAGGGACACCGGGAACCACCGCGGCCAGCCCGGCTGGGGTACAACCCATGAGGAAACGCTCTGGGGTGTGCGTTCGGTGTCTGTACGGGTGTTAGATGGTGAGTTGGACTAGATGATCCTTGTGGGTCCCTTCCAACTCATAGTATTCTGTGATTCTGTGATTCTGTACCAGCAGCTCCCGAGCTCCTCAGGTGTTCGGTGTGGAAGAAGAGGACTGGAATGCAGCCCTGCTCCAAGGGAAAGGAGGTACAGGGGTTTGGGAGAAGGCAACCAAACTCCCCAGGCTGGGGTTTGGTGTGGACTTCATCTCCCAACATGACCAGAACAGAAGGACCACCAAACCCACACCCATTGTCACACGGGATCTGAAAGAAGTGACAAGTATTATTCACTTATTAGAAAGAAAACCAGTTCTGAAAACTAACATATTTTTCTGCAGAAACTAAAGAGAAAATAAAATGCACCAACTCATCTGTGTCCGTAAAGCAACGTACACGAAACATGAGAAAATACCCAGGCAAAGCACCTTTAAATGCCCATTTCATTCTAAGAGGCGATAACAGAACCAACACCTCAGCACATCAGAGCCCACACACCCGGAGAATTCCACAGACAGGGAACTTTTCACCCAAGAGCTGCAGCCTGTGTTTGCTGATTTACTAATGCCGGAGGTTTAATGGCAGCTTCACTCTTTGGAGAACACCAAACCAAACATTACCTGCCTTCCTGCTCAGTTTCAGAAGGATAAAAAAATAAAAATCACTGTTTACTGACTGCTATGAATTCCATCAAACATTCCAAAGAGACAGTCAAGGGCTCTGCCACCAGTCACACGGAGGAAACTGGAAGCATCCCCTGGCTGTAGCTCTGCATTAGGATTCCAAATGTGTAACTAACATAAAACCACAAAATATTCATTTTCTTCCTCGAGGGATTTAGTCTGACACGCTGACAAATATCTGATTGAGAATAATGATACAGATTTGTTACTATTATTCTGTAATATTTTATTCTTTGACTATTTCCTTGGGAGATGGAAGAAGGTTTAAAGCAGTCTAAAAACCAAATTTCATTGCCTCCAATTCACGAGTTATATCTGAAATCACACGTGAAAAAGGACACAAGAAATGGTTGAGATCAAGTTAAATCGGAAACGTTTCCATATCCCAGCAATGACTACAGAAGACAAAGCCTGACATTGTCGTGAGGTTGTCAGGAGTTTGCAGGAGCACAGTGGAATCTGTGGACAGACACCAAGGGCAGGTGTTCTGCACCCCCCCAACCTCCCCAGGTCAGTGCCCAGCGCTGCTCTCCAGACCCAGCAGCCACAGCTCAGCTGCAGGACAACCCCATGGCCACTGCAGAGTCTCATCGCTCCAATTATTTCTTTCCATCATGATAGCAATTAGTTTTCTTAAGTACATTTTAGCCTACTTTTAAGGAAAATGGCTGAAATATGTATAGTTATCAATTGGCAGGAGAATACGTTAGTAACATCTGACCTAGAAATACAAACTACATGTGAATGTTTTTCATGTTCTCTGTGATAAGAGCAGCACAATTAATCCAGACCAGTGAGACACTGGGCTTAAATTAACTTCACAGGAATGGACAAATGGAACAGGTTATGTGCAATGAAACCAATTCTCTATTTATCAGACCCAAAGCATGACACAACTGAAAGCAGGGGATTCTCACTGGGTTTGTTCTTTCTTTTGCTGTTTCTCTGTTCCCTTAAAGTTCAAAGCAATTGTACAGGTTTAAAGGTAAACCTGTGGGAGAAATGAACCCAGTTCTAGAGAGATCCCAATTCAGAGCTACAATTGGCTAAATGGATTACGGTACATTCAGTGACACCAGGCAAGCCTGGCTGTCACCCACCAGGACAGAGTACAGCCCTGCCCCTGGGACAGCAACAGCCCCTGTGCTGAGCACCTGGGACAGCAACAGCCCCTGTGCTGAGCACCTGGGACAGGAACAGCCCCTGTGCTGAGCACCGTGTGGTCCCCCTTGGGTCCAAAGCAGAGGGAAGGAGTCCTGTTGGTCAGGATGATGGGTGCAGTTCTATGCAAGGAATTGCACTCTTCTCAAGAGTGGTGGTCATAGTCCTGTTGAGGGTCTGTTCCTCCTCTGGATCCAGTGGGTGGTACCAGAAGTCACCAGACCTGAAGATTAAATATCCCCAGGTTCAGCTGGGAATGGCCAGTACCTCTCCCAGGGCAGGGAGTTTCACAGTGGGTGCTGTAACTCCCGTTGAAGTCGTGGGGTATTTTGGGGATCTCTGACGATCCAGGCACTGTACCTGCCCATGGTGCCAGCGCAGCCGTGTCCAGTATTGGTCCACTGGCAGAGAGGACCCCTCCAGCTGGGTGTGAAGGTGTTAATGCCTCCCCTGAGGGGAGTTATTACAACTGAGTCACTGGTGTGAAAAGAGACACTCCTCTGCCTCACTGGTTTTGTCTTCTTCCTTCTCTTGTAGCCTGAGGTGTCAGGTGTGCCCTGGGCAGCTGCTACAAATGGTTAATTATTAACAGTCCATCAGAGATGACACACAGGGGACAGAATATCCAGTTCTGGTTATACCTGTCCCCTGTAACTATGACAGCATTGGTCGGAAATCTGCTGAGTAGTGGTTTGTAGTTGAGAATTAAAGCTTTTCAGCACGAGAAAGCAGCAACCATGAAGGTCCAACACAGAAACCAAGTGTCTGTACCTTTCCAAATCCTCTGTAAGAATTATTTCTCACAGCAGACAAAAGCACTTGTAAATTTTTATATCTTAAAAAGCCTGATTTTGATACTTTAAATGGATATTTTAAAAACAGACTACCACAAGCCACTCCCAATAGATAAATCTTGAAGGAACACTTCAGACCATTCTTCTCTCCTGACAAATTCTGGCTACAAGATGCCCTGATTTGGCATAATCAGATGTCATGGGCAGCACATCCAAACAAGCATAACCCACTCAGGCTTCTGATTTTCTTTGGATATTCCAGATGCTTAGAGAGTGAAGCAGTTGACTTCCTTCAGTACTTCTACAACTCCTGCTTTGTCATTCATACAGACTAGGAATCAAAAATGCCTGTTACGCTACTTCCACACATCTTTAACAAGGCTCAGAACAAGCCTTGCTGTACATTTAGTTAGACGTACATCCAAGAGCTGTGCCCATAAAAGCATCCACATTTTTCTCCTAAAGCCTCTCAATGCATTCCCCAAGCATGGATGGCCACTCCATTCCCTGCCAAAAGGTTTAACTTGCTCTTGCCCTCGTGGCTGTGAATCTTTCAATGCCTCAGTCACAGACCAGCCAGGTGTTACTAATTGAAATTATTTGTGTGAGCACCAGAAACAGGCAAGTGCAGAGCTGAGCACACCTTCCATCCTGCTGGAGGACAAAGCAGTTCTGTCCCTGAGGAGAACCTGCTCATGGAGCTCGTTAAAGGCAGAAAGGAAGGAATGACCACCAGGCACCACCACTGCAGAACCATGGAGCGGCTGCAAGGGACTTTAAAGCCCCCTCCACTATCCCAGGGGCCTCCAAGCTTCCTCCAGCCTGGCCTTGGACACTTCCAGGGATGGGGCAGCTTCTCTGGGCAGCCTGTGCCAGGGCCTCATGAAGCAGCTTGTTCTGCAGGAGTTTCCAGTAAATTGTACATGAAACAAGCTATTACACAGAGTAATTGAATTAGATTTGCCATCTTGCCTTGCACTTAGCACAGAGAACTCCCTGAATTATTTCTAGCTATTATTCTAAAGTATCTTTTAAATACACCACAGCTCCATCTCAAAGTAGGAGCGAGCAGCAACTGCTGAGGGCAGCCACATTAACAAAACCACTCAGTCCATCTTCAGCTGCAAAACACCCCATTTCCTCCCTCTATTGTAAGTGTTCTCTCAAGGTGAGCTTTCACGGCACTTCTGAGCCGTCTCACCCTCTCACTCAGTTTTCCCACATCAGTTCTTGCTTCATCCACCTTTGTTCTGCTGATCCAGACTGTTACACTCACTGACAGCACGCTGAAAGACCCACCATCCCAAAGAGTCCCTCTGGGCACCAATTGTATCTGGCCATTACCTCTCAACTGCTGCACAACTCAAATCTTCCCCAAGTTCCTCCTCTCTAGACCCACCACCAGCCCTGCTCTTGGATCTTCTGCCTCACTACCACACTTGTTCCTTCCCCCACACACTTCAGTCTCAACCTAGAGAGATGGAAAAAGGAAGAATTATTTTCATCTCGTATGTGAGCACGGAAAAAGGAAAATCCAAAACTCTCAGTATCTTGACCACCTTAAGTGCAAGGCCAACACTCCGCCACCTAAGGCAACAGAGGTCTGGATGCTTTTAGAGGGACACAATGAATTATACACCATGTCACAAGAATTAGAAACAATTCCACAAGTTTTAGAAAAACTATTACTTCCTATACAGCACACTATTAACAGAGTGGAAGAAAAGAGGTTGGTTCATTTTGTTCTGAGTTATAGTTCAAAAAGACACAGGAACATGGATTAGACTAAAAAATTTTATTGAAACTTGTCCCATCTCCAGCCAGGCAGGCAATTTACTGGTTCCACTAAGGCTTATGGTTCTGCATGGCACGGAAAAATGCAGCTCAACAAGTTGAAACATCAACGACATTAGTGAAGTTAAGGCACTTGAGATGTGTGTTAATTCAGCAAAACTGCATAAGAACAGCACTGTACTTGGAATGATACAGGACAAGAGTCTCATCATATTTTCTAGTAACCCCTAAGGCACCAGAGCCAGCAGAAGGAAGTTTTACTGAGTCAGTCTGCAGAGACTCCCTGCAGTTCGTGTGCTGGGCTGAGGCACAAGGAATTCCACTCAGGAATTCTTAAGGCAAAGTATCTTTGTGAGGTGAGACACCAAAAAGAGAGAGCAAAAAGCACATGGATTCAATTGTACTGCTAACAAATGAACAATTGCAAAGGCAAACAAATCTGTCCTGGGGAACAGCATTTATCCTGCGGCCAGGATATCTGCTCACTCCTCCCCAAGGGTAAATCTGAAGGAAGTAGGTGGAGAACCAAGAACTTAAACAGTGGCCAGAAATCTGCTATTTGTTGGTTTGTCAGGGCTCTGAGCTGGAAAGCCAATCAGCAACTTTTAATTCACACCACACTGGTTACCTCTGTAGTTTTGACTTGTATTTTTGAGTGTGAGTGTTGGTCAGTACAAAAACATTTTTTTCTGCTCAGACTCTCAATTTTTTTCATGAATAACTGAATTAATAACTTTTATACCAGTTGAAAATTCCTTCTTCATCTATGAAGCAACCTCTTGCATCATACAGCAGTTAAGAACTCTCCTCAAAAATGAGACACAGCTCTGGGATTCACACATTTCACACTGGAATCTGGAGTGTGCCCCAAGGGTTGCACAGGCTGAACCATCAAAAAGGGCACAGAGAAGCTGCTGTTACCTGCTCTGCACCAACAAGAAACAAAGTGAGGGAAAAAAACATGGTCAACACATTATCCAAGTGAATTTAAAGTTTCTAGTTAGTCTATGGAAATGTAGTTTTAAGCATTAAATTCTGAATTTCAGTAGGAGAAGAGTTGCTTGAGAAGGTGTAAAGCTATGAGAGGGATTGCATGTGAATACTCTGTGTCTTTCAGGGCAAATTGCTTGTTTTATTTAAGGCACTGCACGTGGTCTTTGGTTCAGTGTTTCACCAGCTCGTTCAGCGTCAGCAGAGGTAGCACCAACCACACAGTGAGCTCTTCATTCCATCACACCCACAACTTCAGAGCCACCACCTTCCTCAGGGAATCCTTTAACTCATCAGGAAACTGCAAAAACAGAATATTCATTTGATAAGGAACAAAGGTGTGCAGTGTGGCACTCAGCCCTGATGTCTGCCAAGAGAGAACAGGCCTGATGCAACAAACACAGCTGTGAAGGGGCTCAACAGTGAATTTTCTAGGACAACACAAAGACATCCACATATTCCCTACAACAAAGTTGGCAGGACAACATAAAACCATTGCATAGACCAGAATAAACACTGCCCAGTTATTAAGAAGGGAATCAGTTCAGCTCTCTTCTGGTCTTGAAAAGAGCCTTCATGAAATAACAAGTTTTATTATTTAGGTATTTTAAAATGAGAACTGATTCCCAGAGAAAAGGGATAGTATGTGTTTATGGGATTAGCCTTCCAGACAAATTAAACTCCTGGAATGGTGAGAAGCTGGTCCCTCAGCATGAATTTATTCCTTACACTTAAGACATCTATACTGATCACAGCTACATAAAGCAATTACTCTTTACAAAAGCAATCCCAAATGTAGGATGGTCAAAGCACTGGGCATCCTCCTTGTTCTCACAAATAAGGATTAATGTTCAAAATCTACAGATATAAAGGAGAGAACAGTAGGAGAGGAAAAAAACCCCACTTGTTTTCAGTACAGACTGGCTGAGACATAATTATGAAAATACTTTTTAATATGCAATGGTAGTAAAAAGAGTTCCACAATCTCTTTCGCCCAGACTGAAAAATCACAGTATCCACCAAAATCTTTGGAGATTCCTGGTGGTTGCACCCTTTGAGAAACTAGTGGAGTGTTTTTAAAGGAGTATTTCCTGCCCAACCAGGTACCAGAACCCTGAGCTGAGGCTGTACAATGCCAGGAGAGCAGTGCCATACCTGTAGGGGTAGCCGTGGTACTTGGATCTGAAGACAGACAGCAACCAGCTGAAGAACAGCACCACCAGGCCAATACCAGCAATGCACATGACTGCAAGAGAGGCACAGTGACACCCCGGGAACATCACAGCTGTCCCAAACACTCCCCAGTGACTGGGCTTTGCACATTTGGTCAGAGGAGGCCACCAACTTGCTTTCAAATCCCTCCTATAAATCAATTTTATACAATTGCTTTAAGAAAAAAAGTCCCTGTTCTCTCCCTTACCAGAAAAATGCTGCAGAGCATCTTTGTATCTTTCCATCTGCCAAACAGGCCTTGAGTTTATCTTGCCATTTGCTAAGCAATTGCAAATACTGCTGAAAATCCAAAGGATTCTCTCTGGCTCAGGGGTGGGAAGTGCAGAAAACTCCTCAATACAAAACCATTCCTGTTCAACAGTGCATCAGACCCCTTCCCTTACAGAGCAAAGTCACAGTACTCACTTTTCCTTTTCCCCACATCCATGTCAGAAGTAGCAGCTTCATGGAGAAGAACCATTCCTAAAGTAACACCACCATCTACAAACACTGTTTAAGGATAAATCAAAGTTCAATAGAACACACTCATTCCTGATCTCCTAAATTCAGCTCCCACACCTCACCTGGAGCATTAAAACTCCCTGGAAAAATCAAAGGCTTCTCAGCCAAACCAGTAACTATAGAGGGGAAAGGACAGTGACTGGTAGGTTGGGTTCATCATGTGATGGAGAACATTAACACAATCAACATCAACAGAAAGTTTTATGTTGAATTTGACTGAGTGTATCAGAAGTACAGTAACAGGAAAAGACCAGAAGTTCCCCTTCAAATGTCTAAGTTCAAAAAAATAAATACAAGAAAAAATGTTGAATAAAAGACAGAAGAACACAGAGGATGAGACAAGGACGAAAAGCTTGAGACAGAGACAACTAAAGTTAGAGATGGTGGATCAAAAACATACACGAGGGAACAGAACAACACCGAATTTTGGAGTATCCTTATGACTGCAAAGAAACATCTTTGTTGTACAAATGAGAAAGATAAAAGCTCTCAAGTCTGCAAGTCTCCCCTTGCATTTCCTGGTGCACAACACTGGCATGGCAAAATCCTGAATCAGTGTGAACAAGGGTAAGAGTTTGAGTAAAGGAGGAGCAAAGAAATACAATAGGGAAGATCAGTAACACAGGAATGAACATCAGAGCAAGAAATAAGTGAGACTCGAAAGAGACATGCACAGAGGAACAGGGACTGCCCTGAGGAACCTTCCAGTCCCCAAAAGATGCACACCTTTAATGCTGTATCCAGACTGGTAATTCAGCAAGAAGGGGGGAGAGAGCAGTAAACAGTTTTCTATTCAAAGATCATGAGAAAAGCACAGGCAGTGCAGAAGGGCTCCTCGAGCAACGGGTGACAGCACGAGCTGACCAAGCAAGTGCTGCTCACAGGAAGGATACTGAAGAGCAGGACAATGTGTGTTTCTGCCACAAACTGGGCCTGGCTGCTTCCATGGATGTAATTCTGTAAGGGACAGAGGAACTGAAATTAGAAAAGACTGGAGTCAACCTCAACACGATTAATAACAGCTACAAAGCCTGGGACTGGGTTTTGCATTGTTTCTTTCAGGAGCCTGAGCAGAAGTTGGAGCACGAACAATTTCAACACTTGACCATTCATTTCTGGGGCGAGCTGCCTCAGCATCAAAAATCGTTCTTCTGTAACATGCACCATCAGCCTCAAGTACCAGTCAGCTCACAGCACCTGCAACTGCAGCTACAGCCTTTGTGGTCCAGAGCCTCAGTTCATCTGGGCAACCCTCCTACCCGTGCTGTGATCCACATCCAATCGACTCCCTGTTCCAATCCTTAGGTTACACACATTTCTCCTCTGCTCAGTGACAGTCTGTTCAGTCTGCATGTGACCCCAATTCACTTGGGTCCCAAACCAAGCACCTGACATCTGGTTCATGGCACACCAAGAGAAGAAACATCACTACTGACACCACTGAAGTTTTATTCTTCAGTGTCAAAAACAGTGAGCAATGAGGTAAAAACAAAAAAAGCAGGAAGTGTTTTTAAGAAAACAATTCAGATTTGTGAAAGGATTTTTGAATGCCTACTGGGAAGATCACCACTGCTATGTTTGTGATGTTTTATCTAAGTTGGGAAAAAAGGCTCAATAAGCAGATCCACCTTCTATGAAAGAATAGAGAGCGCCTGGCCCATCTCACCAGCTAAAAACATGAGAAAAGCCAGTGTGTGATGTGTAACCACCTGAGCAGAGGCAAAGCTCTCCAGGTTCTGCAGTATAGAATAACAGGGGGGTGTATTTCAAATTATGGTGAAATAGATTTTTCACGAGAATTTACATATCTGGGGCCACCGGATATTAATTCACCTCAAGAATATTGAAGAAAGGTGTTTTTATGTGGAGATCATTAGGTGAGTGTATGAATTAACATGACCAGGTTCAAGATAAAACTGCCAGGTTCAGCAATAGGAATGCTTGGCATGTAAGAATCAACATAAACACCTTTATTTTGCTGTCAGGAATTCATAACTATCACATCCCTTCATCAAGAGACATATGTTGATTTGCCTTGCTCACTGCAGGAGAGGTGAAAAAGCAGCCAAAAGGAGAATTTGCTCTCTGACTTGTCTCTCAGCATCAGCCTTATTCTGCAAAAAAGAAAGTGAAGCCAAGACTCACCACTTGTCCTGTGTGGGGATTCTTATGGGCATAGGGGGGGCCTCTAATGTGGTTCCACATCTGGCCTGATGTCATTGCTAACACAAAACACTGACAAAGAAAGAAGAAACATTATTTAATATGGATTTTTTTTCTATATTTAATCTGGTATCTTTTAATTGCATACCAAACTACGCTGTTCCAGAATACAGCCTTAGGCCAGACACCATCCTGCCTTTTATTTGTACAAAAGGCATCTAATCAAGCACGAGCTGAGCTGAAAGGACCAAGATCAAATAAGAGTCTACCAAAAAATAAAATTAACTGCATCTCACTTTCCTCTTTAAATACAGAAGCTTTTAAAGACTTGAACTGCTACAAAACTTACACCAACCCACATCCAGGAGCTACATGACTCACCAAAGCAGCAAATGCCCAGCCAGTTTTGTTATAGAGGAAGTCCAGGTTGCTGCCCCGCAGGTAGACGAGGCCCCCGATGACAGCCAGCAGCAGCCCCAGCAGCAGCGGCCCCGCGTAGTTGGGCGGCCGGATCACACGGATCTGAACACAGCACCTCCGTTAACAGGATCACACACCACACCCTCCCTGCTGATAACACACCTCACACCCCCCAAATACTGCAGTGGAAACAGGATCACACACAGAGACTTTCACACACACACACAATTTAAAGATTTGTTCTCCCACAGGAACGGAACAGTGAGAAAGAAGGAAATGAGTTTTACCATCCTGTCAAACACAGAATTACACCAACTACCAGCAGACAGAATGTAAGGGAATTCAAAGACACAGCCACGTCTGAGCCAGGCCCCGTGGGCAAGAGCTGCTTGGAGCAGGTGAGGCAGAGACCAGCAGCCCTGGGGAGGTGGGAGGTGTGTGTCTGTACTCACATGCACGTCTGTCCTGTCGGCCACCCACCGTGCCAGCTGCTCTGCCGCGAAGCCGCGCACCTGCAGCTCGTAGGTGTCCCCCCGCCGGGGCTTCCCCTTGGCCGGGAACGTCAGGAACGTGGGGGCAGAGTTCATGTTCNTCTCTGGACACGCTCAAGGATCTCAACATCCCTCTGAAACTGAGGAGCCCAGAACTGAACACAGCACTCAAGATGTGTCTGACCAGTACTGAGTACAGGGGGAGAATAACTTCCCGAGTCCTACTGACAACACTATTCCTGATGCAGGCCAGGATACCATTGGCTTTTCTGGCCACCTGGGCACACTGCTGCCTCATGGGAAGTTTTCCCTCAACCAACACTCCCAGGTCCCTTTACCTGATCATCCTGCAGCCTCTCCAACCCCAGCCTATAGTTCTGCATGGACACACACAACACAGCACCATGAACAGCAGCACCAGCAACAACACTCTGCTCTGTATCTACCTTGCCATGTTGTCACTACGTCAATTAGAAAAAAGCTCACAGCTTGTACCTCTGTATCTCAGACATTTTTCAAATCTGTTTCTTCTCTAAATACTACTTTTAATAACAAAATCTGCAAAATAAGAAGGCATGATTCTACAAATCTATAAAGGCTATAGCTTGGAGAAGGCATTTTTCAGACATGTAACTCTAAGGAAAAGTTGAACAGAAATATAATAAAAACACATCCATATTCAGCTCTTCAATCCAGAAGAGTTTATTCCATTGAATACAATACTACTGCCTCAATTTTGTAACTTTTAAATAGACATTAGTATCTCTTAAAACAAAAGTTAACCTCTGCAAGAATATAATGAACTATTAATGTGACCAAAATTCCAACTGTACACAGAATGTTCTCACACCTTTAGAAAAAATGTGGTAACCCTGTTAATAACAGGGAAATACTACATGAAAAGAAATGAGTTAACCTACACCAAAAGGCTAATATAAATCTAAATCTACTAATCTAAAAATTGTAATAGCTGTTCTTAATGGCATCAGTGCTTTATTTCATGTACCACAGAGGAATTACATTAGGAATTACACTGTAAGGAGACAAGTTCATGGGAAGGGGAAAAAAAAAAGAGTTAGAGAAACCAGTTCACTCCTTGTGCCCATTCCAGACCTGTCATTCAGTTAATATTCCTGCCAACATGCTCTGGGCCTCTGCTCTCCTCATTTCTTTTCATTCCTTTAATCCCTTTGACACTAAATTTTACATCTTCCTGTTCTTGCCCAAAACCCAAGTTAAAAAACAAGTCAGAAGAGAAAAAGAAATACATTACCATCTGAAACACATCTGAGCCTTCATCAAAATCTACCATAGCAAAAAAAATCTTGTTGGTAAATGCGCTGGAGTATCTCCAGGAGTTTGCCAGGATCTGGTACTCCTCATCAGCTTGCCTGCAAAACACACCAAGTGAGAAGCTGTACCATGGGTTTGTCCAGAACACAACTGTAAATCAGATCAGGGAGCTGTGCCCACCCACTCCATTGATGGGTGCATCCCACACCCCACACATCCATTTCCCAGGGTTGAAAAAGAAAGTTTTAAGCATTAAAGTTTAAGCCCAGCCACTCATCTGTAACCAGCACTTGGCACTGCCGCTTGTTTTCAAATGCAAAGGCATGATTTGGGGAGTCAAGGAACACAGGCAGAGATAATTTCTAACCAAAATGTGGAATGAACTCAGGTGCTCATGGTTGGCTTGTCCACAGAATAGCAAAACAAGGACAGGCGTGTCCTTCTTTCCATGTCAGAGGATGGGAAACCAAAGATTTCAACTGACCAGGTATGGAAATCACCCTCACAGAGCTCTGCCACCCCCAGACTAATACAGCAAAGCCATAAGATGGTTATGGGTCCAGGAGATTGTAACTGTAAATAAGTAAGTGCCAAGCAACGCATTAATTAAGAGCAGCTCTTAGGCTGAATGGCCAGCAGTACTTCTGCAAACATTCCTTCAGCAGCTCATGCCAGGGAAGCTGAGCTTTCACCCTGTCTTTCTCCACAAGTTCATCAGTGTTTCTGCAAAGCAGAGATTGTTCTAGGAGGGACATAAAACTAAGGATTATGTTGTACACACATACTCCCACACATTAAATTTCAAAGACAATCCTACTATAATTTGCCCATTTATATTCCTCCTACACATGTGGAAGTTCAACCTTGTTCTTAAATTCCGTTTCCTACAAAGTATATGAGGACTTTGAAGCTCTAATTTAGGAGCAAAGGGAGCCCATACTTGCACACAACACACTGTCTGTGAGGCTGGAGAGCAGTGAACATCACAATCACCGAGTAATTTCGGGGTGGGGCCTTCACAAAGCGCCGGAATTTGTCTCCATTCATTCGGATCACGGATCTTTTACTGGCCCATTCCATCAGCTGGTTCACTTTTTCTGACAACACCATCTGGAAATAAAGTCAGAGGAACATTGTGGTTTCTCTTTTCCAGTCTCACAGCACAATCTTCAAAGTTTTTAGATCTGATGTGACATTTCAGTAAGACTCTGGAACAAGTTCATGGGAAGGGGTGGGTGTGCCAATATGATCCCTGTCCCCGTGAAGTCCCTCAGCTCACCAGTCCACCCTTCTGCTGCTAACTGCAAGACTTCTTTCAGCTCTACAAGCTGCCCCCAGTCCCATTTATTCAAAATTAAGCACCAAGCCGTTTCAAATTGTGAAAACCTGTGATGGTGGAGTCAAAACCAGAGACTGAAGCTCTACAGTAGAGAGCTCAACATCTCCTTTTCAACGTTGCTGGAAAAAAAATTACAATTCAGAACATCTCTGAAGAACTCAGGAGTGCTCAACACTGAAATATTCCTCACAAAGGAGCCTGCCTGTTCTATAACACCATACAAACAGGTACTACATAAACTCATACAGGTTATATTTATCATAAAGCTCTTCTCTAGTCCTTATTAATGCCCTTCTTCAAATACTTTAGGATAAATAATCACAAAACATCCTCAGTCGGAAGGGATCAAAGTTCAGCTCCTGTCCCTGCACGGGGCAGCCCCAAGCATCCCACCAGGAGAAAAAAAACCCGAAACTACTCTTTACTTTAACTTAGAACTGACACAACTCTAGAGACATAAATNCCGCGCTCCCATTGGCTGCGCCTCGGCAGAGCGGCGAGCTGGAGCCGCGCCATTGGCGGAGCCCTGAGGGGGCGGGGCCGCTTCGCTCCCCCTCGCGGTGAGGGAGCGCTGAGCGCCGCGATGGCGGCGGGAGCCGCTGGGCTGTCGGGGCCGGTGTGTGCAACGAGCCGGTAATGACACGCTCCAGAGTTGTGCAGGCCTGGGTACCCAGTGGCACTTCACAAATCTAGCACCCCGGCTATCGAAACTTTTTACTAGTATGTATTTATACATTTTGGCAAACAAAGGAATGACGTGATACTCGTCAGCTCTAAGTTACATCGTCTCTTAATAATTAGCATTGCGTAATGATTCTCTCCTCGTGCTAATTAGCCCACAGGCTCAGTCTTCTTTTGCATCAGAGGGTTTGTTGGGTCGGTGGTCGTGATCTGCCCCTCTGTGTTACCCACTCAGATTTCAGCNGTGAAGTCCCTCAGCTCACCAGTCCACCCTTCTGCTGCTAACTGCAAGACTTCTTTCAGCTCTACAAGCTGCCCCCAGTCCCATTTATTCAAAATTAAGCACCAAGCCGTTTCAAATTGTGAAAACCTGTGATGGTGGAGTCAAAACCAGAGACTGAAGCTCTACAGTAGAGAGCTCAACATCTCCTTTTCAACGTTGCTGGAAAAAAAATTACAATTCAGAACATCTCTGAAGAACTCAGGAGTGCTCAACACTGAAATATTCCTCACAAAGGAGCCTGCCTGTTCTATAACACCATACAAACAGGTACTACATAAACTCATACAGGTTATATTTATCATAAAGCTCTTCTCTAGTCCTTATTAATGCCCTTCTTCAAATACTTTAGGATAAATAATCACAAAACATCCTCAGTCGGAAGGGATCAAAGTTCAGCTCCTGTCCCTGCACGGGGCAGCCCCAAGCATCCCACCAGGAGAAAAAAAACCCGAAACTACTCTTTACTTTAACTTAGAACTGACACAACTCTAGAGACATAAATACACCTGACTTCTACAGAGAGATACTGTATTTCCAAACCCTAGGAGTCAACTGTGTGGAAATAAGCTGCATCTCTGTTATTGCGATGAAAGGCCACCCACCCTCCCCGCCCCAAACCCCGTGCAGGAGGAAGACAACACTCGTACAGGGCTCCCAACACAAACTGAAGAACGTGGAGTTACAGGCCCGCGGCTTCCCCTCAGAGCCGGCCGCCCCTGAGGGCGGGGTCACGGTGTGAGGCCGGGCGGCCCGGCCGGGCTCTGCTCCGCCCTCAGCCCCCGGCTGTCGGCGGGAACCCGCCCCGGCGGGGTC
>WEKX01016338.1:94916-131021 GCA_013390025.1 Pitta sordida | reverse complement strand
CGGGAGCCGCCGGGAGAGCGCGGGTCCGGCCGCGGAGCTGCAGCCGCAGCGAGGAGGAGCCCGGCGTTACCCACAGGCCCCCGCCCGCCGCCACTTCCGCCGCGACCATTTTGTTCTTCAGCGCCGTCAAGGGTACGCTGCGCTGCCGGCATGTTCCCCGCGGGCAGGGCCGCGCTCAGCCTCGCCGGTAAGGACGGGACGGCTCCGGGGGGCCCCTCAGGGGCTCTGCCCCCGCTCTGGGTCAGGGGGTCCCTCACAGCCCCCGGGGAGGGTCGTGAGGGCGCTGCGTCTTTCGCCTCATGCTTTTTTCCCCTCTTTCTTTCTGTCTCTTTCATCTCCTAATTGCTTTTTAACCTTGGGTTTCTTTCCTCGGTGTTTTTCATTGCAGTAGCTAAAGGCGTGTCCAGGTCTGGTGACCTGAGGTGACAAAGTATAGTAAATACCGAGAGCTTAAACTCAAGGTTAAAGTTACCTGTCCGGGGATACAGGGACCCCTCTGAACTCTGGTCCTGGTCCATGATGGGCTTGCCCTTACAGTGTCTCGGTAGATAGTCGGGCTTTTGTGTGCTGTAAACCCTGACGCTGCCTCACAGAGCGTATGTGCATCGCCATCACCTTCTCTGGTGATGGTTGGGTAAATGGAAACGGAGGAACTAAAAGATTGTAGTTCGTGAAGTCTGTGCCCGTCACTGTCTCATCAAAGGCTTTGTACACAGCTGTTAAACAGTGTCTGTGTTGCCTAGCTGCTGCTGTGGTTCATTCTTGTCTTCTTAACAAACGTAGCCTTGGTCGTGTACGTTTAAAATGTACATCATGTCTTTTTGTATTTTGTTCTCTATTATCTACCCCGTGCCCATGGTTATTTCCACTTCCCCCTTCACCTCTCTCCCCTCCTTTAAAAAGTCCTGAAGGAATGACAAAGGTGTTATCCATGCTGCTGGCTTCAATTCCATAATTTGATGGTGATCTTCATCTTGAAAATGATTTATTAGCTACGTATACTGACAGGATAGATATTTTCATATAGAAATCTGAACATACTAAGTACTGAACAAAATATTTCATTGGAGAAACAATAATATTTAAAAGTGTTTGAATGTGGATTTTAGTTGATTTCTGAACTTGTCTTTGACTCTCTTCAGCTCGTGGCATCCAGCACACTGCGGTCAGACGGGCTCATCGCAAGCATGAGCCCAACTTCCATGATAAATACGGAAACCTGGTCCTCGTTGGGGGAGCTGCTGTTTTCACCACTGTCTGGGGATATGTAAGTTGTTTTCACAAAGGCTTACTTGTTAGAAATAACTTGAGTGGTCAGAATGTAGGAGCTCCTGTAAGTGAATAGTGATGTGATGGAGATCAGGGTTGTGTTAGTTCATATCTTGATTTTGATTTGGAAATGTGTGAGGAACACAAGTGGTATGTTGTACTTGAGGTTTTGACCCTATACAAATACAGCAAAATTTCCAGATTAAAATACCAGTAGAGTGATGGGGGTTTATATTCCAGATTCTTTGTGCTAAAGCTGGATATTTTGAAATAGAAAACTATTTCAATATTATTCAGTATACGTATGTATCACTTGTTAGTAGAAGATTAATGAGAAAATTAATGTTTCATGCTTGAAATCTAAACTGAAAACAATAGAAATAGCCCTCCATGAGGTTTCCTTGATTTCAGAGTTAATAATCTCGGGTTTTATCCTCTTGCAGGTGCTGACACAGCTCGGAATTGAATGGGGTTTGTCACCTGTTGGCCGAATCACTCCAAGAGAATGGAGGGAGTAACAGCCTTTGCTTCTGATGAACTGGTCTGAACTTTCACTGAGAAAATGGTCCTGTAATGGCATTTGTTCCCTGAGTACCACTTGTACAGTGGCATTCCTGGTCTAATAAACATACCTGGAAACCTGTCTGCCTCTTCTAGGTTTGCTCAGTGCTCAGAGTCTGATGAAGTATAAGAAATAATATAAAAATGTGAAGTAATTTCAGGTAGTCCCAGTCATTCCTGTAAAGGTGGATAAAGGACAAATCCAGAACTCCCTGTGTGTGTAAATCATCCTCGCTGCCCTCCCACTGCAGAGCACGTCCCTGACTGCAATGACAAACTTGAGATCCCCTTGTTTTGCACTAAAGGATGTTTAAGTCTCGAATTGCTCTGCCAGTAATTACTTCTGAGGCCTCTGAGAGTTGCAGAGGAATTAAGTTCAGTTTTGAGTGGAGGAGGCAGTCTGGAGAAATGTGACTTCCCGGGGAGTCACAGAAGGGTTTGGGGGGAAGGGGCCTGGAAGCCCATCCTGTTCCGACCCCCTGCATTCAACCTGTGTGGGGGGTGGAATTGGAGCAGTGAGGTGGGGAAAGGACGGGCACTGGTCCTTGCTGGTGATCCCGGAATGGTGTGGACTGGCAGCCCCGGCCATGGCAGGAACAGCTTCCCCTGTCCCGGCTGCTCCAGCCCGGCCTCGGACACTCCAGGGAATTCCTGCGCCACCACTGGGCTGGACGGACGCGCTGAACTCCTGAGTCATTCTGAATCCGTGGAAATCAGCTCTGCAGCCGCTGCCCTGCGCAGGGTGTCTGTGTCTGTTCCGCCCGCTCTGTCGTGACAGCGCGACACGGGCCCGGACCGCCCTCCGCTCCCACGTGACCGGCCCCGTCACGTGAGCGCCGCTGGTCACGTGGCGCGGCGGGGGAAGGAGCAGCGGCGGCGACGGTGAGTGAGGGAGTGAGGGAGGGCTGGGGGACATCCCTCTGTACCCCGGGGGACATCCCGCTGTACCCGGGGGAGATCCCGCTGTGCCCGGGGGACATCCCTCTGTACCCCGGGGGACATCCCGCTGTGCTGTGGACATCCCGCTTGCCCCGGGAGATCCGTGTTCCGCGGTGCGGTCCCGGTGCGGTCCCGGGCGGGGTGCGGGTCCCCTCTCGGCATCAGCAATGCGCTCACCGATCCTTCGGGCAATTCCCTGCCCAGCTCGTGGCAGTCGCCAGGAATCTCCGCGGGCCTTTTTGCCGATCCTGAGCTGCTGGGCTCGCCCCTCAGAGACATCTGCCTGAGCCTTTGGCCTTAACGTCACCTCAGGCCACCTTGGATGGCAGCGCTCTGGGCACAAGTGGGACGCACTTCTTGTCCAGTGTTTGCACTGAAAGCGTAGGTAAATGTTCAGGAAAAGGGCAAATGGTCGTTTGTGATGCTTTGGGGAAAAATCCTGTGGAAAATGAGCCCGAGCTCTCTGTGCTGTGTTATGGAGATCATACGTGATTAGTGTAAAGTTGCTTCAGATCTTTCATGCGCTCAGCAGGGGCTGTGTTTGTGCACTTAAATACCTGTTGAATTGCGTTTCTGAGTGTAGAAAGGCCCATGGATTAATGTGGGAGGTGGTTGTGTGAGCACAAACACAGTTTGAGTAGAAACTGGTAATGAGAGTGGATTTCCTTACAGAAAAAACTCATGAAGCTTTTTCTACTTCCCAAGTGGCAGATCAGGGAAGCAAAAGCCGTCATTGCACATCGTTTGCTGTTTCATTTGTCTTACTTTCACTTGTTGAGTGCATTTTACACTGTTCTGCCAAGGAGTTGAAGCAGAAGAGTGAGGAGCCCTGGTTGACTTTGGTAATGCTCTCATAACAAGGGTTTGTAAATTATATTCTGTTCCTAATATTTGCTATGATTCACCCAGGAGAATGTCCAAGAGGTAGTGAAAGGTCACAAACCAGTACCAGAATGTGTGAAGGATTTGTCTCAAGTACTATTAAAACTCTTGCTAGAAAGAAAGCAGAATGCCCTCAATGTGTACTCCATTTTTTTCCCCGTACAGTTTGAGCAGAAATAACTTCCCTGACAGCAATTTCCCTCATCTGCTGACCCAGCAAGGGTTGTTGAGGTCTTGAGCAACATGAATTACAGCCTGTTTAGAGTGTCACGTCCTGTGACATTTATTACAGATGCACAGTTTCTCTCTCAATGATTAAACCTCATCTCTCCATGAGAATATCACACAGCTCTGCTTTCCAATGGCCCTGTCTGCCCATGAACCTTACAAAACCTCCTCGTTCCGTTCTGGACACCCTCCCCTGGAGCAGCTTTGGGAGCCTGAGGGTGACATGATGCAGCTTTTTCCTTTCTTGCTGCCCTCTGTTTGTTACCACAGGTTCTTGCAGATGTTTAGTGTCAGACACCTTTTTTCCATTGAATGTAATTAGTAATTTAGCTTTCTGCTGCCATAAATAGCACTTGGCCATTTGGAAATTTAATAAAATTCAAGGCCTGTAATTAAATCTGACAGATTCTGTTTCTGGCATTCCAGCTTTGGCCACTTTTGGTTTCAGTAATTATAAATCCAATATAATTACACACAGAAAGCTTTGGGGAAAGCTGAGCTGTACCTTCAGCCAGGAGCAGGGTTAGCTGGGATATTGGGAACACCAGAGTGAATTTGTGCATTAAATGGGTCTCTGGGTTTTTACCAGTGTTGTAGTTTCATCTTTGCTTCTTTTTTAGCTTCCTTTTTCCTTTGTATTTTATTGCTGGTGCTGGTTTATGAATTACTTAACTTTTACTTCATCAAACCTTCCTTGCTTCAGATATTTTACTTACAGTGACTGCTGTTAGCACATCCCAAAAAATACTGAGATGGACCTGGGTGTCTCAGTCACCTTGTGGGTTTTCATCATTGCATTTTCCTTTCCATAGTGCCAGAGGTAGAAATTACCTCTTGCTATTGTTTCATTCACTTCTTAGGAACACTTGCTGACTTTCTTCAAGAAAATCACATGAAACTAAAGCCAGAGCTGTTAAATTGTATGTATCATCAAATCCTGAAATTCTTTCCTAATTGGTCACAAAGGTGGTTTACAGATGTGACAATGCGTTGGTTAAGATAAAACTATTATTTTCCTCTGAAACACATGTAATCCATAACTTTGAATCTCACTTAAAGTAATATATCCGTGATAACTTTAAATTATTTATTAGCAGTCACTTGCCTTGCAGTCAGAGGTAACAATGGAGATATTTGGTGTCAACTTCTAAAATATTTCTTGGCACCTGCTGAGCTTTTTAGATACTGAGGAAGTTTTGTGTTCTGTGTTACTGTGTCAGCTGCATCTGCCAGGACCAAAACTGTTCCTTGTGCTGTGGGGTTCCCCTTTGAGAACATGGATATCTGTGTATATAGTGCATCTCCTTGAGTGAAAAATGAAGTGAGGAATCTCACAGGTGGAGTGATGCATGGCAGGAGTGAGCACACAGGGTGTTCCAAGTTCAGGCTGTTGCTGTGGTGTCTGTGGTTCATGGCGCAGCGTCGTTCAGATCTCTCGACTTTACAGCTGCTTTCACGTGAATTTGGTAAAATATTGGCACATGTGGGGAGAACTAGGATTAAACTGTTGCTGTTCATACACCTCTCATGTGCATCTGGTCATAATTTATTGGTGTAACAGAGGTTTTTCAGTCTCCTTAGTCATGAGTTTTCTGAATTTAAAGTTGTCAAGAAGAGGAGCTATCACATAAATAAATAAAATATTTCTCCCAGGAAGCACTTGTGAGAAAGACAGAGCACTAGAACTTGACTGGAGCATGAGGAGTTACTGTCTGAGCTGTAAACGTGGACTGGCCTTTAAATTCAACTGCTGCTCCTGGCTGTTGTGTGGGGAGGAAGAAGGATGTGTGGAGTCCTACAGTCACTGTGTATGACCCTGTACTTCCTTCTGAGAACAGGATTTCTTTGAAGCATCGAGAGCACTGGAAATTCAGGGGATTTGGTCTTCAGAAGTTTTAGGAAAGCTGTACAAAAACTGAGCTTGTGAACGGGCTGTTCTCAGTTCAATGTTAAATGTGAAGAGACAGTATCCCTTACAAATTACTTATTCAGATGTGGTCATATGTCATTTTTTTAGAATTGTTTTTAAAATTAACATAAAATTGTCGGCGACTTGCAACAAAGCAAAGAAAAATCCATGTTAGTCGTTTTCCCACACCAGAGAGCTGTGAGTGATGCACATGTCAGACAGATCCAGAGGGTTTCTGAAGTGAAAGAGAACAGTTTGATCCAAAACATAAATTCTATAAACATAAATTCTATAATGGAATTTCTGGATCAGTCCTGGTACTTTGGGGCCTTGAGGGGTAAAAAGGAAAAAGAAATTTCTTTGGATTTTTGTTGTTTTTTTCCTTGTGCCTTTGTGCTTTTTGTACATTTGAATTACAGTCTCTTCCAGGAGAGACTTTTCTCTGTTTTGTTTATGGATGAGCAGCAGAAGAGCAAGGAATCAGACTGGGGCAATGGAGGAAATGCTTTGTGCATACAAACTATAATAATAACAGATGTCAAGGATAGTCTGATGTTGTTTTTACATGTAGCAGTTTGGGGTTTAATGCATTGCTGGGCATTTGACAGCAGTGCTGGTGGTTGCTGTGATCACTCTAACAGTGCTAATCACTGTACTGGGTGTGTGTAACTGCTGTTCCTTTGACACAGAACCTGGAGCAGAGACCTTAGTCTCCTCATTTCTGTGAAAATGGGTATTTTTGTGCTATAGCTTGAGTCTCCTAAACCAAAGAACAGGCAAAACAGGCAGGAGCTCAGCAGGCTCTGAGCTTGGAGCTGTTCCCCAGCTCTCATTCACGGCAGCATCTTGCCAGTCTTTGATCACTTTGCATAGCAAAGTATTTCCTTACCTTATGTTTTTTTTCAAAATACAGTAGTTACGCACTTGTTGGGGCAGTTCAAGTTGATCATATACCAGAAATGTTTTTAAATCCTTGTCTCTGCTTGCTGGGGGACGACAGACTCTGTTTGTGCCTGGTTGTGCTCACGAGGTGCGCAAAGTCAAGCACTTTCTGCAGCTTCATTTGCACTTCAGGCTTGTGGGAATATTCAGTTGCTCCCAGGTCGGGGAGCAAAGACAATGATGTCTTTGTATGGACTGAGCATTCCTGAGGGAAGGACTGAGGGAATCAGGGAGGATGGCATTTCAACCAAGTGTTTTCTTGAGTGACTTACAGAGGTTTTATCTTTTATCTCTGAGTGTGCAGATGAGCCTGAGAAAGGACCTGTGAAGTTTGCTTAAAATACACTGTAATAATTCTTCAGGTAAAGTTGTCATATTTCTGTTCTTAGCAGGGATGAGATGTATTTCATCTGTTGGAAAAGTCACTGGTTCCCAGTTTTATACTGTCTTTGTTTCTTGTTTATTAAGTCTCAACATTTAGTTTTGTGCATCAGGGAGGTAAAACCTGTTTCTATGATGAAACTTCCTTGCATTGTTACATGGCTTGTAGCACATCTCAAAGGGAAAGCAGAAACTTCCAGACCTTCTGTAACAGGGAACAGTTTGGAAATGTCACCAAGGAGCAAGAAAACTAATTTTAGTCAACATTATTAATGTAATTTAGTTTTCCAAGATAAGTCTTCAGGGTAAGAAAAATGGTTCAAGCAAGTGCTTACCTTCATCTGTTCAGTCAGCCATCACATTTTGCTGATGCTTCCATTGGAGCCAGACATTAACAGTGATCATTTTCCTGGTCATTGACCTCTCTGTGATTGGAAAAATCATGCAAATGTTCAAAATTTTAAGAAAAAAAATCTGGAAATCACTTCTTTTGCCCTCTTTTCCCCATAGTGACTTAACGGTTCGTGCATTGGGCAGAAGTCCTTTGCATTAGCAGTTATTTCTACAAATTAATTTCATTTAATCACAGAATGAACTAGGTTGGAAAAGACCTCTGAGATCATGGAGTCCAACCTTTGGCCCAACACCACCTTGTCAACTCTCCCCTGGCACTCAGTGCTACTTCCAGTCTCTTAAACACCTCCTGAGATGGTGACTCCACCACCTCCCTGGGCAGCCCATTCCAATGGCCAGTCACTCTTTCTGGGAAGAATGATTTCCTGACATCCAGCCTGAACTTCCCCTGGCACAGCTTGAGTGTGTCCCTGGATGTCTGGGAGAAGAGACTGATCCCCCCCTGGCTCCCCCCTCCTGTCAGGTAGTTGTAGAGAGCAGTAAGGTCCCCCCTGAGCCTCCTCTTCTCCAGCTGAACACCCCCAGCTCCCTCAGCTGCTCCTCACAGGAATTGTGCCCCAGTCCCTTCACCAGCCTCGTTCCCCTTCTCTGGACACGCTCCAGCCCCTCAACATCCTCCCCAAACTGAGAGGCCAGAACTGGACACGGCCCTCAAGGGGTGGCCTCTCCAGTGCCCAGTACAGGGGAGGAATCCCTTCCCTGCTGCTGCTGCCACACTGTTCCTGACCCAGCCCAGGGGCCATTGGCCTTCTGGGCCACCTGGGCACACTGTGGGTCATGTTCATCCTCCTGTCACTCAGCACTCTCGGGTCCCTTCCTGCCTGGCTGCTCTCCATCCATATGATACTATGATAGACTCGTGGAATGGTTTGGGTTGGGAGGGACCCTGAAGCTCCTCTGATTCCATCCCCCTGCTGTGGGAACACCTTCCACTACATCTCGGTTTTCATTTCAGTCTCTGTGAAATTATATAAAAACATGCCTTCGTTGTGTTCAGATAGAGGCAATGAGAAGTGAGAAGACTTGAATAAACATCCACAATGGAGGTGAAGTCTGTGGTCATCGGTGTGGAGGGGATGACCTGCAACTCCTGTGTTCAGACCATTGAACAGCACCTTGGGAAGATGAGTGGAGTCCATGACATTAACGTGAGTAACACTGTCACTGTTTCCTGCTGACCTGTGCTCTTACATGAGAAACCATGAGCAAGTTTTCAGCAAAGGAGGAAAATAATGTGAGAAGAGAACATTCTGAAGGTTCCAGAGGAAGCTGATGCTGCAGGTCAATTAGTGTATTTCTGGTGTATAATTAAAAAACAAGTGCTTACTTTAATGGGAGCTGAGACATTATCTGGTGCTCCTAATTAGTTTCCTGCTTTACACTTAAATCTGTTGTGGAGTAACGGGGAAAAGAAGACACAAAAAAGGCAAAACCAGGAAATTTTTAAATAAAATCAAGCAAAAGTCCTCAAACTTGCACTGGTGAAAGAAGTGAGCTGTCACTGTCCCTTATACTGCCCAACTGTCAGTGTTTGTTTAGAAGCTTCCAGAATTTTTCTCTCCAAGTGGTGGTGCACAGAGGCCCCTTGTGCAGGTTCAGATGTGTTTGTGGGCCCGAGGTGTCCACTTACTCGTGGGGTAGTTGACTCTCTATGAAAAAACAGCTTTTCTGCTGGGATCTGTGTATCAGGAAATCCAGGTAACAGGAAAGTCTTGGCAGATCTTTCAAGCATTAAAAGTTTTGTATCCTTTGTACTGTCCATGAGGAAATGAGAGAAGGGGCAGCAGAACTGTCATCTTGAGCTGCTCAGAGCTGGCCCTAATCAAGGCTTCCCTGACCTGATTTAACCTTCTTTTTTGGCTCAGAGGAGATGTCAGTATTTTGTCAGCATTTTGTCTGTTGTGGATAAAACACTGGAATGTGAAGTAGTCCAGGGTAAGCTGATCATCCCTACAACATTTGACAGTAGTTTTATTAATGGAAACAGCTTTAAAGCTGAGAGGTTCCTATTAATTTTGTGACCCAATCCATGATAGAAAGAGCACTATCAATGTCAGTGACAAAACCCCAAAGTGCTCTGAAAACATGCTGTGGTTGGTTTTATGCTGCAGGAACCAGCCATCCTGGTTTCATCAACAGTTCATGTCTGTGTTAGTGGCTGTGCCTTGGATGACCCCTTTGCTTGCCAGAGTAAGATATGGTGACATTGTTTGGGGTGATCCCAACCTGTCGCTGGTTTTGGTTGTGGGCACTTCCACCAGCACAGTTTCCTTTTGCCTCAAGTAGATGCTCACGTGGCACTTCTGGTGAAGAGCAACCAGACACATCATTTTTCTTCTTCCTTCACGTGTGGTGGAGCTTTAATGTGAGTCTGTGCTCCGACACCAGCCCTCAGAGCCTGGTCAGGTTAACCCCTGGGTGTCTGCAGGTGTCCAGTCAGATGGGGTTGAAAGCAGCCTGTAAAATAATACCCCCTAATAATCTGATTTCAGAACCCTCCCTTTCTCCTGATTCTAGCAGAAGGTGGAATCTTGTCAGCCTTGTGTCTTCTCAGCTATTTCTGAGAATATACAGGTGACTTCAGGTAGGAGAGGGAGGAGAGATTTATACTCTAACTTAATTCAAGGTAATGTGCATCCTGCACTGCCTTTTACATAAGGAATGAGGCAAGTTTTTAAAAGGACAATACTAAGGTTTCATGTTTAGGTTTTAAGGTAAATACCTCATCCAAAGCTGAATACTATTTAAAAAATATATTACAAAAACATAGGCTGAGTAGAACAGGATTCTAAGAAACTTTAAGAGGTGGTATTTAGTAATTATCCTGTTTACATCGTCAGAGCTTCAGTTCTGTCAGATCATTTGATTCAGAAAATTCTCTGAGAATGGTAAAGCAGGGTTTTTTTCAGTGATAATGAATTAGGTAAGCAAAGGATGTGAATGTTTGATGGCTAATACAGACAAACAGCTGCTTTTAGGTGATTTTTGCCTCCAACTGCAATGAAACCCATAAATGTCCATGTTGCTAATTCTGCTGAGTCCCATAATTGGGACAGAAATGGGGATAGGTGGTTCTTAAAACAATTTAACCGATCTAATTTAATCATGACCATGATCTTTAGGTTGTACCTTTGCCCAGAGGAAAGATAGAATTGAATTGAGTTGATAATGTGTTGAGCCTCTGGCTTTTCCTTTTGGAAGCTGTTTCATGTTTCATCCATTGGCAGCAAATTAAATTGAGGATATTTGCACCATCTGATGAGGAAGGTTAGCACCAAATCAGGACATCTCTGGATCACCAAAATGCAGAGAGGAATAGCAGCTTCTTTAATGTTTATTTGGTTTCAAACCCAAAATACATTCAGCAAAGTCTGGTGCAGGTTATTGTGCCTCCCATGCCTGGAAATACTGGACTCTTTTCATTGCTACTTAAAGCTGTGGGTTTTTATAAAGAGTGTTTTCTTCCATCCTTGTAGCCTGAGGGTAATTACTCTTAACTGCGTTAGAATTGCTACTGATTCAGATTTTTTTCTGTGAGCTGTTTTGCTTTAGGGATTGAATTGAGTTACTCATCATAATTCAAGAGAATTTGGCTCTGGAAATTTCACTGAATGCATCAGTGCTATCCGAATGTCATAAGTAAAAGTGGCCAGACAGACTTGGAAAGGTTTCTGAACCCAGGAGTAAGGAGTGGGATCTGATCTTTCCTGCTCTGTTGTTGCACAGAAGAGCAGAAGTCACTCAGCGGTGGCTGCTGTTGTGGCTTTGCTCTTCAAGGTGAGGAGTGAGGAGTAAAGTTATACTGGACAAGAGCTACTAATATTTGCAAGTAAAAGTGATTTCTAGTCTCTGGAGTGTTAGTAACTCGTGTGGCATTTGCTGAGCTGTTGTTTGTTCCCTCCCAAGGTGTCTCTGAAGGATAAAAACGCCATCGTCATCTATGACTCCAAGCTCCAGACCCCGGTGATGCTGCAGGAGGCCATCTATGACATGGGATTTGATGCCACACTGGTTGATCCAAACCCACAACCGGTTGTACCTGACACTGTTCTCCTTACCATCCCTCCCCAGTCAGCCCTCACATCCAGGAGCATTTGTACCACACTGCTGAAGAACAAGGGGATCCTGGATGTGAAAGTGTCCTCTGACCAAAAAACTGCAGTGGTGACTTTCATTTCTTCCATCATCAATGCCAGGCAGATTGTCCAGATGGTCCCAGGGGCAGATTTCAGTGTCTCTGCCCCGGAGGTGACGCCTGGAATGTGGGAGGATTCTGGCTGGTCTCACACGAGCAGTGTTGTGCTGCGCCTGAAAGTCGAGGGGATGACCTGTCACTCCTGCACCAGCACCATCGAGGGGAGGCTGGGGAAACTGCAAGGAATTCAGCGGGTTAGAGGTAAAACCTTAGTGTGTCTCTGTGTACCATGAGGTTGGCTGTGCTGTTCCCTGGTGGCACTGTGGAGATGCCTTGGGTTTGGGTGAGAGAGCTGAGCATGTGGCTCCCTGTGGTACTGGTTATTCAGTTTAGTTTGAACCACAAGGGGAGAAAGAGGCCCTGATTTTGGGGGGGCTGTTGCTGATACACATGACTGTATTCATTTGTTGCTTTGTGTCTTGGTGGGGAACCTGCAGTAATTGTGCTCCAGGATTTAGTCATAGAAATCTGTAATATCAGATGTCTTTTTTTATATTCTAATTAAGATTAGTTTATTTTTCCAATTAAAATTTATATTGGCATATAGGTAATTGTATCTAAAAGGCAAGGCCAACGTCTCTGTGTAATTAGCTTTGGCATAAATGTATTGCCACAGAACCTGATAAAAAAATAAATTCGATAAGAAGTGGTGATGCCATTTGTAAAAGTCTTGGGGAAAAAGCAAAATACTGGGGAAAAGAGGAGTTAGAAATTGTTGTACGTAGTATGAGACAGAAAATGGTTGAAGAGGTAAGTTGTTTGATATTTACCAAACCAATGAAATCTCCTTTCTTTTGCAGTTACATTTCTGGTTATTTGAAGTGTTCTTGGAAAACCTTGACAAGATCTGTTGATGTGCTTGATATGTTTAGGGCAGTAACACACACTTTCATGTATTTATTTTATTGGTTAAATTTCAGTGTCTCTGGACAATCAGGAAGCTGTTGTTGTCTACCAGCCTCATCTAATTACAGCAGAAGAAATAAAACATCAAATTGAAGTTGCAGGTTTCACAGCGTCCTTCAAAAAGCAGCCCAAGCCCTTGAAGCTGAGTGCAATAGACCTGGAGAGGCTCAGGAATGCTCAGCCCAAAGGCTCTGGGACAGCACAGAGGGAGAACTCCAGTGGCACTGGGACCAAGACAGTTGTGTTCAGAGTGGATGGGATGCACTGCAATTCCTGTGTCCTCAACATCCAGGGCACCATATCAGCCCTCCCAGCAGTTACAGGTGTCATGGTTTCACTGGAGAAGAAATCTGCTGTTATAAACTATAACCCAGAGTTAATTAGCACAGACAGGCTGAGGAGAGCCATAGAGGCCGTGTCTCCTGAGACGTTCAGGGTCAGCCTTCCCGAGGAGCAGGAGAACGTGGTGCTCTTCCCCGCACTGGCATCTCCACTGAAGTCCCCTCGCCCAGCCCCGAGGGGTCCCAGCCAGCCACTGACTCAAGTTGTTGTGATCAATATTGAGGGGATGACGTGCAGCTCCTGTGTGCAGACCATTGAGGGAGCCATGGCCCAAAGGCCAGGTGTGAGAGCTGTGCATGTCTCCCTCTCAGATGGAAGTGGGACTATAGAGTACGACCCTCTGCAAACAAGCCCAGAAGACCTGCGGTCCTCCATAGAGGATATGGGATTTGATGCATCTTTTCCAGGTAATGACATATTAAACTTTCAAATTCAGAGGGATTGTGCAGGGTTTGTTTGTATTTGGTACCACCCAGGATGAAATTCTGCTTTGTGCTTCCCAAGTGAAGCTTTGTATCTTCTCTGCCAGGAAGATGATTAGAGATACATGCACAGCCTTTAATACATCAGATTAAATAAAATGATTGAGGTGTTCGATAAATACTCATGTTTGAATGCTGTTCCTGTTTCCTTTTGTATTTATGGCGTGAATATGGAGTTGGAGCTCTGCTGGTATTGCTGTCCTGGAGTTTTTTTTAATATTGAATTATCAAAGTCTTGGCTCCTGTGGAGTAACTAGTGAAGGGAGGAGTGACTGAGGAGTGACAAGAGTCTGAAGAGTGTGGACACCACTGAGAATATTAAAATGGTGCTGCTGTGAGAGAACCCTGGTTGGCAGCTCACTTACTCCCCTGTGGTGGGATGGGGGAGGGAAGGGTAAAAGAGGAACAACTTGTGTATTAGATAAGTTTAATATGTAAAGCAAAAGTTGCCCTGGTAAGCAAAGCAAGGAATTAATTAATTGCTTCCCATGGGCAGGCAGATGATTATCCAGCTTTGGGCTGGTTAACTTGGCTGTGTGTCCCCCAAATTCTTGTGCACCTCCAGGTCCAGCAAAGCCTAATAGGAAGAGAGGCTTCCTGAGGGAGCAGGGAAGCTCCACTTCATGGTTCAGTGAGATTAAATTTTGATCAATACAGCACATGAGCTGTTCTATGGCAGCAACTGAAGAAGAGGTTGGGTGCTCCCATCCCCCTGCTCCTGCACAAAGAGAGCATCCCCTGAACTGCTCTGGGGAGCAGTTGTCTCTAGTTCCAGGTCAAAATCACTGACTTTGCTTGTGAAACATTCACTTGCTTATGCATTCAGCTTTGTGCTGCAGGTACAGTCAGTAAAACTGAGGTTGCAATGCAGAGGTTCCACTTACAGCCTAGAGAAGAGGACAAAGGATGTGCAGCAGGACAAAGAGGATGAGAAAAGGCAAAAGGAAAAATAGCCTTGTTTCCTTTTGCTGACTCTAACTGACAGACAGGTGGATGGATCTGAGTGACAAGGTTTGGTGTGAATGCACAGCAGCCTGTGACAGCAGCTCACAGCTCATTGTTCACAGTGTCAGTAACTGCAATCTGCTTTGCAGCAAAGGCAGAACTGCCCGTGGCCAGAGCTCAGCCCTCACCTGAAGCACAGCTGGACTCCCACAAACTTGAGCCACTCTGCAAAGTGCCCCCAGGTGCCCTCGGGAGGCAGGAGACAAAGACCATCTCCAAGTGCTACGTGCAGGTGACAGGAATGACGTGTGCTTCGTGTGTCGCCAACATCGAGAGGAACTTGAGGAGGGAAGATGGTAAGATGTGTGTCAGTGTGAGTGGCTGTTTTGGGGAATCCATCTGGCATTTTCACAGCGTTGTCCATGGGTGGGTTGTCAGGGGAAGGACATGACAGGTGTTCCAGGGGTGAGAACAACCTGCTCTCCTTTGATCCACACGGTGGGCGCAGGACATTCCTGCTGCTCTGTGGACATGCTGACCAGAGACTGCCTTTGCAAAACCATTACTGGAGTGCTCCAAGGAACATAAGGATCAAACACAGATCCTTCTGAAAGAAAAGCAAACCTTTCCCACTGGAGGGAGGTGCCCAGGAGTGCAGGGAGCCACTGGAGAGGGACAGCGTTTGTATGGATTAAGGAGACACAAGTTCATTTTATTTCTGGCCGTTGGGACATCCGTGTCTGTCTGATTATATTTACAGGAACAAACAGCTGCACGGCTGGAATGTAATGAAGGCTCATTAATGCAGACTGTGTTTAATTATTGTAATGAAGGTGGATGTGTCCCAGGTTACCCTGGGTTTTAATTTCTTCATCCTGGAAACGGGATGAATCTAAGACCATTCTCTGTGCAATAGGATTGGTTGTTAGATGTGCTCCTTTGAAAAAGCTTCTAGACGTGGTAAATGCAAATCAGAAAAATATATGGGACTGTATTTTAGTAGAACTTCTTTCAGCTAAAAATAGATCATCTTTTTATATAGCATGGACTGAATGTTTGTAATTAGACTGTTAAAAATATGCCACTCATGGAGAATAAAGCTTTCGTCTGTCACACCTACACTGAAGTGCTGTTGTTGTAGTGTTGGTGTTATCTTCCAAAAATCAAGATGTTTTTCTTTCTTTACAATATGTTAAATTTCAGTAAAGTGCCCCCATGTTACTATAAATGCAGAATTTTTCTAAAACATGATCTGCCACTGACCCATTTTGTTTCCTAGGAATACATTCAATACTTGTTGCCCTCATGGCAGGGAAGGCAGAAGTGAGGTATAATCCTGCTGTCATACACCCTGCAGCCATTGCTGAGCTCATCCAGGAGCTGGGATTTGGAGCCACAGTAATGGAAAACTGCGGTGAAGCAGATGGAATTCTGGAGCTTGTTGTAAGCTAGTCATTAAAACCTGACACCCTTGGGTTTATTGCTTTTACCTGATGAATCTGCTTGTGTAGCAGATTGTGTAGCATCCCACTTCCTACAGCTCAATCATACAATAGAGCTTAATTTACAAAGAAAAAAAGGTTAAATCAGGTATGTATCATAGATCTGGTCCTGCAGCCTGTGCTGGCTCATTGCTACTGCACTGGAGTCAGAGAAACACTCCTGTATTTTTCTGATTATTCTTATTGCCAGAATGTGTTGTTTGAAGATGAGTGTAGCTCAGTCTGCCCCAGCTCTGAGCCTGAGGAGCTGACAGAGATTTAGCAGAGTTTAGAAACCTCATCTCTGAGCTCTGCTTCCTCTTGGAAAGTTGGAGGGGCCCCTGACAACATGATTTTGTGGGAGTCATCCCTGCCCATGGCAGGGGCTTGGAGCTAGATGGTCTTTAAGATCCTTTCCACCCCAAACCATTGTGTGATCCTATAGTTCATCCTTGACTAGAGCTCCATCTCACCCCACAATAAAGCAATAAATAAGGCAGGGTAGTCATTAGCACTTTTCCTACTTTTTAAGATGCATTTACCAGCTAAGCTGTGGCTTTGCTAACTGGAAGGAGCCTTTGTTTTGCAGGTGAGAGGGATGACCTGTGCCTCCTGTGTGCACAAGATAGAATCCACGCTCATGAAGACACGTGGTGTTTTGTACTGCTCAGTGGATCTTGCCACCAACAAAGCACACATCAAGTATGACCCCGAGGCCATTGGTCCTCGAGATGTCATGCAAGTGATAAAGGTGAGTTTCACCAAGTAACATAAAATATCCAGAGTTCTTTGAAGAGTTACACACCCCAGAAACAGCAGGGAAGGCCATTGAAGCAAAAAATATGTCCCTGTTCTTCCATCTGCTTTCTTATTAGTGCACGTTTTTGTGTCTAATATGTGTTCTGGCTCAGAAATGCTCTGTTACAACTTTGCCTAAACTTTTAAAAAGATACACTCTGAAAGCCAGACTTTGGTTGATTTGGAAACAGAAGCAGCTATAGGTTTGTAGAAAAATAAAGCACATTTATTTTGAAATGAAGTACAGTAGCAGTTGAGAGGTGAAATAAGTGTCTCAACTTTCTATACATCTGTGCTTCAGTAATTACCATTTTGGAAAAACACACTTTAGAACAGCATTTTTTGCTGTAAAGGTTGATTTTTACTTCAGATTACTTTTCCCTCTTTGCAAGGTAACTGAACAATAGTAACAATCATATAATGAATGTTAATGAAGTAAATCAAAGGTAAGATCACTGGCAGTAATCTGCCAATAACAGATAACAAAGTCTATTTTAAAACTGACTGTTCTCTTTTTTTATTATCCTTTGTTCCTTAGGATTTGGGTTTCACTACTTCCTTAGTCAAAAAGGATAGATCTGCCAGTCATCTGGACCACAAACAGGAAATCAGGCAGTGAGTACTCCTGAACATACTGAGATTCTGTAAATATCTTTGATCTTTTTTGATCAACAGTAAATTTATGCCTTTTTTTTTGTGACTGCTCAGAGTTGCTGATTAAAACATTCTTCAGCACTTGACTGCATTACAAGTTGTTTTTCTTTTTTTTCTCTTTTTAAACCTGAGGTGGAAAAGGTCTTTTGTCGTGAGCTTTGTTTTCTGTGTCCCTGTCATGGGGCTGATGATTTACATGATGGTGATGGACAGTCAGATTTCGAATGCTCATGGACATCACAACATGAGCAGTGAGGAGAGGGAGGCCCTTCACTCCTCCATGGTCCTGGAGTACCAGCTCCTGCCAGGATTGTCTGTTATGAATTTTCTGTCGTTTTTACTCTGCATCCCTGTACAGGTAAGTGGGATTATTACAATTTCTGGTTTGCTGGTCTTAAACACTCAAGCTGGAAGGTGAGCAAGAAATTAAATTTGAGAAGTGAATGTAATTATGCTGATGCAAAATGCTTTTGGGGTTGTTATGAGCTTCTGTTACACAATCACAGAATATTCTGAGTTGGAAGGGACCCACAGGGATCATAGAGTCCAACTCCCAAGCAAACACCCACACAGGGATTGAACCCACAGCCCTGGTGCTACTCTCAGGATCGTGTCATCATCATTTATTTTTTTTTAATATAATAACCTAATTCCCGGTCCCATCATCCCATCATCTAGGCCCTGTCACTGAGCTCCTCATCCACTCTGCTCTTAAACACCTCCAGGGATGGTGACTCCACCACCTCCCTGGGCAGCCCATTCCACTGAGGGATCACTCTCTCTGGGAAAAACCTCTTCCCAACATCCAGCCTAAACCTCCCATGGTGCAGCTTAAGGCCATGTCCTCTTGTTCTGGTGTCATCAGCCTGAGAGAAGAGATTCACACCCGCCCGACTGCAGCCTCCCCTCAGGTAGTTGTAACCAGCACTGAGGTCACCTCTGAGCCTCCTCTTCTNTGATCCAGGCCAGGATGCCACTGGCCCTCTGAGCCACCTGGGCACACTGCTGGCTCAGACTGAGTTTCCTGTCAACCATTACTCCCAAATCCCTCTCCATTTCACCACTCCCCAGCCACTCATCCCCCAGTCGATAGTGATGCATGGGGTTGTTATGTCCAAAGTGAAGAACCCGGCACTTGGACTTGTTAAATCTCAAATTATTAGAGTCTGCCCATTTCTCCAGTCTGTCAAGGTCCCTCTGGAGGGCCCTCGTACCCTCTGGCAGTTCAACATTTGCCCCCAGCTTGGGATCATCTGCAAATTCATTAATGGTGGACTCAACTCCCCCATCCATATCATCAGTAAAGATGTTGAACAGTGCTGGGCCAAGCACTGATCCCTGTGGGACTCCACCCAGGTGGATGTGGCTCTGGGCTCATCCATGCAACCAATTCCTATTGTTACTAAAAGAGTTGGTGCTGAGAACTGTCATGGGCAGAGCAGTGAGTGTGCAGGGGTTGGGCACCCAAAAAGCACATGAGGCAGCTGCTGAGTCCTGCTGGTGGACACTGGAAGGATGTGGGAATACCTGACAGTGCTGTGGAGGAGATCACAGCCCTTGCCTAGAGCTGGGATTTCCCTCAGGAGGAGATGGAGAAGGCAGATAACACAAATGAAACGGGCCCTCATGTGGGAATGCTGCTGTGTGTGTTACAGGTGTGTATCAAATCCATTCCTTTGCAGGTGTTTGGAGGGTGGCACTTCTACATCCAGGCCTACAGAGCCCTGAAACACCGCACGGCAAACATGGATGTGCTCGTGGTGTTGGCCACCTCCATTGCCTTCCTCTACTCCTTAGTTATTCTCCTGGTTGCCATGGCTGAGAAAGCCAAAGTAAACCCTGTGACGTTCTTTGACACCCCCCCAATGCTGTTCGTGTTCATCTCGCTGGGTCGGTGGCTGGAGCACGTGGCAAAGGTAAGGAAAATACAAATCCGTGATACAGTGATCCCCTGAGTGTCACGGGTCTTTGGGTCTGGTCCCCTCCCATGAACATGCAATAAAGCTCTGCCCACCCCGCTGCCACCCTCAGCTCCAGAGCACTGCAGGGCCTTTCCAGAATCCCACCCCTCACCCTCTCAGGGGCTGTGGGGGCGGGGCAAATTACCTATTCATGAGCTGTCCCTTCGCGGCCGTATCTGCACGTGCCCAGATGTGACTCTTCACAGAAAAATGAACTGTGAGGTATTGAACCCACAAAGAGCAAAACTGTGAAGAGGTGGGAGTTACTGCAGCTACAAACTGCAAGACAAAGAGTCATTTCAGAATGTTGTGTGCATTTAACAAAAATCCCATGAGAAGGCTTTGTTAAGTTTGTTTTGTGTTGTAAAATCATCTTTAGTAACTGACCCAGTAAAATTATGAAAGAAACCAGTATCAGCCTGTATTTCCTTAACAGGGTAAATTGCAACACATTCAGTTGTCATTTACCCAGCTTTTTTTTTTTTTTTTTAATAGTATATTCAGAAAATATGAAAATTATTATTCTAGGGTAAAACCTCAGAAGCCCTGGCAAGACTAATTTCATTACAAGCTACTGAAGCTACTATTGTTACCTTGGGCCCTGATAACATTCTTTTAAGGTATCTTGCTTTGTCATTTGCTTTTTCTCTTGTTCCTTTTTTACTGTTAAGATGCTTAATGCACAGACAAATGTTACCATTCTATAGAACTATCAAGGTAATAACTTCAGATTTGCTGGCAGATAAAAATGTTAAAATTTAGATATATTAACACTGCTCTGACTTGATTTATTGATTTATTGTTTTGTTGCTTGATTTTTGCTGTGATAAGTCAATTAGTGGATTTTCTTAACTGGAAATAAATACAATTATTATAAAATAGTCACAGCCCTGTTAAAAATGGCCTTTTCCTGATGATTTCTGTATGCATTAACTGTGTCAGCCAGTGGGATTATGCTTTGTGTGTAGCGATAGCTCCTTTCACCCAGGTCACTTCAGGAGCTCTTACTAAAAACACTTACATCATTTCAGTGAAGAGCAAGTGGATGTGGAGCTGGTTCAACGAGGTGACATTGTCAAGGTGGTCCCAGGGGGCAAGTTCCCAGTGGATGGTCGTGTGATTGAAGGACACTCCATGGTGGATGAATCTCTCATCACAGGTCAGTGTAAAAGAGCTTTTCTTTAAGCAAATCTGAGGAAGATGAAACTGATGTTCTCAGTGTTGTAGGAGTTGGTGGCTGTTACAGAGAGACCTATTTCAGCAGTGTCCTGTCTGTTGTTGGCCTTCCCTCAGGTGAAGCGATGCCTGTGACTAAAAAGCCTGGCAACACAGTCATTGCAGGCTCCATCAACCAGAACGGGTCACTCCTCATCTCAGCAACCCACGTGGGAGCTGACACCACTCTTTCCCAGATTGTTAAACTTGTGGAGGAGGCCCAGACCTCAAAGGTAGAGTATTATCAAATTCACATTAGGCATCAGCACACCACATCACTTGTGGCTAAGGCTGTTTAGGTTTGAATTGCAGCTGCAGAGTGAAGGATCTTGCTGAATAAGGACTTCGGTGCAGTCTGTCTGAAGTTATTAAATGTGGCAATCCAGGTGTGCTGCAGCACTGGCTGTGGCTGGAGGCACAGAAGGGAGTCAGTGTGATGCTGCTGAGTGACCTGTTTCTCCTTCTCAGGCTCCCATCCAGCAATTTGCAGACAAACTTAGTGGCTACTTTGTTCCTTTTATTGTGGCTGTCTCTGTGGTTACCCTCCTTGCCTGGATTATAATTGGGTTTGTGGATTTTGAAATAGTGGAAAAATATTTTCTGGTAAGTTAATCTCCTTAAATTCCTTCTGAAATCCTTAATGAATAGCCTACAAGTCTGTTAGAGTGCAGTGGGTCCCTTTCTGAATTGTCCTTACAGGGAGTTGCTGATTATTGTTGTTCTTGTTATTACATTTTTTACATTAAGTATTTTTTTTTACACTGTATCACTCCTGAATTTACACTTAAAGAAGAATCCACAGTAGTTACTTAACTCCTGAAAGTTAATATTTAAAAAAATGGATGGAAAAAAGTAAATACAAAACAAAAAGTTTCCCAGCGTCCATCCCTGCTCTCTAGAGTAAAGAAGTGCCTTGTGTCACAAGCTCCAGTTCTGGTTCTGTTAGCAGAGCTCTGTGTAAATTCATCCAGGCAATCAGATGCCAGAGGAGGGTCAGGAGCCCAGCCTGGACTTCAGGGTTGATTCAAGGCTATTTCTGATCAGAATTTATTGGTTTCCAGGAAAGCAAGCTTCATATCATATCTGTGGGGTTCTCCTTTTTGTAGATACTGTTCACAGCATCACAGTATCAGCACGGTTGGAAGAGACCTTGGAGATCATCGAGTCCAACCTGTAACCCAACCCCAACCCATTGTCTAAACCATGGCACTAATTGCCTCATCCACCTGCAGGGATGGCGACTCTACTGTTGATAAAGTGTCTTTTATTACATTTGGAGGTGAAAGTTATGGCATGTGGGACCTCGTTTAGGAAAATGTCCTATGAATAAAACAATCATACATATAGGCAGTAAAGAACATAACTTGGTTAATTAGTCATGAATTTAATCATTACTCTGAGCTTTTGCATCATTTGCCTGTGCTTTAGTTTTAATGTTAATACTTTAGCTGATAAATTTGCAGATTTTTCTGACATCCCAAGGCAAAATGTAGCTGACTACGTTGTTCCTATTGTTGAGTTTCTTCTCTCACCAAACCAACCCCGTGTCCCCAGGGCTACAGCAGGAGCATTTCCTCAGCAGAGGTGATCATCCGCTTCGCCTTCCAGGCCTCCATCACGGTGCTGTGCATCGCCTGCCCCTGCTCCCTGGGCCTGGCCACCCCCACCGCCGTCATGGTGGGCACGGGCGTGGGGGCCCAGCACGGCATCCTCATCAAGGGCGGGGAGCCCCTAGAGATGGCACACAAGGTGAGCTCTGCCTTGGGCACAGGGACTGCCCGCCCTGCCCTCAGGCTTCTGCCATCTGCTATTGGAGGAGTTCATGGAATATCCTCACTTGGAAGGGACCCCCCAGATCACAAAATCACAGAATTAGTAATTGGAAAAGACCATTAGAGATCATCAAGTCCAACCTATCACCTGTTACCCAGCCTGTTGTCATCCTGCTACCAACACCCATCCTACCAATAACACACTACCCTGACATCCAGGTCATGGTACTAAATACATCATCCAACCTTTTCTTAAACACCTCTGGGAACGGTGACTCCACCACCTCCTTGGGCAGCCCATTCCAGTGAGAGATCACCCTCTCTGGGAAAAAGTTCCCTCTAATGTCCAGTCTAAATCTCCCCTGACGCAGTTTAAGACTGTGTCCTCTTGTTCTATCACTTGTAGCCAGAGAGAAGAGACCGGCACCCAGCTGGCTACACCTCCCTTTCAGGTAGTTGTAGAGAGCGATAAGGTCTCCCCTCAGCCTCCTCTTCTCCAGACTGAACAACCCCAGCTCTTTCAGTTGCTCCTCACAGGGCTTGTGTTCCAGCCCCTTCACCATCCTTGTCGCCCTTCTCTAGATACGCTCAAGGATCTCAACATCCCTCTTAAACTGAGGAGCCCAGAACTGAACATAGCACTGATGACACATCACTGGTGTCAGTAAGTGATGTGTCATCAGGCTGTGTTAGTAAGTTTGGTTCAGACGGATGGTTTTCTGAGGAATCTGTACCTTAAAGTTTGGTTCATTGAATAAAATGTTCTTATTTTGCTGCAGGTGAAGGTGGTTGTATTTGACAAAACAGGGACCATCACCCACGGGACTCCAGAAGTGGTGCAGGTGAAGTTCGTGGCGGAGGGTAAACAAGTACCTCGTCATAAAATGCTGGCCATTGTGGGGACTGCAGAGAGCAACAGTGAGCACCCTCTTGGAGCAGCAATAACTAAATACTGCAAAAGGGTTAGTTTTACGGGGAAGAGCAATTTGCGTTGTGGAAGAGCCTCTCTTGCAGCACTTCATNCACGGCTACAGGTGGGAAGGCGATGCAGTCTGTGCTCAAGGAATGTGCACCCGGCACATCTGGTGATGACGTAGCCCCAGGGAAAGTGCCCCATGAAAGTGGGGCTGGGCTGGCTTCAGCGGTGGTGGGGCCAGCGCTGTGTGCTGGGACGGGGCACCGGCGAGACATGCCCACAAGTTAAGGTTTTCCAGGCTCCACGAGCACTGACCACAGCCCTGGGACACCCCTTCCCCCCCCCAGAGGCAGTGTCAGCACACATGGTGGCAGCAGCCTGGCAGCAGCTGTGGAAGTGGCAGCTTGGCTGAAGAGAAGCCCAGGGATTCTCCGAGGGGTCTTGCCAGGCAGAGAGGGCTCAGAAACGCTTCCCTTTGCTCCCCTGTGCTGGGAGAGCCTGTGGGGAGGAGTGGAAAATGCTCCCCCATGCTCCTGATTGGCTGGGGTGGAGCGATGGGCATGGCCTGTGTGCATATTAATGACCAGCGTATTTGTGAATTTGGTGTTTCATGAGTCCCTGACGACTCTTTCCTCACCAAGGGTGAGGTATTGCTGTAACACAAGACTATTCATACATGTGAAGTCATTGCTGTATTTAATTGGGAAAGCTGAAGATTGTGGGGCCACGTAAACCACTTCCTACCATGTTAGATGGGCACTGAAACATAGATCTTGATGATTGATTATATTTCCATCCTCCCGTGTGTTCGACTGCACTTTATTTTATGTGCTTTGTAAGTATAACATATTTTTGTATATTTAAAAATTTCATCTGTTTCCATCCTTTTCTCTAGGAACTAGACTTGGAAACCCTTGGGACATGCACAGATTTTCAGGTAGTTCCAGGCTGTGGCATTAGCTGTAAAGTCACCAACATTGAAGCATTACTCTACAGGAAAAACAGGATGGTTGAAGAAAACAACATTAAAAATGCGACTCTTGTGAATATCGAGGAAAACACAGATGAATCGGTGCAGCCTGCTTTGATTATTGATGCTGAACTACCCAGTAAGTTAATTCTGCTTTAGAGGATAAAATGGAGAAATTTGCTTTTGAGTCTTTAGGATCCTCATGAGTGAGGTCACGTATTTTTACCCTGAAGGACTAGGTCCACAGGCACACATTATTTAGTTTACTTTGTGCTCACACATCACTCAGAACATCTAAATAAACACAATTTCAAGTTACATGTATAATATGGGACTGGAAATTCTTGCAGTAGTTGTAAAACCAGAGAGCGCTGACAAGACTTTATCCCAAGTTACCACTTGCTCTCCAAAATTACGTATATTTGCACAGTCGAGTAGTTTGCACTCAAGAACTCATTGTTAGATCTCTTTCAACTACTTTGGGCTGTTGCATAGAAATTAGAAGGGCTAAGAAGGGCCCTCCTTCCTACCTGTGATTTTTTGGTCCTCTGACACAGTGACCACCCAGCACTGAAGAGCTGTTGGTGTCTCTCTGTCAGAAACACACGAGGGGTGTGGTGGGGCAGGATTTATTAAGAAAGGTTTCTTTCTGTGTGGATTCTCAGGGAGAACCTGGATGTGATTGGCTGAAGAGAAGCTCTCCGGTTAATCCATCTGATAGCAGGATTGTGTTTTCTCCCTTCAGCTACTGTGACTCCTCAGAAATACTCTGTTCTCCTTGGGAACCGGGAGTGGATGACCAGAAATGGCCTCTGTGTGAAAAACGAGGTGGATAAAGCCATGATGGAGCACGAGAGGAGAGGCCGCACGGCTGTTCTGGCAGCTGTGGATGGTAAAGTCGCTGCTGCTGCTTTGTTCTGAGCTTGATTTGTCACTGAATATCATGTAAAATGTCACATAAATAGACGTTAATAGGTAGTGATGTCGCAGCAGTTGTACCTGAAGCAGAATAATGGGATGAGAAGAGATCACCTCGTCTTACAACACTTTCCTGTGAGAAGGACCTTGTCCTGCCTTTCCTATCTCACAGGAGAGTTGGGTCTGAGTGCGAAGACAGCAGAGGGGAAGAAAGGAGAAAAAAGGAATTTTTTCTATTCTGGTTGCACAGTTCATGTTCTGTGTTGTATAAACCTTGCTGCCCTGATGCCTGTTCTCATTCTGCTTTTTACTGTCAATGTTACTTTTTCTGAAACTGGTCTGACTGGGCAGGGCGGGGCAGAAATTACTTTTTTCCTCCCTAAAGCGATAAAGATCTTTATTACAAACACTTTATTCCTGTTGTTAGGAGTGCTCTGTGGCTTGATATCTATTGCTGACACTGTGAAGCCCGAGGCTGAGCTGGCAGTCTCCACTTTGAAGAGCATGGGGTTAGAAGTTGTTCTCATGACTGGTGACAACAGCAAAACCGCCCGGTCCATTGCCTCTCAGGTGAGCTGAGCCTCGGGTGGCTGAGCCTGAGGCTTCAGGAAACTTGTTGGTATCACTAGTTGCTGGCATAAAACTACTGTGAAAATGGTAATGTCAAAAAATCTGGAATAAGGGGGGAATGCAGGAAGGCTTTTTGAATGGAAGCAATGTCGACCCTGAATTCAGCGCTGTTTTCATATCAGATAGGTTTGGTCTTTAGCTGAAGAGTTTCATGGGTTGCACCATTCTTAGTCACGTTATTCCAGGCAGAAGCTTTAATGGCTGCTGGAAAAGCTGCAGCACAGTTGTGTCCTTTCTCCCTCCTCAGGTTGGCATCACCAAAGTTTTTGCAGAGGTTCTTCCCTCCCACAAAGTTGCCAAAGTGAAGCAGCTCCAGGACGAAGGGAAGCGGGTGGCAATGGTTGGGGACGGCATCAATGACTCCCCAGCCCTTGCCATGGCCAACGTGGGCATTGCTATTGGCACAGGCACCGACGTGGCCATCGAGGCGGCTGATGTGGTTCTCATTAGGGTAAGAAACAAAAATGCTTCGTTAAAGTGAGCTGACAATGGGGTTAGAAGGGCCAGGATGGTGCAAATCAGTGCTGAGGTGTACAGCCTCCATAGCCCAGGAGAGCTGGAGCAGACATTGTCCTCATCAGGTTTGTTCAGTGGAGTGGGGAACTTCCCAGTTTTCTGGGTACTGCATCACAGGTTCACAGGGTATTCTGAGTTGGAAGGGACCCACAGGATCATCGAGTCCAACTCCCATCCTTTGGGGTAAGTTTGAGAGTGGGCAAAGGAGAAAAAGTGACCTGACCTTTGGCAAACACAGGTTGTATTTGTACCACAGCACCTCCAACATCTACAGTCACTTCTTCCTACACATCAACAGCACCCAGACAGAGACTGGGGTCAGTGTTTGGAGCTGTGTGCTGAAGTGCTGAGTACATGACTTGGATTCCAGTGACATCTGGAATGAGATTGGCACTGCAGATGGATCAGAGCAGCCAGAGCACTCACTGCACAGCCTGTTACATCTGGTGTGTGGTGCTCAGCTTTAAACCAGGAGCATGAGAACACATGGGTGCCTTTGTTTCTCTCTGGCTTCTCCAATAAGTATCTTCACTTGCAGGATGACTTGATGGATGTGGTAGCAAGCATAGATTTATCAAGGAAAACCGTGAAGAGGATTCGGATCAACTTTGTCTTCGCTCTCATTTATAATCTCATTGGAGTTCCCATAGCTGCAGGTATTTCAGTGTTTGTTTCCATGCACTGGTAAGATTTGGCTCAGTGAGCAGAAGGTTGCAGTGGTTTTTGAGTGGGAGTTTCCATTTTCTTTGTTTGTGGCTGTTGGTAAGGGCAGGTTCTGTGCCTGGGAATGTTGCAGTGGAATGTTGGAGCTGTTCTGCTCCCACACTGTGGCTACCATGGGTGTGCTCAGCACATAAAATAACTTCAAGATAAAGGGTTTATTGAATGAGCCTGACCTTGTGAACAAGCAGTTCACTGCAGGGGGAGCAGAACATGTCACCTCTGAGGTTTAGACTGTGCAAGTTCACCTGAGGTTCCAGCTGAGATAGAACATAAATCCTTATGTATTAAACATTTGTAATTTAAACTAAGATCCTATTTATCAACACACTGAAATACTACTAAAACTAGAGAGTTCATGTGAAATTGTATGTGCTAATCTGTGAATAATGCAGTGAACTCCTCTGAACTTACTGCTGTTTGGTTTTTCTAGGTGTCTTCCTGCCCATTGGTTTGGTTTTGCAGCCCTGGATGGGATCTGCAGCCATGGCTGCCTCCTCTGTCTCCGTTGTGCTTTCTTCTCTGCTCTTAAAGATGTGAGTAGGGGCAGTCTAGTGGTTTGTAATTTGAATTTGAGGCTCAGGTCTTTCACTCTGAGTGGCAGAAGATAAGCATGGGACTGTGTGAGATTTCCAAGCCTTTTGAGGAGCAGTTCAGGCAGGTCTGTGTTCAGTAGTGCTTAAAAATGTCCTTTCTAATGTGCAGAAGGGTGTACAAACCAGAAGGGTGTTCAGGATGGAAAATTCCTTAGTGGCCTTTGTGTATTTGTGAGAAACCTTGTCAATCATGGCTCTGGCTTGTGCATGGTCATGGCACTCAGGTGTGTTTTATCTGTATTTCACTGTACTTCACTTCAACCTGAGACGTATTGGTTTGGTTTTTTTACTTCCTTAGGTACCAGAAACCAAGTTCAGAGAAACTGGAGTTCCAGGCCCGGAGCCACATGAGGCACAAGAGCCCATCAGAGATCAGTGTCCACATTGGGATTGATGAGACTGGGACTGGCTCTCCCAAACTGAGCCTGATGGATCAAATCCTCAACTACAGCAGAGCCTCCATCAACTCCCTGTTCTCAGACAGGCGCTCGGTGAACAGCGTCGTGCTCAGTGAGCCGGACAAGCACTCGCTGCTCGTGGGGGACTTTGGGGAAGATGATGACACAGCATTATGAGAGACTTGAATCCTCCTCCCACCCCCACTGAGGCAAAATGAAGAAAAACGCCTGAAACAAAATGAAAACACAACCAAAACAGCTGTTGTGAGTTCTGTGCATGTACTGATCCTTCTGGAGGTCTTTCAGATGCTTTTCTTCGTCAGTGTAGAGGTCGTTTTTGTAGTGACTTTCCAGATCTTCTTTGGTTTTCTAATCTAGATGTACCAAAAAATCTGGTGCAAGGCTGTTGATGTCACGAGCAGGGCTGTGCTCCCATCCCATGAAGCTTGCAGTATAGCATTTATTTTGGCAAATTGTCAAAATAAAGGAAACTGAGGAGAACCAGAAAGTTATTTCCCAGCCTTATACCAAGCTACTTTATGCATAGTCAAGTTCAGTACTGTGTTAAGAAATTGTGAATTACCTCATCTGTAAAACCTGAAGGTTCTGTTTGCAGAGAGATGTGCCTTACTTCAGACCTTCTGGACCCCTCTTGTTTCCACAGCCTGCCCTCTGCCAGAAATGGTTCCTCTGAAATGCCTTTTCTTTTTATAAACACCTGGTTTTAGCTTTTCACACTCCAAGCTTCGGATCCCATCCCTGTGTGATCTGGGTTCCTGCAGAGACAGAGGTTTGGGGTGACTCCCACCCTGAGCTCTGCCCTGGGACACTCCTGCTGCTGGTACTGGGTTGAAGGGTGACTGGACTGGGAGGTTTGCTCATTCCCAGACTCTTCTAAGCCAAAAACTCCTGTGACATCTGAACCCTGTGATGTGGTATCAGCCAAAGTACTGAGGTTTAGGAAGGCAGTGCAGAGACTGCTCACCACCAGTGTCCACTGGCCCTCCTTAAATGAACCAGGAGAGTTTTGTCACACAGACTGTCTTTGAAATCTTTACAGTTCAGTCTTTGCTCAGAAGGACAAATGTTTGTAAACCAGGAATGGTCCAAACCTCTTTTGCTTGGGCTGTTCAGATCCAGGCTCTGTGAACTGAGACAATCCTGATTTGCTACTGAACTGCAATATCAAGATGCAGGTTTTGATCATGAAATAATTAATACTAAAAATATCCTTGGTGAGAAGTGTAAGTGTTCATCACTGGTTACTTGTTTGTTACTCCCTGAACCCTGCTCCTCATATTCATGGCTGAGGTGTTCAAGGATGTTGGATTTCATTGTGAAGTCCAGTCCCTGGTGTCAACATGTTCCAATTGTGTTTGTAGAGGGGAAATCCTCAGTTTGGTGTGTGATAAAGAGAGCTCTGTAATGTTCCGGCTTTTAACTTGAAGCCTGATGTCAGGGCATAGGTTGTGGATGCAAAAAGCCATGAGTAAACAGCTTTTTCATTTCATCTGAGAACTACCAGAAAACTCCCGTTGTGTGAGGGCAGAAGAGCTGTGCTGTGGCTGTGTGGTCAGTGAATCAGGGTACTGGGATTGCAGTGAGGAGAACAACACCATGTGTGGCTGCCAATAGTTTAAGAAACAAAACATTTTTTCTGTTGCAGGATTTAGGATTTTCATGTCTCCACTGAATATAGTGTTTTTATAAATGAGATTATAGCTGTATGTAATACATAGTGTTGTTACCTGCTGAGATCCCTCCCTGCAAAGCCATTCCATGAGGTGTTCTGTCTGCAGCAGCAGAGCTGTACCCAAAGGCTGTTTGATTGTGGTGTGATGTGTTTTAGTGCTTCTGTCCCCAAAGATTCCAGTGTCCTTGTTTGTCCCCCTTCATCCTCGCTGTTACTCTTGGCAGGATTCAGGGGGTGAAGGGGAAGTGTTTCCCTGTTTTGGGTGGTGCTGTGGGTGGTCTCAGTTGTTTTGCAGGTGCTGGGGATGGGGTGTGAGGCATGAAGTGACACATGGGGAAGTGTTTCAGGGCTGTTCCTGTCGGGAGCAAAGCAGCACAAAGAACTTGTACAATCTCCAGGGACGTTTTTAGAGCGCTTTGCCTTCAGTCTTTTGTTGTCTGAACTGTATGTTTAGAACACATTGCTGCCCTTGTTTCTTCAGCTCTTTCCCAGTACAGGTGTTCTCATGTTCTGTGAAACCAGTGTTTGATGCTGTTACAACAAAAGGAGGCTCCTTTTCAGCCCAGGACACTTAGTGATGTGCAGGGGATGAGGATCAGTGAATGCTGCCTGGGAGGGACAGCCAGGGGATCAGAGCCTGAGGAGAGGAAATAAAGCCAAGGATGGCTGGGGGTGAGGGGGTTGAGCCAAATCCAGGTTGTCTGTCCAACACTCCCCAAATGTGTGCCAAGGCCTTCCACAAGGTTTATCTTATAATATTACAGAAGGTGCTTTATGTTGAAAAACCAAAATATCTTTCCGTTTGAATGTACAGTGCAAGTGGAATAATATTGGAGATATATGTTTTCCTAAATGTGAATGTTTTAATATATAAATAGGTTTATTCCTGTTGGAGAGAGTTTGGATTCAGAAATTCAAAATATCCCTTGGAAACACACAGTTACACACAAAATTGTGTTACTCCTTTGTCTGTTTTATTGTTTTCTGTGTCTAGCTATTTATAAAACTTCTGTTCTATTTAATAAAAAGTATATATGCTTCAGGCTTTAAAACTGTTTGACTCTGAGTCCTGCCAAACTTGCTTAAAGTTCTACAAGAGTTTAAAACACTTGACATTTTATACAAAAAAGAAGAATGTGAAGGTGACAACACGATGGAAGCGAGCAAACATTTTTATTTATTAAGAATTGTGCCTATTTTTTTGCTTAGAAATTCCAACAAAATGTTTTAAATCTGAGAATTTTTTTAAATTCAATTTTTCTATGAAGAATGGAGAAGGGAATGTTGTTGTGGAATGTTAATGTAGGGCTGTTACAGTTCTTTGTATCTAGAAACATGTTGTCTCCTGCTTCCTCTTCTTTCAAGACTGTGCCTCCATTATTACAGTGGCAATTATAAGCTGTGTAATAAAAGTGTAATATCCCAAGGCTGTTCTGTGATCTCCTGTAAATATTTCCTGCCTGCTCAGCAAAAGGCCAAGGATTGGGAGTTCTGTGTATTTCCAGCTCTGCTAAACATGGGCTGGAGCAAACACTGGAGCTGGGGGCAAGTGAAAGTGTTAGTGAAAGGTGGGAAATCATGGAATAATCATCCCTGTGTTTGGAACAGAGGAGTGGCTGAGGTGGTGGAGTCAGAGCCTGTCCCAGCAGTTGAGCCAGAGCTGTTTGCCCAGGACTGGGGTTTCAGCATCTCCCCAACCTTTGGACAGGCTTTTCCAGGGTCAGTCACCCTCACGGGAACTGGTGTTTCCTTGCATTAGGATGAAATTCCCATGTTTTGGGTTGTGACCACTGCCCTGTTCTCTCACTTGGTGTCACTGAGCTGTTGGGCTGGAGTTGTGTGTGAGGTGGGGAAAGCTCTGTCAGTGTTTCCGTGCCCCTCTCCTGGCTCCCAGCCCAGGGGGATCCTTTGGGTCCAAGTGTTGCCCAGACTGTCCTGAGCACTGAAGGACTGCAGAGCCCCCTCTGACTCCCCTGCTGACCGTGGTGGGGAGGTCCTGTCTGGTGTCCAGCTGTGGCCTGGGAACCCAGCACAGCTCCAGGGGGATTTGTACCTTCTGTCAGGAGAGAAAAAAGGTGAGAGGCCTGGACTAGTCTTATATTTTTGAATTTTCTAGACTCAGCTCTCAAGCATTTTAACTCCAGTACTCTTCTGAGCTGTTTTCTCATTTTCATTAAAAAAGAACCAAACAAAACAACCAACCAACCAAAAACCCCCAACCCTCTGCTGTGTCCATTCCCCCATGCCTTGTGTGTGTCCCTAAGCAGAGGGGCCAGGTTAGTTGTGCTGGTTTTGCATTTCCTGTTTGATTTTTTGGGATGGCTCAGGCCAGGGTCACCTTCCCCCTGGGTGCTCAACACATGTGCCACTGCTGGTGTCACTGGGAGACTGGCTGAGGGGTTTGGTGTGATGATGAGGGTCTCTCTCTGAGGTGACTCAGTGCCTGGGCAGTGGCAATGAGGAGGTGGATGTCTGAGGATGTCTGAGGCTGCTGCTGACTGAGCAAGGCTGGGGAGCTCCCACGGGCTCCACAGACACGTTTGGTCACCGCTTATTACAGGTACAAGGAGTGTTTGTGTTCCCCAGCTCTGCTGGGTGTAGAACATCAAGTTTGAGTCCAAGTCTTTCCAAGATGAAGAGTTTTGTTTTCATTAAGATACAACCCTGTAATTTCATCCCCTTGGACTGCCTCTTGCCCAGTGTGCCCAACATGTGTGGAAACTTGCAGTTTGAGCAGTTACATTTTGGAAATACAGGTTTGTTGCACAGGAATAGTAACCAAAACATTTGGGATTGTTGAATTTACGCCTCCAGGTATTTTGGGTTAAGGGAGTGTGTGAACCTTCTTGTTTCAAAGTGAATGGTTCTATTTTAGCTCTGACTCCATTAAAAAACAATTTTTTTCCATATCTGTCCAGGCAGTTTTACAGCAGACTGTGCATGAAGTGCATCGAAAGCATCTTGGTCTGCAGCCTTGGGCTTCTGTCACTGCAAGACAGATGTGATCCCTGCCATGCACATCACCCTGATGTGGAGCTGCACAACCTCTCTGAAAGGAAACCCTCCAAACTGACATATCACAGAATCACAGAATATTATGAGTTGGAAGGGACCCACAAGGATCATCTAGTCCAACTCACCACCTAACACCCGTACAGAGACCGAGAGCACATCCCAGAGCATAACACCAACCTAGATCCCTCACAGTCTAGCAGGCCACTCCGAGCCGGAAGGGGCCCAGGGTCATCCAGCCCTACACCCCCCAGCTAGACCATGTCACTAAGCTCCTCGTCCAGTCTTCTCTTAAACACCTCCAGGGACGGTGACTCCACCACCTCCCTGGGCAGCCCATTCCAATATGCAATCACTCTCTCTGGGAAAAACCGCTTCCTAACGTTAAGACTGAACCTCCCCTGGCGTAGCTTGAGGCCGTGCCCTCTCGTTCTGGTGTCGTCAGCCTGGAAGAAGAGGTCCACACCCATCTGGCTGCAACCTCCCCGCAGATAGTTGTAAACAGCAATCTGCATATTGAGATTGTCCCAGTTGAGGGTTCCATAGTTTCAGGGAAGAGCACTGATAAATCTGTAGGACCCTGATCTGGATTCATTGAAATATTTATATAACTTGTATTTTGTTGATAAAACCAACCAAAAAAACCCCAAACAACAAACCCCCAAAATTCACATGTTCGTTGAGTAGCCAGAAGGCCACAAATCCTGTCGGAAATGTTCCTGGGGACAAAGTGTGATACAAAAATCTCTGCATTCATCTGGCCAACATCCACCGTTGTGCTTCAAGAAAGACCAAGTTTAATACATAATTAGAAATGATCAAAACTCTCCTGGAATTTTAAAGTGCCTCTCCTTTCCTGAAATCTGACAAGTCAATGATATTTGAAAACTTTGAGCTGTCCCTGAGTAAATTCTGTTACAAGTCACTGATCTCAGTTTCAGGCGTTTAGTTCAGCAGCCTCTCCCCTGCCTCTATCCTTTGGTGACAGTGGGATCTTGTGAGAGTTGGCAGAGCTCTGGCATTCCATATCACTGTTTGATTGGGGAAAAAAGGAGAAAGGTTAAATTATTTGGATCAAATATATGTTCATTATACACTCTATATATAGAGTGTATAAAATCTGTGTTTTAGAGTGTATAAATCTGTGGAACAAGTACCACCCTCTAGGTCTCTGGTGGAAAATGCTACTGTGGATAATGGCAGGATTAATGGCAGCTTAAAATTTACTTTCTCGGGCACTACAGAACCACAGAGAGAAACACTGTGTTCCTGCAGCCTGTCACAGACAGCAGCTCCATGGGTTAACACTGGAGCCTCTGCAGCTGCTGCTTCAAACATCAAATTTTCAGGCTGAACAGAATCCATTTTACCAGCACACATCTCCTGCAAGGATTGTTTAACTGCTGCTTAGATGTAGCCATTTCAGAATGGCTACATCATCTTTTAAGGTGTTTTTTCATTTTCTTTTTCCTTTTTTTTTTAAAGGAAAATCTTGCTGGCAATATTTGGCCTTTTTTCCCTTCCAGTTGACTGGGTAATTTAAGTAGTACATGGCTGTGACTTTGTATTGTGCCTGATCAGTCATGAAGGAAAATTGCTGACAAGGTGTGATTGGGCTGTTTGTATCCCCTTAAACACATCTACAAAATAAATGTTTAAGGAGAGTTGGAGAACTGTACACACACACTCAGATGCAGTAAAAAGAGACACAGAGGAGGATTCTTCAGCATTTCTGGTTTAACTCTTCATTCAGTTTCATTTGAAGCCCTTCTTATTTCTTCAGTGCTTGATGTTTTGGGAACCCAAATGTGAATGACAAAGTAGCAAACCAGATTTCTAAGTCCCAAAATTTAAAGCAAGCACAAATAAAGAAATGTTTAATCATAATAAAGTGGATCAGGTAACTTGAAATATGGAAAGAGCCCCCAGCAGAGCGTTGGGGAGCAGTTCTAAGGGCAGAAAAAATCCTTTGCTTGTCCTTTGAGGCACTGTGAAACCACAGTGAAATATTGGTGGAGCATTAAGGTTTCTGGGGGAGTCCTTGCTCACCTTCCTCTGGAGGACCCTCCTTAAAACCTCCAGAAATGGCACATGTTCAGAAATCCGTGAGTCCCAGGGGTTCAGAAATCCCTGATTCCCAGATATGCTGGGGTGGTGCTGGGGCTCCATCCAGTGGGGAGCAGGCAGGAGGCAGCTGCCCCAAACCACTCTCCCCCCTGGTTATTCTGTTCTCCCAAAACACAGCTCCATGGCAAATCTTCTGGAGGGTCTAACTGGGGATTTGGCCCTTCATTAGTTGGTGATTAGTGTTAGATTGATTTGTTACCCATCTGTAAGTATGGGCTGTTAAGGGCTAAAGTAAAAGACAGGAGCTGGTGCAGTACAACATATAAATGTGCAGCCAAGACTGATGAGAGGCCTGTGATAATTATATTGAATATCAAAATGCATGCCTCAAACAGCCTCCGCTGTGATTATCCAAGGAAATCTCTACTACAAATCAATTCAAGACGTCTTAAACAATATTTAAAAAATACATTAAAAAAAACCACCTGTGGTATTAAATCCCATAACTGAAATAGTGATAGAAAAGCCTTTTAATATAAATGGTTCTGCTTCAGATTCCTTCAGGGGTGTTCTATTTCTGGAATCTGGGCATAGAAGCCTGAGAGGTAGCATTTGGGGAGAAAAAGAGCTATTTTGCAGCCTCTTTCCCAAACTACTCCCACCTCTTTCTCTCTCAAGAATACCTATTACCTTTCCTACCAGATCCCTGTGCTGGTGTGTTACAATACTGCAGGGAGAGAAGACAACCTGGACCATGTGCTGCAGCCTGTGTGGAAGTGGCAGCTTAGCCTGCAGTGGGTGGTTATAAAAGCAGGAAGTTTCTGCAGCCCAGATCACACGGCACAGATGCAGATGCACGTTGCTGGTCTCCAACCCATAGCACTCCAGTTTGCACCCCAGTGCAGCAAAGCCTGCTCTGTCTAAACTTGCACAAGCCGTTTCCTTTTGGCTAAACAAAGCTGGCAGGATCACACAGGCCAGTCTAAAGTACAGCTGCTGCTTCATATTCCCAGGAATGACTTCCTAGAAAGGTCACAGGCCTAACCCCAGACCCTCGGGTTTCTCATTACCAGCCCTTTGCTCTCCTGGCTTTGCTGCCCTGGTTAATTTAAAAGCATGGGGTTTGAACTGTTTGCATGGGCTTTTTTCTTTAAATATTTGCAGTGTGTTCTAAATATTTCACAACAGGAGGGAAGGAGAGAGAGGTGACTCAGGCGTGGAAATGAGCTTTGAATCTTGAATGCATGTCTGTATTACCCATTTCTTTACAACTTTTTTATAACACACAAATTCAGGTGCCTTGGTCATATCCTATCTGGAATTAAGTTATGCCTCCCTGTTCCCCCACCTCATGTTCTTCACAAAAAAAAAAAAAAAAAAAAGGAAAAAAACC
>WEKX01016338.1:34244-94845 GCA_013390025.1 Pitta sordida | reverse complement strand
AAAAAAAAAAAAAAAAAAGGAGAAAATGCAAGCAGGGTTAAAACCAGAGTCCACTAAATGAGCTACAGCTGCAGTTGTGCCAGACCAATGATCTGTGTAAGTGCACTAAGATTATTACAGGCTTCTTACCTAATACTTTCCTAACCTACTGGATGTACACAGTTTTAGCAGAGTTAGTCCTGTTGGGTACAGTATTCTTGGTCATTTTATTGATTTACTTTCATTTATGGCCTGCTTAGTCCTTTAGTCCTGAATACCCACGTGTCCCACTGTTCCCTCTCCCCAGCCAGCTGTGGCACACATCTGTTGTACATCCCTGTGGCTGCTCAGGTTACTGTGGCTTTGCCACACTCTGTGACATTTCTGCTCCATGCTTTTTTACCCCACGGAGGTGAGATGCAAGTTTTATAAAACAAAGTCTTGAGCTAATTAATAAATCCATTTACCGGGGAAAGAACCAGGTGCTGCAAGGACTGGGTTGTGAACTGGGGCTGGGAAGAGCTGTCCTTTCTGAGCCAGCATCGAGAAATTTAACCTTTGCCTTTGGAGAAAACAGCACAGCACAAATTAGAACAGGGAGAAGCAAATTAATTCATTTCAGAACATTTAAATAGTTACAGCTCCTATGGATGTGGAGAACCCTTTCTTGTCTCCCCATCTGGAGGCCTGCTGAGGTGTGTGTTTGTTCACCTGCTGTTCACGTGTGCTCTGGGCACTGTGCTCATGTGCAGATGATCCCTGTTCCCAAGAGCTCTTCTGCTGAACACTCTGGAAGAGAATCCAAAGGTGGAGTGCTGGGAGGGCTGGATCCAGGACCAGTTTGGGATTTGACTCTTGGCTCTTGGTGAGCAATAACAGCATCCACACCTCCTGCCTGAGGGTGACACTGCTGCCCAGGTGCTCCGGGTTACAAGGACCCACCTGGTGACTGTAAGGTCAGGGCTGCTCTGTACCACTTCCTTTGTACACCCCAGACTTACTCTGCAGCTGATATTGAGACTATTAGTGGATCTCATTTAATTTGAGCACCGATTGTATGATTTATAGCAACAGATGATAAATTCTGGTGACACACCCCAACAAAGTAAGGTGATGTTTCCTGGTCTCCTCCATCCTACTAGGTGACCACCTAATAAGTGATTTCACATCATCTGTCTGTTCCTGCTTGTGTATTCCAGCATTTGTTGCTGTAGGGCTTGGCACATTACTGGGGTAAATTGACATCTCTATCATGTCTGAAGGCCCATCCAGGCTCATCCAAGACTTTGGACAAGTCATGCAGCATGAGAATCACCCTTCTGTCCCAGAGCCATGCAGGCTGGGTGTCTTCACCCACCCCTCTCTCTATATCTTAGTATCTAATTTCTTGTCAGTGCATCCTTGTTGGAATCGCAGAATATTTTAGGTTGGAAAATTCCTCTGAGATCATGACCAACCTATGACTTTGTCAACTAGACTAGAGCAGAGTGCCACATCCAGCCATTCCCTGGACACCTCCAGGGATGGGGACTCCAACACATCCCTGGGCAAACCATTCCAAAGTTTAATCACCCTTTATATGAAGAAATTCCTCCTCACATCCAACAGCTTGAAGCCATTCCCTCTCATCCTGTCCCTTGCTCCCTGGGAACAGAACCCGACCTCACCCTGCTCCCCCCTCCTGTCAGGGAGTTGCAGAGAATTCCAGGTGCCCCCTGAGGCTCCTTTTCTCTGGGCTGAGCCCCCCCAGCTCCCGCAGCCACTTCTCATTTGAGTGACTCTCCAGCCCCTTCCCCAGCCCCATTCCCTTCCCTGGACACGTTTCAGCCCCTCCATGTCCTTCTCGCAATGAGGGGCCCAGAACAGAACACAGCACTCATTTTGCCTATTGGGGACTGTACCTTTGCATTTGACCTTTCTGTCAGCAAAAAAATTATTTTGTCAGGTACTCAGCTCACCACCACCATTTTCTCAGCACTGTCTGTACATTTTGTGAGCGTGGCAGAAAAATAACCCTGTCAGCAAACAGAAAGACCTATCCTATGGGTAAAATACAAAAGGCCATGAGCTCCTTTTTCACCCAGTACAGTCCATTGCACTGTGCTATTGTCACTCAGTGCACAAACCCCTGCTCTGCGTTAGAAGCTGCACGTATGTTGAGGCAGGTGATTTTTTTACAGCATCCACAAGCCTCCTGCCAGGGTATGGAATGACAGACAATGGGGAATGGCAGAGGGCAGGGTTGGAGCTGCATTCAGCTCTGGGGTCCCACCATAGGAAGGACATGGATCTGTTGGTCCAGACCAGGCCACAAAGCTGATGAGAGGGAATAGAACATCTGTGAGGAAAGGCTGAGACAACTGGGGTTGTTCACCTCAGGGTGACTCAAGTGTGACTTTCCAGGACCTGGAGGGAGCCTACGGGAAATATGGAGAGAGACTTTGGACAAGGGTCTGGAGGGACAGGACAAGGGGAAACGGCTTCAAACTGACAGAGAGTAGGTTTAGATGGGATATTAGGGAAAACCCCTTCCCTGTGAGGGTGGGGAGGTCCTGGCACGGGTTCCCAGAGAAGCTGTGGCTGCTCCTGGATCCCTGGCAGTGTCCCAGGCCAGGCTGGAGCAGCCTGGGACAGTGGGAGGTGTCCCTGCCCATGGCCGGGGGTGGCACTGGATGGTCTCTAAGGTCCCTTCAGGCCCAAACCATTCTGTATTCTGCGAAACCACGCTGCTGGAAAGTGCATCCTCGGTTACATGAAAAACCCCCTAGTTGTCTTGAAAAGCATTTATGTAAGTCACTTAAAACACCCCGTGTTTTGGGTCTAGCGGAGGTGCCCCATGCCCCTGTGCGGAGGTGCCATCCCTTCCCCTGCAGCGCTGTGTCCCCCCGGCCCCTTCACTGAACTCCTGGGGCAGCACCGCAGGCTCGGGCCGCGCTCGGGCCCCTNGGGAACAGACGGAGCGGCAGCAAACATGTCTCTCTCCAACAAGCTGACCCTGGACAAGGTGGACGTGAAGGGCAAGCGGGTCGTCATGAGGTGAGGCTTTGTAGGGGGCATGTGCGTCTCTCGAGGCCGGCTCTGCCCCATCCTCCACGCTGGGGCCCGGCACGTTGCGATCTCTGGGGTTTTGGTTTCGTTTTCTTTTCTCTCGTCACTTGTGAGAGGGGCTCCTGCATCCCTTGGCAGCCGGACGGGTTGTAAATCCCGGCAGTTGCCCGTGTGTCAGGCACAGGCTGCCCGAGGGGAATCCAGCCGAGTTCTGCCTCAGAAGATCTTATCGCTCAGACTCTTCCCCTACTGCGAATTCCAAAGGCATCGCAGTAAGAAACTGAGGATAGGGCTCTGTCCAGCTACCCAAATACTACTGATAATTCAGCTTTTTGCAGCAGGAGTCGAATCACAGCCAGGGTTGGAAGAGACCTTAAACTTCATCTCATCCTTCCCTCTTTGGGTTGGAAGGGACCTTAAAACTCCCCTCCTTCTGTCCCCTGCCATGGGCAGGGACACCTTCCGCTACCCAGGTGCTCCAGGCATCGCCTGGCTTGGCCTTGGACACTCCCGGGGATGGGGCATCATCGCAGTGCATCTTGTCTAAAACCCTAAAATAGTCATTCACGTCTTATTTATGAAAAAAAAAACAAGGCCTGAAAGCCTGATGTTGGAATTGCTGCCAAATCCTGGGAGATAAAGGGAAATCCTGCTCAAAATACTCTTACTATGGGATAGTTTGTGGAACGGCACCGTAACGTGGCTATTACGTGTCTGTTAATTACTCTGAGTAGGCAGAGAGAGCAAAAGTATAACTTATTTTACCTGCAGGGTGTCAGACAACTTTCTCTTTTTATCCTGTCTCTGTAAGAGACACTTATTTTCAAATAACTTTCTAGAAATGTGATTACCAGAAGCCAGCCCCTATAGCGGGTATTGAAGAAGTTTGCTCAGAATTTCCATGTGCTTCCTAAATCCGGTATAACGAAAGAATTTTTTATCTCCGTAGCACCTTTTTTTTTTTTTTTTCCGTCTGACTGTTCTTTCCTTTTTTGAGTCATGTTACAGCGAGCCTTGGCAGAGGATGGGTTGGGTTTGCCCGCTCGAAGTCTCCCGTAATTAATGGACAAATGTACCTTTGCAGTTCTGTGAGGGGCTTCTCAAACACAGCAGGTGACCTGGCAGCCTTTGTATTTCCTGCCTGCATCTCGTCTTTCAGGACTGCTAAAATCGATGCCTCTCCTCTCTCTGCTCATTTTCACCGATATTTTGGCACACACCCTGCTGAGCTTCCGGTCCCAGTGCTGATGCTTCAGGAAAAGTTTGGAATGTGGACCAGAAAGGGTTCAGGGGGGATCAGATTTCAATGGGCTGCGTGGGGAAGAAGGCTGGGCTGGGGGTTTCTTTTGTAGCTGTGGTGGCGCTTTAAAGCGAACTGTTCTTTTCTTCTCTCCCTTTAGGATAACGGCACGGTAATGGTGCCTTTCTTCCCCCTTTCTAGAATGAGCCCACTATGCCCTGGGGCTGCCCGTTCAGTTTCTTTCTGCTGAGCTGCTCCTGTTTGACCGGCAGCTTTTGTCCATCTTCCCATTTGTTTGATGTGCTGAGTGGGCTGCGAGAGAATCCATTCATGCAACTTGCTGAATTGGGCTGTTCTTTAATGTATAGAAGGTTAAAAGGTGAACTGTAGCGGCACATTGACTCTCTCCCAGTCCTGGGTGTTCCCTTCTGGAGCTCAGAGAGCGATTTCTGCCTCTGCTGTTACGCAACGCTGCCTCCTGCACATGGGCACAGGGGATGGCAGCGAGAAATGGCTGATGAAACTCCTCCCTTCAGCCCTTTGGCTCGACTGGCACCACTGAGGAAGTTACCTCGAGATCCGAGTCGGGTCTTCCAGGGAGAATGTGCTAAGCTGCAGCACTCAGCTGCAGAGAGATTAGAGCTGCAGAGGACAGAAGTTAAAGCTTCCCTGGACTGCCTGCTTGTCACAGTAGTCCAGCCACGCCTTGTTAAAGAACACAAGGTCACTTGTCATCATTCACTACCTCCAGGAAATCTCAGTTTTATTTCCTGCTCAGCGTCACTGCAGCTACAGTCCTGAGCATTGGGATGTACATATTGATGGCCCAGCTTTACTGAGTCATTCCAGCAGAGTTTGTGGGGTTTTTTTTATCACAAGCAGAAGTGACTGATCACACACTGATTTCAAAAGGGTGCTTGATTACAAGGCAGAGCTAAACATCTTACCCTAATTTTAACGTTGCTTTTCTAGCCAGCACTTTTGCTGGCAGGTTCCCTCACTCATTGTAAAATAAATTTGTTGGATATTTAGTAATTTTATTTCTGATTTTTTTTAGGGTTGATTTCAATGTTCCAATGAAGGATCACAAAATAACCAACAATCAGAGGTGAGCCATAATTTCCATTCCAAATGGAGGCCCCAAAATTTGCTTCCTCTCTGACTTCAGCCCGGTACCTGGAACACTGCTGTGATTAAGCTGCCATTGCCTGTACCAGAATATTAAATGTGTCTCAGAGAAAGTCCAGCAGTTGTTAATTAACCCCTCTGCAGCCCTTGTGCATTAACAAATGACACTAGCCTGCAAGGCTGCTGCTTACACAGCTGCTGGGGAGAGCATATGGAAAAGTCTCTTATTTGTACAAATCCTACACTTCATAAATAGAGCTGGTTATGACCATTTCACAGACCCATCCCTTTGGCTGTCTGTGAAAATTGTCTATTTTTGACTCTGGGTGACCCTTGGGCTGTGTTATCTTGTTGGCTTACATTAGAATCACAGTTGCAGAGCAGCACACAGACTTGGGGTTTAGGAGCAGTGATAGCAGATGTCTTGCTTTGCTTGTCTGTACCTGCAGACAGGTGCCAGTTTTGTTTGACAGTGTGTTCACTGCTCAACATTCCCATCATGTCTCTTGGTGCAGGATCACAGGTGAACCCAGGGAGCCTGGTAATGTTTTAGTCTGTCCTGGCATTTCTTAGGACAGCTGAGCAATCAGCAGAATTCACATTACAAAGCATTTTACTTCTGTGTCCTGCATCATTTGGAGGATAGCAGTGAAACACAGGAAAATGGGCTGAGGTGGAGGATTTTGGTGATGGTTTCGTAAGGAATTACTCTGCCCGGCTCTTGTGCTCAATTTCTTTCACAGTTTGAGAGGGACAACTCCCAGGGCTCTTCTGTGAGTAGTTTTGATCTGCTTGACTGGTGAACTGGTTGAATATTTTAAGTTTGTTCTTGCGTGCCATTGCAGAATCAAGGCTGCTGTTCCTACCATCAAGCACTGCCTGGACCATGGAGCCAAGTCCGTGGTTCTCATGAGTCACCTGGGCCGCCCGGATGGTGTTCCCATGCCTGACAAGTTCTCCTTGGCCCCAGTGGCTGTGGAGCTTAAGGCACTCCTGGGCAGGTAAAGTGGAGAACAGTCTGGTGTGCCTGGGGCCCTGCTGGTCAGGGGACCCAGATATTTTCCTTGCAGCAGGAAGAGTCACTGGTGAGGTGACAGTGTGTGTCTTGTGTTTGCAGGGAGGTGTTGTTCCTGAAGGATTGTGTGGGCCCTGAGGTGGAGAAGGCCTGTGGTAACCCTGCTGCTGGCTCGGTCATCCTGCTGGAGAACCTCAGATTCCATGTGGAAGAGGAAGGGAAAGGGAAGGATGCTTCAGGGAACAAGGTGAGACTTCAAGTCTGTCTTTCCTGTGTGCCTGCTCTGCTCTTACCACAGGTTCACAGGTTATTCTGAGCTGGAGGGGACCCACAGGATCATCGAGTCCAACTCCCAAGTGAACGCCCACCCAGGGATCAGGCCCACAACCCTGGAACCACTTTCTTTGCTGCAGATTGACAAGGAGCCTGTCTAAAAAACTGATGGTGAATTTCCTTTTGGAAGGATGTTGGAGATCTTTAGCTCAGTGTGTCCCACTGCTGTGCAAAACTTAAAGTGGAATCCAGTGTGTCCAAGATGAAACAGCTCAAGTGAAAGGCCAGAGATGACTTTGTTGAAGGTTGTGTAGTCTGTAAAAGAAGGAAAAAGGAACGAAATAGTACAGGAAACTGGTTGCTGCTTGTTGGACTTTTATTTTTGGATGTTTAAAATGAAAACTAAGGTCTGTTGCTGATAATTTACTGCCATTAGGCCTATAAGAATGATGCTTCTTTCTTGGTTATGTGGCTAATATTTTAATGTAATACTTAACCATTCTGCAGCACAGGGACTATCAAACCCTTCTCTAAACGTGCCAGTTCTTAGTGGTTATCTAGAACCAGGCTGCTTTGCACCTCTGACATTTTGTTGAAGGTCAAGGAGGGGTGCTGGCTCCAGACAGCTGCTTTTCTTAGCAGTGGTGACCCTGTCAGCTTTGCACAGGCCTTGGCTCCCTTCAGATGGAGTACATGGAGTGGAATGTGACATGGAGTGGTGCCCTTTAGGGGCTGACACAGGAATCCCCTACTGAGGTACACAGGAAAGCAGCCCAGGGAGTGAGTGAGCCTGTGCAGATGGGAGGGAGAAATGGAGCATGTCTGGAGTTACTCCCTGCTAGAACTGTGTGCCACTGCAAGCCAGGAGGGTGGCAGGGATAGGAGTGGGGCCAGAATTTATTTTTCTTGGGGAGACAGTTCCTTGGGTTTGTGCATTTCTGGAATTCCCAGGTGACTGAGGTGGAAGTGTGCACAGGGAAGCAAACACTGCACTGAGCACAAGAGACAGACATTGACAGACCTGCTTCTCATCTGGAGGTGGAAACAGGGATGCAATACCAGACTGTGACTCGTGCTGAGACACACTGACTGTGGCTTCCCAAAGCAGAGGGACTGGTAGCTGTTCCTTCAGTCAGAGTCCTGTGTTCTGCTCACAGATGGTACTGCTTTGAACTGGAGCACTTAGTCTCTGCATAAAGCGAGGCATTTCACTGAGTAAAGGAGCAGTCATCAGCATTGTTCTAAATGTCTGTGTAGTTCCTTTGGCTTGTCTCCTGCTCAGGCTGTGCTACAAGGGCACCCACAGCTGCCATATGTTGTAGTGCTTTCCTGCCATCATCCTGCTGTTGTCACATCAGGGTGCTGGCAGAGGCTTCACGTGGAAAGGAGAGCTGATAGAACAGAAAAGCACTTGGAGAGTGACGAGCCTGTTCCCCAGGAGCAAGTGGCTGGCAGGTCTAGGCAGTCACTTGCTGTCCCAGTTAGCTCTGCTGTCTCTCCTTGGTGGGAGGGAAAACAGCTGCATAAGCCATCCTGTGAGGATGTGATAGAATGCTTGAAGAATGGAGAAAGTCTTTCAACAGAACTCCATCTGTTGTTGCCCATTACACACTGCTTACTCCCAGGTTTCCAGAGCTGACTGCTTTCACTGTGGCCTGTTATAGTGTGCAGTATTTATCAGACTGGTTATCAGTTAATCCTCAGTACAGTTGCTAAATCAGTCCTTCAGGAGTTCACCCTTTCACCTGTGGCACTTGGAGACCATGCTTTCTTTATTCACTAATCAAACATGATGTTGTTTGGTCTGATCTCAGCATTGCCTTGTCTCTTCACTCCCTTCATGTGTTCCCTGTGTTCAGCACAGAAAACTGGGAATCATTTGGAGAAAGACAGTGAAAGGTTGGTGGTACTGCAGTTCATTCCTGTTTTGTTGATGGAATGGAAACTTGAAGTGGGAACAGTCCTTAGGCCTGTAATAACAGTTTCAGGGAGTTTAACTTGGAATTTAAACAATTCAAACCTTTTTGTTTCTCCTGCTAGACTGGGGAAGAGGGTGTGAAGTACAGTTACCCACCAGATGAACTGATGAATTTCTCCAGCTGACCTTTCTTTTCTTTGAGTGTGAGTCCAGTTGGTGACTTTGACATTAGCATCAGAATCAACTCTCAGTGTACAAACTTGTCCTTCATTCTCTTTTCAGATCAAGGCTGATGCTGCCAAAGTGGAGGCTTTTAGAGCCTCTCTTTCCAAACTGGGAGATATTTATGTCAATGATGCTTTTGGGACTGCCCACCGAGCTCACAGGTGTGTATCCATTCGCCTTCACAGGCAGAGTCTGCCATGGAAAGGCAGCTTTCCCCCCAAGGAGTTTTAACATCCTTTTGGGCTTATCCCCAGACCTGTGCTTGTTCCCATGTAATGGATTTAGTGGAGGTGGTTATCAGGGTGTGCTCTTCTGAGTTCCTCTGGCAGCAGGAGACAGCTGAAACAAGAGCTTAGGACTTAACATTGACTTTTTAGACTTCGAAGATAGAAAAATTACTTGCTTAGGGCTTGTGTAAATTGTCCTGCAACAGACATATTTTCCCAAAGTTTAGTTGCTCCAGAGTGGTTATTCTCCTGGAGTGTGTTTAGATAGGTGTACTTGTGAACTGTTGTTGTCTTAGAAGAAATCTCTGCTCTTGCTGTGCTTACTTGTCTTTCAGCATTTGGAATCACTAGTTGACACTGTAATTATCTTGCATATCAATATTTCTGTGCAAAATCAATCTCAGAAAGTAAGCATGTACATTCACCAAAGTAGGAAGACAAAGCCCCTGTGTCTTCATGCAGGTAGTAGCTGTTGTCATTGCTGCAGCTGACACTAAAGGATTAGTTTTGTAATGCTGTGGAACATGGGAATTTTTGCACCTGTACTGACAGAAAATTTCTCCTTTCCTCACTCTTTTATTCTGCAGCTCCATGGTAGGGGTCAATCTGCCTCAGAAGGCTGCTGGCTTCTTGATGAAGAAAGAACTGGATTATTTTGCCAAGGCTCTAGAGAGTCCAGAGAGACCCTTCTTGGCAATCCTTGGAGGGTAAGACTCAAGAACACAGTGACTCTATCTAACTGCTGTGTGGGAAATGGCCTGGTTCAAACAAATGCTTTCCTTTTATGTACCTCTAGAGTTCAGATTTGTAGCTGAGTCCTGGGAGCTCTGTAAGATGTGTATTGGAGCCACCCAGGGATCACATGTCTGCTCCTAGTCAGGGTCTGCTCCTCATCTCTTGAACTCTTGCATGTTCCAGACTGAGTCCCCAGCAGGTTGTTGTCCAGATGAAACAGGAGAGCACTTAGATCCACATGATGGCCCTGAGACATTGTCAGTGACCTTTCCTCCCTGATTCAGGGTACAAGCTGCAGGCTCAGCCCTCTGTAAACTGACCCAGCCTGTAATTATGCAACAGGGCACTACTGTAGCTGGGTGGGCCAAGGCACTGGCAGGTGCCCTTGTGGCTGCTCGTGTGCAGGAGTATTTTCCTGTTATGGCCCATTCCCATTGTCCTGTGTGTGCCCAGTCTGAGACTGCAGCTCTGGGGTGGGTGTTCCATCAGGTGAAGTGACTTTGCTGGCCAGTCAGGGGAAATCAGGCTCTGAAGTGCCAAACAAGGTTTATATTTAAATAGAAAAAAAATTGAGAGTTACAAATGCTCTGGTAAGTTGATGTGCAATGCTGACCTGCCAACTTGCTAAATTCCCTTTCTGCCCATTCCCAACAACTCATTTGCTGGTTCATTCTCTCAGAACAACCCTGACATGCCACAGTCACGATATTCCCGTTATCAAATAGCAGTTGATGAATTCAGCTTTGATCCAAGAAGTCCTTGTGAGGCTTCATGTTGTCTTAACTTATTATCTAGTAATCTTTAGCTTTGTCTGAGGAATTTTTGGTTGCATTATTAATTCCTTCTTCTCTTGCCAGAGCCAAAGTTCAGGATAAGATTCAGCTGATCAATAACATGGTGGATAAGGTCAATGAGATGATCATTGGTGGTGGAATGGCATTCACCTTCCTCAAGGTGCTCAACAACATGGAGGTATGAAGAGAGCAATTCTGTGTCTACTCCTCGTCAAGAGATTGTCTGAATGCTCTGTATGTTCTGGTGTGGAGCACTGGCTACCTTGGCTCTCTGTCAGAGTAGGGAGCACTGAGAAGTTACTTGAAAATCCCTTTGCAAGACTCAGATTCCTGTCTCAGTAGATGCTTTAAGAAAACAGACGTTTCAGAATTGCTGTGTGAGCAGTTGGGCTTGGCTGCTGCTGTCCTCTTCTGTAATAACCGCCAGCTAAACAAACACCTTCCTCTTATTTTTCCTGAATCATTTCTCTAGATTGGCAACTCTCTGTTTGATGAAGAGGGATCAAAGATTGTCAAGGACCTGATGGCCAAGGCAGAGAAGAACAATGTGAAGATCACTCTGCCCGTTGACTTCATCACTGCTGACAAGTTTGATGAGAACGCCCAGACTGGGGAGGCCACAGTGGCTTCAGGGATCCCTGCTGGCTGGATGGTGGGTCTGAGGGGACAGGGAGGGACAGGTGGGACTCCTTAAAGCAGTGGAAAGAGTAATTGTGATCCTTGGCAAATGCTTCTGAGGGCACTCAGGCTGAAATTGAAATCCTGGTGTTTGTCCTGAATTTCTCAATCTAAAGTAGTTTTTGTGAGATTTGGATTAAAACATTAACATTCCTCTACGACTTTCAGATCTGATTGCAGTAGAAATCCCTTTATTTGGAATCCATTTCATTTGGAAGTTTAAGTAGAGTTGGCAAAGGTTTCTAACTAAGGCTTCAAGCATCTGACATGAACTTACTGAGATTAGGAAGATAAGGATCACACCAGAGCCCACCCTCCTGCAGCAGCTGCTGAGGATCCTGGCTGGACATGGGTGATGGTGGGTGAGGGTCAGCAGTGACTGTATCTGTGCCTTCTCTCACTTGTTTAGGGTCTGGACTGTGGCCCTGAAAGTGTGAAGAAGTTTGTTGAAGTTGTGGGGAGGGCCAAGCAAATCGTGTGGAATGGTCCAGTTGGGGTCTTCGAGTGGGACAAGTTTGCCAAAGGAACCAAAGCCCTGATGGACAAAGTTGTAGAAGTAACTGGGAAAGGCTGCATCACCATCATTGGTAAGTAGTTGGGTTTGTTCTTAGCTATCTGCAGTAGCATTTAAGAATCACAGAATGTTCTGAGTTGGAAGGGACCCCTAAGGATCATGGAGTCCAACTCAAACAGCACCACTGCCTCCCTGGTGGGAATGGAACCCCAGCCTCCCACGTGCCAGGAGGGGACACTCACCACTAAAGTGGATCTTTTATCGAAATGCACCAGGGAAGCTTCTGCTGGCCAGCATCATGCTGGCAATTTCTTCCCTTCCCTCACATTTTCATCTGTTCCTTTAGCGTGGAGATGGGCCTTTAAAAACTGCTGCACACACTAGTGCTGAGTGTTTGTGAGCAGCACCAGCTCGTAGCAAGTCTGTGGACCTTCGGGTGAAACAAATTTGATTTTCTTATGTGTCTCATTGATTGTGTTTGTGCTGCAGGTGGTGGAGATACAGCTACTTGCTGTGCCAAGTGGAACACTGAGGATAAGGTCAGCCATGTCAGCACAGGAGGTGGTGCTAGCCTGGAGCTGCTGGAGGGTAACTCCTCTTTTACCTTCACTTGTTTGAGTAAATCTAGGCCTGTGGGTGCTCCAGTATGAGGATAGTCAAGACAGTACAACAATCAAGTGAATATCTTCTAGGACCCAGCATGTGGAGTAGGCTGGAGCTTTGGAGCAACAGGCTCCTTTTGCTGCTCTTTTGTAGCCATCAGAGAGGAGGAGAGGCAGGAAAATGGACAGTCCTGCAAACAGCACAGTCTGCCTCTTCCAGAAAACAGAAATGCTGGGATAGGAAACAAAACCGAGGGCAGGTTGGCTTTTTTGGGACATGCCAACCAGCCTGTGTGAAATGCCTGGTTGCCCTTAGGGAAATGCCATCAGAGTAGTCTGGAATTCTTCACAAGTTTCTCTGTACTTTGGCACTCAGTGATTTTGGGGGGCCCTCGGGTGGTCACTGACCAACCTGCACTTGGCATTCAGAATGGTGAGGATTGACAGGTTTCTCCTAGTGAGTTACATCCTATTCCAAGTGAGTTTCCCCTGGTGCTGTGCTGTGTCCCCATGTGTGTGAATTACACTGTAACTTGTGTGGAGAGGGGTCACGGCAATGAACTGCCTTGCAGCAGCTGCTGCCAGCAGTGAGGGGGGAGACAGAGCTCTTGTTTCTGTTGCCTAGGGAGTGGTGGGAGAGGGAAGGCATGTGGATGGCTCGGAGGAAATGCTGTGTGTTCAAAAGGACAAACTTGGTTAAGATTTGGCCCAAAATGTGGGTTTGTGTGTGTGATCTTTTAAATGTAACGGAAGTTTGGCTAATTAGCAAAGCTTCTGGAGATTGAAAGGGAGGGGGGAATCCCTGAAAAACCAGTAAACCAGTGAGTTGTGAACAATGTTAAAATTCAGTCCTGTTGCAGAGCTTGGGCATTAGGTCTATTTTGTGGGAAAAAGACAAAACCAGGGTAGTGTCTCTGCATTATTAAAGTTGGACAAAAAGCTAAAAATGCTTTAGAAAACACAGCACTTTAATAATCTGGGCTCTCCTCAAAGATGGGCATATTCCTTGCTTCCATCCGTTGGATTGAAGCCTGTAAATACCTTGACCGTGATATTTTAGTCCCAGTAAAAACTTGAAACTAATAGGAGACTTTTTTTCCTGGTTCTTAAAATTTCTACCAAACACTCCAAAATTTCATGTACATGCCCCTAAGGATTGAAGAAAGTATGCAGCAACTCTAAATCTAAGCAAAAAATCCGTTTGCCATTAAATTTAGGGATAGAAGGGTACTCCTGTTAATTGAGGATTGATGGCTGGGGAATCTCTGCTGACATCTCAGTGCCCCTGTGCTTTGGGAGGTTTGGGGGCTGCAGGAAGGATTTGCTGTGTGGGGCAGTGTCCATGTAACCACAGTTACTAACAGGAGTGTGTGGAGCCAAGCTCTTCCATTTTCAACCTGTAATTTCTGCTTTACTTTTTTCTTTAGTATGTTTCAATATTGCAGTTACAAACCTAAAACTTAACTGTTTGAGCAGAGAGGGGTTTTTAACTTTCTTGTTGTGTTTTAACTGCTCACAGGGAAGGTTCTTCCTGGTGTGGATGCCTTGAGCAACGTGTAGAGAGCAGAGCCCACATCCCGTCCTGTGCACAGCCCCTGAGATCCAACACTGCAGCTTCTGTGTTCCAGCTCTGAGAGGCACATCCCAGAATGTAACCAGGACAGGAGGAGGAGAGAGCAGAGGTTTTCCCACTGCAGTTTACAGGATGTGGGTTTGTCCACTGTTATCCCACTTGAATTATCGTAGTGAGGTGAAACTGTTGTTGTGAATTTAGAGTGTATATATTTATATTTTGCCTTTTCAAAGAGATTAATCCCCGTTAGACGTACATCTCAGAAAGGAGTGCACTGTCCAGCTTCCATCTTAGAGGCATTTTCATCACTTGACACGGTTCAGAAAGGAGAGGGGACTCCAGTTTTTTGGAGGTTGGTTGTAGTAGCTGCTGAATAAACATATTTAAAGTGCTCCCAGTCTGTATGTTGTCCTTTCACATTTTATTATTAAAGTATCTTCTTCCTAGCATCAGGAATTGGAGCTAATATTCCTGTTTGGTCTATTTACAATATTTCTAAATATCCTTTCATTTTTGTCCACTGTATCTATCAGCACCCTGTCATCATCAAAAGGAATTGGTTGGAAGGGAAGTGAAAAAAAAAGCCAAGTTGGTTTCCCTCCAAAGGAAGTTGCCTCACAGTAACAACTGGCAACTAATGAATTTAATGTCAAAATAGGGGAAGTTTTGAAAACATAAGCAGGCAAAAATGAAGTCGCAGGCAAACAATTGCAATGAGCCTTTGCTCAAGTTTGTGGTCCTAACCACACTCAAAGTAGTGTCAAGCCAGAGAGCCAGTGAGGTTTTGTGTCCCAGAACCAGAGGAGCTCTCAGTGGAGCCCCCAGCCTGGTTCAGTGCCAGAGCTGGGGTTTCCCTGGTCTGTCACAGCTCCTGGGCTCACTGCAGGACCAAATGTGAGCGCAGGGTCACTCTAAACCAGACCTGGGCCTTCTCTCAGCTCAGCCTGGCTTCTGGGGGCTGGGATTGTGTTGGCAGTGAGCTCTGCTCCCAGGAGCTCCAGCTGAGGCGCTGCTATCCAAGTATTTTCCTGCTGAACGCAAGAAAAGCCTGTGGAGCAGCAATAGCCTGTGTTGATTCCCGGTGAATCCCCAGCAGTGGTGGTGTTGCTTCCCATGAAAGCAGACAGGATGAACTGTGGAGGGAATCTCTGAGGTAAGTAACAGGCAACAACAACAGACTCTGATTTTGAGCTGATTTCTGTGTATGTACATAGTGTTACCAAAACAAAATGAAAGAATGTGTTAGAACAGACGCAGCCTCTTGGCCAGGTGTTAGTTGGTCCTGGTGGGATGCAGATGAAAACCCACTGATGCTGAAGCAAGTATGAAATACAGAACTGTTACACTTTAAAGCTAAAGAAACTAGAAATATGTCATGAATGAGGGCAGAGCTGTGGTTCCCTTCTCCTCCAAGCAGTGTCTGATTGCACACGAACGATGCCCACTGTTGCCAGGAGGGTTTGCTCGCTGTACTTGTGTTCTCCAGGCACGGGTGCAGACCCCTGACAGCTGCAGGAACCAGGCACAAAGGGAAGAGCTTGTCAGCCACAAAAGACTGTGGATTTTGGAAATTCAGGACTACAAAAACAAACGTTCCACCGTGTTTTGGCAAACAAGGCTTTGTGCCAGCACAGCCCATTTTTGTGTCACTGTTACAGTCCTGTGCTGCTGCATTCCCAGGGAGCACTAACAGGCTTCCTCCATCTCCTTTCTGGGTGTTTGCAGTGGAAGCTGGTGTTTGGCTGCAACCTCTGCTGTGTTTTTCCTCTCTCCACCAAAAGTAACAAAATGAAACTAATCAAAACTAAGGAGGAATAAGGTTCTGTGATTAAAAGCATTTTTCCACCTGACTTTGAATGTTTCCTCTTCCATCTCTGAACTGTCCTTTTGTTTCCATGTCTTGCTTTGCTCTTCTGTGTGCTCAACACAGCAACCCTTGCAGGAGCAGAGGAACACAGCTTTCTGGGCTGTAAATAAAAGTGCATGAAACACCTCAGCGTGTGATCACAGGAGCCATACAATTGATGACCAGCAGCTGATTACTTGAGTGACAGAGTTGCCAGATCCTTTTCTTTTTTTAAGCTTTAGTTATTAGTACTTTTTAGCACCTGGCTATTGCAGTGATAAAATACTCTTCAGGCAGCTAGAGATTTCTTATTAGATTTTATATCCTCTGGAGTCACATGGGTCTTGCTAAATTATTTTGACATGGCAGCTTTTCTGGACGTGAATCTTTAATCTTTTGGCTTTTCCATTTTTGTTGCTTTTTTTGAGAGTCTTTCTGGGACAAGGAATGGAGCTGTTGTGGAAGAGACAGTAAAAGCAGGAGGCCAGTGGCGTCCTGGCCTGTTCCAGGATTAGTGTGGTCAGCAGGACCAGAGAGGGGATTGTCCCTCTGTGCTGGCACTGCTGAGGCACCTTGGCTCCTGTGTCCAGTCCTGGGCTGCTCAATTCAGGAAGGACATGAAGCGTGTCCAGGGAAGGGAATGGGGCTGGGGCTGGAGAGTCACTCAAATGAGAAGTGGCTGCGGGAGCTGGGGGGGCTCAGCCCGGAGAAAAGGAGCCTCAGGGGGCACCTGGAATTCTCTGCAACTCCCTGACAGGAGGGGGGAGCAGGGTGAGGTCGGGTTCTGCTCCCAGGGAACAAGGGACAGGATGAGAGTGAACGGCTNCCTCTGTGCTGGCACTGCTGAGGCACCTTGGCTCCTGTGTCCAGTCCTGGGCTGCTCAATTCAGGAAGGACATGAAGCGTGTCCAGGGAAGGGAATGGGGCTGGGGCTGGAGAGTCACTCAAATGCGAAGAGGCTGCGGGAGCTGGGGGGGCTCAGCCCGGAGAAAAGGAGCCTCAGGGGGCACCTGGAATTCTCTGCAACTCCCTGACAGGAGGGGGGAGCAGGGTGAGGTCGGGTTCTGCTCCCAGGGAACAAGGGACAGGATGAGAGTGAACGGCTTCAAGCTGTGCCAGGGCAGGGTCAGGTTGGACATGAGAAGGAATTTCTTCTNGGGCTGCTCAATTCAGGAAGGACATGAAGCGTGTCCAGGGAAGGGAATGGGGCTGGGGCTGGAGAGTCACTCAAATGCGAAGAGCTTCAAGCTGTGGGGGGGGCTCAGCCCGGAGAAAAGGAGCCTCAGGGGGCACCTGGAATTCTCTGCAACTCCCTGACAGGAGGGGGGAGCAGGGTGAGGTCGGGTTCTGCTCCCAGGGAACAAGGGACAGGATGAGAGTGAACGGCTTCAAGCTGTGCCAGGGCAGGGTCAGGTTGGACATGAGAAGGAATTTCTTCTTATAAAGGGTGATTAAACTTTGGAATGGTCTGCCCAGGGATGTGTTGGAGTCTCCATCCCTGGAGGTGTCCAAGGAATGGCTGGATGTGGCACTCTGCTCTAGTTGACAGGGTGGTGACCGGTCACAGGCTGATCTCGGAGGTGTTTTCCAACCCGCTCCATTCCGTGCCGAGCCGTGACTGGCCCGGGCCGCTCCCCGGGCTGAACTACAGCTCCCGGCCGCCACCGCAGCCGCGCCGGGGGATGCCGGGAGCCGTAGTCGCGGCCACCTGGTGAAAGTTAATCACTGCATGTGGGGTGGGCACTTCCCAGAGCTCCGCGGTGTCCGTCAGTGCCATGCCGGCTTTGTCAGCCCGGCGGGGAGCGCAGGATGGATGAGCGGGCGGCTGCCGGGGCCGGCGCCCGCGGGGTAAGAGCGGAGCTGAGGCTGCGGCCCCGGGCGAGGCCGCTCCGGAGGGACTCGAGGGCCGGCGGTGTCCCCTCTTCGCACCGCCCGGACGGTCCCTCCGAGGCGGGGAGGGGGAGCTGAGTCCCTCCGCTGCCCTCACGGAGGTCTCCACCTCCTCCCCGGGCGGGTGTGGGGCGGTTCTGGGGCTCATCCCGCAGCCCCCGGGGCCACGAACACTCCTGGGGGTCGCCGGCGGTGTGGGCAGAGCTGGTCTGGGGCAGCGGCGGTGGGAGCTGTGGGGGCTGCGGGGGGTGCTCAGGGACCGCAGAGCCCCTTCCCAGGTCCGTTTTCCAAGGGCAGATCGTGCAGGGGGATGTTTTGTTCCCCACAGCCCCAGCTGGTCCCTGCTCTGTGCTCCTCGCCCCTCACTAGTCCCGGCCTCAGGCACCCACAGGATCTCACCCGCACCTGCCCAAAATCTGAATCAGGCAGGAGAGCCTCCAAATCCGCCTGCTCTGATCTCTGAGAGAACAAAATGCCAGTCCGAGGGTGATAATCCCCAAAGAGTTAAAGGCTTTGCCCCTGTCTGTGCCTCACTGGAGAGTGGGAGCCCATCAGCCCCTCCAGGCTCTGGGTTTGACCATCCGTGCTGCTCCCTCAGGTTAAAAGTTGTGCCTTTCATTACATTAGTCAAGTCAGGTTGTGACATTGCCACATGGTCTGAGCAGCTCAGATCCCATCTGCCTCAATTCCAGGTGACTTTTTGAGGAAGGTAAGTGCTGGGAGGCCAGATTTTTAGTGTGAAGGAGCTGTGGTGGACACAGGAACTTGTGTGATCTTAAACACTGAGTTGCTTTTGCCTGGTGCTGTAACCAGCCAAGGAGTGACCGAATATCCAGCAGTGGTGAGACAGCCCAGCACTCCCATATTTCAGGCTCCTGGGGGGCTGTTTGAACTTCTCACAACATTCGGGCCCAGGATTTGGTACTTGGTGTTCTCACCTGCTCTTTGCCGTCATGAGATGCTTCAAGAAGATCCCCAATCCTCAGTTTTCCAGTTAAAATTTTCAGTGTCACCTCTGATAAATGATCTTCAATTCAGACCTAATGCAGCATTAAAAAAAATAAAAATCCATTTTAGTTAATGCCTCATTTTTACTCCACCTTTTAATGATAATTTTTCATTAAACATCTAATCCTGCCTTAGCGTTTCTCATCGGCAAGGCACAAGGGGCTTTACGGAAGAGGTAAAAATATGATTATTCCAATTATCCTTATTAAGACTTAGGCTATGGGCAGTCACTGCAGATAATATAGGCCATCAATAATGAAGAGTGCAATCTATTTAAGAGAAATCCCCACTTGCCACACTGAGGAAGGCAGTGCTGAAAGGCATGGCCTTGTAGCCTAATCCCCCTGATGAGAACAGGGTCCCATTAGCCCCCAAATCTTCCCTCTCCTGACCTGTCTGACCCAGCAACAGGTACTTCCATGTGTGTCAGTGACCAGAGCAGTCTGGAGACTGTTCTGCTGAAGCCCCTTATCTTGTCATTAAATAAAGGTCTCATGTTTACTGAAGTGTCCAGCCTTGGCTGAGTAGGGTCAGACATAGAACTGATTGAATTTTTTAGCAGAAATAGGGTTTGGAAATTAGAAGCATTGCTCAGACCAGAGTCTGGAAGATACAAAGAAGGCTGTGGCCTGGATCCAGTTCGTCCATGACCTAAACAGAATTCTGACACTGGAACTTGCTCTGAACACCTTGTCAAATTTCATCAAAGTTGGACATGAACTTTCCTGTTTGGGAATATACACTCTAAATTTCTCAACTGTGTCTGTGTATCCTGACACCCGCGTCCCCCACTGGGAGGTGGCTGTCTCAGGGCCACTGTTTATCTGCATAATTCGGCAGCGGTGCTACCTGGATGAAATCCTTGTTCTCATTCCAAATACCTACTGTCACATATTAGTTATTCTGTGGGAATGTTTTTGCTCTGATTTGTGGTTATGCAGTGTTCAGCAGTGACCTAATTACAACATTCTCATTAGGCATAGAAATGTCTGAGTTTAGCTTTGCATTTCACCTTCTCAGTAAGTCAGTCATTCCTCTTTGCTTTAGCCCAGTGTTTTATGGGAGACCAGGAGGCTGGTGAAGGCACTTTGAAGTATCTGTATCTACAACAGCTTCTCCTACTCTACCATTGCAATGTCTAACTCAGCTCAGAGCAGGCTCACACCATCTTGCAGATGAAAATCCCTGATTCTAATGATGTATGTATGTATGTAAGCTGTATGTAGCAGCTTTCTTGCCACTAAAGAAACTACACCTGTGAGTCTGGTGGTGTGTAATTTCCTTGAAAATTGGTGTTATAAGAGCATCTGCAAATAAAGCTGGAAAAGCCCAGACTGCCTTTCTGCCTGACCCTGGTGGGGGTTAATCTTGGCTGAGGAATGCTGGTGTAATTTTCAAATGTAACTCAAAGGGATGCTGATTGTAAGTTGTATTTAAATGAGTCCCTACATCCCTTAGGGTCTTGGAGAGACCTATGTCTTAATATATCTGTGCTGTAGTTTCTTCATTTGTATCATGTTAACTGTAATTCAGTCTCACATGCTGGAAGGTTTGAGTGGGGAAGGCGTGACTGGAGCTTTAAGTAATGCTGGTACTGGGCTACAAATTACAGGGGAGAACCTGCAGAAATAAGGGAGCAGGGAGTGCAGACATTTTGGAAAGCAGAAAGAGGGAAGGTGAGAACAGCAGACAGGAGTAATTGACAAAAGAAGGAAAAATAAAAATCAGGAATCAAACTAAACCCTCACTGTTGTAGGTGATGGTCGGTGTGGTGTGGGTGAGGCTTTGCAGTTGAACCAATTTCCCTGAGAACATTATCATATGTGGCTTGTGAGAGGGAGAAGAGTTGAGGGCTCCTGGAGAAGTGCATGTCTACACAATGAAGCCTTTGATTTCTTCCCTTGCTCACATCTTTCCCTTAGCACAGGACACATCCCCATTTCCTTTCATTTACCAGTGTTTGGAAGGCCAAAGGAGATGAGGCACTGTTGGATTCCTTTAGTCTGTGGATTTTGGTGGATTGGGTTCCACTTAATCTGTGGAAAGTCCTGCGTAAATCACCTGAATTTCCATGTCCTGGTGGAAGGAGATGTTTGTTTAGTGAAGTCGAACAGGAGATGGAGTTTCCTGCACAGGGAGGCCTTGATGTTGTCCCAGTGCTGTGCCTGTGACTCTTAGGTGTGCATTGCTTTGAAGTCTGAAGCTGAGGAGTCTGCATTAATGATCAAGGGAAAGAGCTAAATACGGAATTCCTGGGGTATAAAGGTAAAGGTGTGGGTAGGAATGTGGGAAGAGAATATTTAGGAGCAGTCTGGCATGTATAGTTAATAACATTTAAAAAAGTGATCATGTTAATTTCCTCGAGTTACTCAGGTTCTCAGGGCTTTGAGCATCTTCTCATCCTGGTAGATCATGATCTCTTGCTGGGTGCTGTCATGTCCACAATATTAACTTCCTTGGAAAATACAAAACTTGGGTTTTAAGCCTTTTATCCTTTTCTACAATGCTCTGATGCCTTGGGAAGGAATGTTCCTATGCCATGTTTTAGAGCTGTGCTTGGCATTTGGCTGTCACACTGTCCCACTCTGCCAAGTGTCATTGATCCCTGAATGCTCAGAAAGTTCCTTGGGACTCTCAGCAAATGTGAGAAGGAAAAATATTTGAGGTTCATCAGGAGCAGAATGCATTAAAACAATTATTCCTGACTTTGACTTACGACTATGTTAAAACTCATTTTTACCCCTGTGTGTATTCCTTTCAAGCTCTGAGCCATTTCTGCAGTTTCTCTAATTCAGGAGCTGTTCTCTGCAATTTTTACTTCATAAAGAAAAATAGTCAAAAGTGCTGTGTGTCTTGCTTTACCAATATACAGATATCTGCTGACTGAAACAGTGAAATAGACCCTGGCTTTCAATTTCTGACCTGCCCTTTTAACTGCTTTTTCCAGAGCATCACCTTATTTGCCACATTTTCTTGATTGAGCAGTGTATCAATTCCCCTCTAAGCCCCAGGATTACCAAAATTCAGATTTTTCTGAAGAAGCTAAGGTTAGATTTTCAAAATTTGGCTTATATGTGGGGACCAAATGAAGCAGATCCTGAGGTATTTATGTCCTACCAGATGAGGAGCTGCTTTCCCATCCTGGCCCTGGGCACTGGGGGATTTGCAGTCTCCCATGTGATGGAGGGGTACAAACCCAGCTCTTGCTCCCACACCATTTAACTCAGCCATGGCTGCACCTCCATCTGGTCAGAGGGCTGACTCTGCCCTTCACATGGAAAACCCAGAGACCTCAGACCCCTTCCTGGGAATGGCCAATGCATCTCTTCAGTATCCCAAATCCTTGAGGCCATCCTCGTTAACAAGTTCCTGGGTGCCTTGCACATACTGAAAGGTCCTTGGTCCAGCTGTGCAGAGCTGTGTAAGGGCTTTGCTCTGGCTCAGGTTAATAGGGCTGCATTATGAAGTTGTGTATTTTTATTTGTGAGTGTTGGATTTCTGTATGTGTTTAATCCTACAGTGTAAATGAATGTCTGTGGAGGTGTCTGAGGTCTTTAGATGGGCTTTGACAGGTAAAGCACTGATCCAAATCCCACTGTAGCCCCATAGAAAATCCCCACCTCTGACATTGCCTTCCCTTCTTGCCTCCAGGGAATTACACAGACAATTATTGTAAACCATTCACTATGTACTGAGCTTTAGTTGGTTAACTAAGAAGGAGTAGGATGTCTTTCCACAACTCCATTCAAAACTAAAGAACAAAAAACTGCCTTGAAAAATGGCCCTTGGGAAGCAGATGGCAAAAGCCGAGAAACTTGAGCCCCTTGCTGATGAATACTCTGTCCTTAACATTATCTCTTGTGTTTCCCACACTTCCATGAGCTGCATGTGGATTCAGTTTGCCCGTTTTTAACCCTTTTTACTGATGCCTGACATGAGCACAGTTTGTGGACTGGTTCAGCTGTCACCTGGGCACTTGGCTTTGGGTTTATGTGTTTGTCCCTGTGCAGGCTCTTGCTCATGTCTGGTAAGGCAGGACAAGGCTTGGATTCATCTCTGGGAGGAGGAATCAAAACTTCTCCAACTTCCTGGCAAAGGGTGGAACAGAGACAGGATGGGGAGCAGGTTTGCTCTAATTAAAGCAGAAGCATTTCCACTGTGACTCCTGTCAGGGAAGGTGTTGGAGCTGTACTGGGACTTTTTCAAGGAGAGCTGTTTTTCTTGGCATGACTCTAAAATGGATGCAAAGTCAGGGTGGAGCCAAGGGATTTGGCATCATGGGAGTTTCTCAGGCCAGTTTGTGCTGCAGAAGGGCCACGGAAGTGCTTTCTGCTGAGAGGAGCATTTACATCAGATGTTTATTTGGGACAGGGAGATTTATTCCAGTGAAGGATGATTACCCATAGTAAGTGCAGACTGTGGTGTTTCCAAAAATGTAACTGGCTCCTAGAGTTGCTGGTTCCCAAATTGATAGGGGTCTAATTAATCATCCATTTAAAACAAAAATGACATTTCATGTAAAGAACATAAACCATCTTCACTGGTCATTTTTCTCTCAGTAACTATTGAACACAGATCGCCAGTAGAGAGTGCTGCTGCTCTTCCAGAATGTGGCAGCAGCTTCTGAAATTAATTGTAAAATCTAATCAGACTTTTTCCATAATTCTATTCTTAGTTTTTAATTTATGTGAAAATGAAATGTTAGTAAATTACCTGTAACTTGATATATTTCTGTCTCTAATTATCAATATTTTTGTAGCTTACTATGGGATTGTTTGTAGGAGCATAACTATGTGTTCAGAAAAATCCTACATGCCACTTTTGGAAGCAGAGATTAATCCATTTTACACCTATCCCTTTGACTTTTTTTGTCTATAAAATCATTTCTCCTTTCATTTCTCTTCTTTAATTTCATGTTCTAAGTAAGCCATGGTTGTCCTCTCTTGGTCATTGCAGTCTCAGGATTATCAAGGCTGTGTTTTGCCTCAGAACTGTCTGTTTTTTGTGCATCTTGTTTTCTTGTAATGCCTCATATTCTTTAGTTACTGAGAGCAGGCAAACACTCTATTGAGGTCCAGGGCCTCCATGTCTTACTCTTACAGTTCGTTCTGGTCCAAATCCACTGGAAGTTGAGGGAATCTTTGCATTCATTTCAGCAGATCTTGAGGAGACGTGTTTTTAAGGAGACATGAGAGGCAGAAGTGCAGAGGAGCAAAAGAGACGGTCACCTTGCCTACATCAAGGTTGTTAACGTACAATAACCATCAGTTAAAGGCCTACTGGTCCCTCTTTTGGGGAAGAATAGTGTCTCATAAGAAAATCCTTTTGTCCGGACTAACTTTGTTGCCTTCATTTTGCCCCAAGTGGATTTATCTGTAGGACACTGGGTGTCAGTGCATTTAGGGCAAGTCTGAAACATTTATTTTTCCACACTTGGCTGTTGTTTATCACTTTCCTGGTTACATATCTTTCTTCTGAAACCCTACATAGAAAGAGGCCAAGGTACAGCATTTAGAATAATTCTTACAGGTGGTACCTGATCAATCACCTCCTGGGTGACGTGTCACTGCTGACCTCGATATTGAATTTCACTGTGTAAGCTGTTCCTTTTCTTCTCCTTCCTTCACCCCAGGAGCCTTTCTGCACTCCATTAGAGGTACCTCCCAAACTGACATGCATTTAAAAATCTTCACACATAGTGGCATGCAAAACCTGCATGAGCAGGATCTATGTTACAGTGTAAGTCACAGTATAGACAGGATCTTAATTGGTCTGTGCAAAAGTTTCTGTATCAATCACTTCCCTCTCAGAAGTTATGTGGTCATCAAAGTTGGATTGTATAGAATTCGTAAAATGATACACTTATGTACAAAGACACAATGATGACTTACTGAAGGCCAGAGGAATACATACTGTGCAACTAGTCCTGCTCGTGTGTTTTGAGAAATAGAATTTCTCTAGTGATTTTGTACATGTCAGGCTTCCTGGCAGTAATTTCTGGTGCTGTTGGTCTGTGAATACCTGTCATTGCCATCTTGGTGAATGATAACTGGGTTTACATGTACATCATTCATGCCTCAGTCTCGTGTCTGTCAGATTGATCCTGTTTCTCTTCAGAAATCACAGCTGGTCTCCAGCTGTATCCAGATCCTTTCAGGCTTTGTGATAGCTCAGGGCTGGATGTAGCAGCAACACCAAATCCTCTGCATATGACTTTAAAAATGGCCGTGGCTACCCTGGAAGGCCCTGGGTGGTAAATCCAGGTGGTAGAACTGCAGCAAAAGCTGCAGTGCTGCAGGTCCAGGCTCACTGTACGTGTGGGCAGAAGGCAGGGCCTGTGCACATGAACTCTCAGAGTCTCCAGGTCCAGACTGAACTGACTTTGGACAAACCACTCCTGTACCTTGGTGCCTTCTCCACACATTTCTTGTGCTTCTTACCAGGTTTTGAAGTCTTTTAGTTTTGTTTTGGTCTCTGTCCCCTAATGTATTGGTTCACTTTTTTTTCTTCAATGAATCTGTCTGTGAAACTGACCTGGAAGTGCTCAAGGTGATGTTGGTTGGACCTTTGAGCAACCTGGTCTAGTGGAAAATGTCCCTGCCCATGGCAGGGGGGTGGAATGAGATGATCTTTGAGTCCCTTCCAGCCAAAACCATTCTGTGATTCTGTGGCAAGAAATATAACCTCTCTTTTCAGAAATGCCTATTTCTTGCTCCATCTCACTGGATAAACATCCTCAGCTCCTCTTCTTAGTAATTTTTACTATTTCTTACCTTACTGTCTATTTACTGTGGGGTCCTTATTTCACCCAACATATTTACAGACTAGGCAAAGGACCCCCACTCTGGTGGTGGTGAGGATGTGCTCTCTGGTCCCAAGAGTCAAATGGCACTTCTGAGCCCTGCTCACAGTTTATTTTTGTGCAAGAAGAAAATCTCTGTTAAAGTGGCCCAAGATCAGAGATCCATGGGCATTAATTTGCTCCCACCTCTGCAGACTGGGAGCAGGACTGAGCAGTGGTGTCTGCACAGGAGGGATAACAGCAGCTGCTTCCTGAGCTCCAGCTGCTGGGGACAAAGGGCAGCAGAGTTACAGCAATTCCTGCAGGGAGGAACTTTGAGATGGAGGAATTTTAAAGAATGTGAAGGACAACCTCTTAAAAAATTGTAGGTGGAGCAATTCCAGGCCATCCAAACACTTCCTAAGCCCAAGACTTTTTCCTGCTTTGAACCAGTTGCCGTTGTGACATTTATCTTTTGTGCTTTTTAACACAACTACTGTGACCTTTGTGTGATTGCATAAATTGGCCTGATACGCTGTAACAGTTATTAGGAACCCCTTTCTTGTGTTGTTTCCTGAATTCCCACATTGTGGCGTGATGTGTGGATGGAAACTGCACTTCCTCCTCTGGCAGCCGTTCAGATTGGAGCTCCTGAGGACTGAGCTGGGCGGGAGCTGGGTGAAGGGAGGATACAGGGGGAGAAAGAATACTGTCAGGAAGAGAATTTGGATTGCATTCAGCTTTGTCCTTTTGCAGTTCAATAATGCTGGTACCTCCAGCTCTGTGGGTTAAACATGAGCAGTGCTCCTGGAATAAACAGGGGCAGATGAGCTGCTTCCCAGTGCCTGCATGAAGCAATAGCTGAGCTCTCCTGATGACTCTGCCTTCTCTCTTTACTCCCATATTTTCTTTGAGTATGTGGGAGGGAGACAGGATGTGTGACTGAGGCACAGTTTATAACTCTTCCACTCACTGTACAACTCTACCCCAGCAAACATGTGCTTCAGTAGCTCCTTCTGCCTTGCCTTTTTTCTTTAGCATTTGCAAGCTGTAGGGTTACGGGATGCTACTGAGCTGGTTACATGTGTGTTTCTACATTCGTTCCAGTGGAATGTTCCTAAGGATGATTGTCAGTTATAAGGGGGAAAAACAGATGTTTATGTACGGTGCATTTGGGATTTGTACAATTTGACTTCCTGAATTTTTGTCTTACAAGCTGTCAAAGCTGTCACTGGGGGTAACCTGACTGGGAGAGGGTTGGAGTGCTTTGTATGCAAAAGCTGTAGGTGGATTGTGAGAAAGGCAAGATACCAATGTTTGTACACAAATAAGTTCCGACTGAAGGACCAGTTTGTTATCTCCGCCTTGTTTAGGCTGGGGATTCGCCCTGATTACAGGAATGGGGTGAGGAGAAATTGGTATTGGTTACTCCATTTCAGAACAAGAGCTTTGCCTCTGATGCAGAGGCTGGTTCCACTGCAGAGCTGACTGCATTACTTCCATTACCAGCTGCTGTTAGATCTTCTCAAAGAGCCTGGCTTAAGTCTTTCTTATTATCAACATTTGCTGGCTTTTGGGTGAGGAAACATGCACAAAAGGTGAAATGTTCATGCTTTGCTAAAAAGGTTGTGACATGTTTAAACTATTTCAGAAGTTGAAATTCCACAGCATGATTCCAGGCTTTAGAGCCTTAAACAAAAGCCATCTCTGAATGTGGTCATCATCTCTTATCATGTGGTAAAGTGCTGAAACACTGCAAAATCATGGGTTTTAGGGAGCTAACTGGAGTCTCTTCCATCTCCTCTTCCCACCCTGACCATTTGATCCATCTGGGGCAGAGCAGTGGAGGTCTGTGGATATTTCCTGTTAGGGTAGGCTGAGCCTTGGGAGATTATGTGATGTACATTTTGGTTTTAAGCAGAACATTACATACCAGGAACTGCTTTAATATCCTGCCTATCTGCAGTTAGTCATGCTAATTTCTTGCCGCACTTTCAATTATTTTCAGCATTTGGGCAGCCAAAAGCATGTGAGTCAGGGCCTTGGCCAGTGGACCTTGGTGTAAACCTGCTTCACTCCAGTGGCCCATGGGTCGGGTGTGATGCGAGTGCTGTGGATGCTCCCACAGGTGACTCACAGGAGCATCAGGACCGAGCACGGTTGGAGCTCTGCTGCTTCTCCAGCGCAGGGACAGCACTCAGGGGCTGTAGGGAGTGCTGGGGGCACCGGCAGGGCCCCTCTGCAGAGGGACCAGCGTGGGCCTGGGGGACATCAGGCCCAGCATTGCCAGGCAGGAGAGAGGGGATTGTCCCGCTCTGCTGTGGGGTGGCCTCACCTGCAGTACTGGGGCAGTTTGGGGCACCACAGTGNCGAGCCCTGGCGGCGGAAGGAGCGGAGCTGCCGGTCCCGTCCTGGCCCTTCCCGGCCCGTCCGAGCCGCCGTGTGTGCCCGGGGCCGCTCACAGGTACCGCGGAGCAGCAGCAGCAGCAGCAGCAGCAGCAGCAGCACAGCCGCCATGCCGCCCNGCTGTAGGGAGTGCTGGGGGCACCGGCAGGGCCCCTCTGCAGAGGGACCAGCGTGGGCCTGGGGGACATCAGGCCCAGCATTGCCAGGCAGGAGAGAGGGGATTGTCCCGCTCTGCTGTGGGGTGGCCTCACCTGCAGTACTGGGGCAGTTTGGGGCACCACAGTGTAAGGAAGATACTGAGGCATTGGAGTGTCCAAAGGAGGGACACGGAGATGGGGAAGGGCCTGGAGGGAAAGGTGTGAGGAGCAGCTGAGGGCACTTGGTGTGTCCAGCTGGAGGGGACTGATCAGACCTCATTGTCCTCTGCAACTGCTCCTGAGGGGCAGCTTCGATCTCTGCTCTGTGGGACCCACGGGAGCGACCTGAAGCAGTGTCGGGGGAGGTTTGGGTTGGGTGTTGGAGAGAGGTTCTTCCCGCAGAGAGGGTTCNCGCCGTGTGTGCCCGGGGCCGCTCACAGGTACCGCGGAGCAGCAGCAGCAGCAGCAGCAGCAGCAGCAGCACAGCCGCCATGCCGCCCTGCCGGGCCCGCGGGCGCTGACAGCGGCGCTTCGCCTCCTTTTTGTTCGTGCCTTGGTGCTGCGGGCACCGCTATCCTGCCGGCACCGCCCGCGGCTCCTGCCCCGCCGCGCTGGATTGCCGCCCTCGCAGCTCCGGTGTCTCTCTGAAAGTATATTTATTTTTAATAAAAGAAAAAAGTCGAGCCACGAATCCAGTTCGTATCACATTCCTCTTTCTGTGGAGTCCAGGGGTTTTTTTCTGCGGTTAAAAAAGTTTACTCCTCCTCCTTCGCTTTTATTGACACTGAGGATGAAGAAGGATTTGCAAGTGAAAGCGCCTTGAAATACAGCATCTTTGGGAGTTCTGCAGCCTGTTGAGTCTCGAATTCCACCCTTTGCCCCTGCTGAACCCACTGCTCTGCCCTTTATGCTCTGGGTNCGGCCCCAGGGCTGCCAGAGCTCCAGGATGTTTGGCCGAGGCTCGGAGGCTCCCGGTGGGACTGCCGGGCACACAATGGGCGGGCGGGGGCGGTGCCGCGGGCGGGCCCGGGGCNTAAAAAACCAAACAACAACAACAAAAAACTGAGGGGAAAAAGAATATCTTTGGCGGCGGGGAAGCTTTGTGTGACTGACCCAACGAGCTGCAAGTGTCCATTTCTGAAAAGGAGAAAACCCTTTTGTCTTCAGCAGATCAGTAGGTAAGAGATGTGCTCATGGTGCCAGGGACTGGGCATTCCTTCCTCAGGCTAAACCTGGGAGTTGGGCCGGCTCTCCTCTCTTGTCAGCTTTTGCCCCTGACTTCTCTCTCCTCGAAAGTTTACTTTTCGTCTTGCAAAATTCTTTTAAGCAAAAAAAAAGAATACACTTGTCCACTAGCACTGGTAGTAAATTGCCAAATCAATAGTGATGTGCATGACTAGATCGAGTCAAATTCGGTGGAAGTCTCTGAAGCGGGTTTGTGTTTGAAAGCAGCTCCTTTTCTTGTGGTGGGCTTTTGAGAAAATAATTGCGGTCATTGTGCTCGTAATCCACGTGTTGAGGTTGCCTTTGCTCGTTGTGCTCCACGGAGGAGCACGTATGTGCCTTTATGTATCACATGTGCAAACAGGGCTGCCACAATCCATCGTGATCCCTTGTTTCACACTGGAATTTGTTTTACATTAAGTGCTTTACTGCTGTATCACAAGGTGTAAAAGTGTTGCACCTATAATTAACGTGCCTTAACAGATTATTGGACGTGGCTGGAAACACACTTGGCACTGGGCAGAGTGAGTATGAGGAGATGTTTTCTTTTTTGAGATTTTTTTTTTTCCGAAGTAAGACTGCAAATGCAGTGGGGACGTGCACATAATAACTGGATGAAGGCCCAGTCTCTGCAGGGAAACATATTTTGCAGAATACTCCTTTCTGCAGGGGCCAAGTGCTGGAAGTATGCTGGTTTACAAGTGATAATACTTGTGATTGTCTCGTTTTCCTTCTCCCCCAGCTCTGTACCCCTGTCCCCACAGCCAGAGTTTCATCACTACCAGGCTTTTCTGAAAGGGAGGAACCTGTGGAATTTTGTGTGGCTGGCAGTAGGAATCCCTGTGTCCTGGAGGATTATATTGTTCCCTGTGGACACACACAGCATCTCCCAGCAGGAGGAACTGCCTGTTCACTTGGTGAAACCAGACCTGACATCAAGATCTTCCCCACTTTGTGGATTTTTCCTGTGGATAAAAGGAATACAGGAATACAGGAAATGCTACGTATCAGTCTGTCCTGGTCTTTGTTCCTCTTTTTTAAATTTTTTTTTCCCTTCCTCTTCCCTGGAAGGATTTCTGTGGACAAGCTGTCCTGTTCCTGTGTTAGAGGAGAAGCAGCAAGTCAGTGTGGTCTGAGCTGTCAGACCCTCAGAGAGCTGGGGGTGCCTCAGTCTCTACTGAGGTGCAGCAGCCACAGGTCACCTTGTGAGGGGACTGGGACAGACTGGGGACTGTCCAGGATCCGCCCCGGGGCAGGGGACAGGGCACAGTTTTTGGCTGCTGTCTCACTTTTTTCTGCCACCCTTGGTTTTATCTGTGGACTGAACCTTTCTACCAGATCAGGGTGGGAACATAAAAACTCTGTTCTTGAGCTTTCTCTGCACACTTGTGCTGGTCCTGTGTGCATGATGGGCAGCCTCAGGTCAGTTTTCAATGCTGATATGGGAACATGAACATCAGGGCCACGACCCTGTTAAATCTTTAGGTCAGATTTTCTCCAAGGTTACCTCAATGACTGCTCTTCAAAGGGAAATAGGGCCTTGAGCTGACCCTGGAAAAATGTATCCCATAGCTGAAGTTGCAGGTTCTTCTGGGACACTTGGTTTCCCTCTTTTACTTCAGGATACTTATTTGCAGCATAACCCTTGTCCTTAAAACACTCCTGGGAGCCACAAACAACACAGAATGGTTTCTTTCTCTTGAGGAAAGGTTGGGATTTCTGGATAGAGGGAAGGGGGTGCCTGGTCTTTCCTCAAGACCTTTGTCTTACTGATTCTGAAGGTGTTTGACAGGCAGTGCTGCCTGCTCTGGGGAGGAGGCTGGGAATGTGGAGTGGGCAGAATGTCCTGCTGGGCCATGGGATTGGAGTGGTGCTGGCACCTTGTCATTGTGGCACGCTTTGGTGTGAGAGTTGTTTGAACTGTGCTGGGTAATGTTCTGACAGTGTGGCTCATCAGTGCCTGTTCATGGTGATTGTGCCATAAATCTGTGAGGATCCAAGTATATTCCTTGTTCCTGAAGCAGCCTGGGGCAACTTTGGGCTACCATTGTGTAGCAGAGAGTAGCCCAGCTGGGCGACAAGGTTTTCCTGTTCCTGGGATAAAACGTACATATAAACATTCTCTGCAGTCTGTAACAGGGCTCAAAGGGCAGCTGGTTTAGACGTGCTTGAGTGTTAAGGTCAGGAGAGCACATTCCATAGATTAGTAGATGAAAGTACTTCAAGAGGGCACAGCATAAATATTTGATTCATATAGAAGGGATTGGTGCAAATGCTTTTGTCTCTGTAGGAAAAGCACTGTTAGGAGAAAAACCCTCACCAAACAACAGAAAACTTGTAACATTTTTGTGCTGGAGGAAGTTGGATGGTAACAGAGTATTATTGTTGAATTCCACTAGAATTCTTCTTGTGGGATGCACCACCTTGGAGAACAGGGAAGGAGACTAACGTTTTTTAAGCGTAAAATGACTAATAATGGATGGGCTCTTGAGGCTGAGTTTAACATTGTGTGCAAACATTGCTAGCTGTGGGGATCTTTGGGGATAAATAAGAGCTATATTTGTATGAGAAGGCTTGAATGATGCATTTCAGATGCATCCTGATTAGCAGAAGTTATTCACCTCGCAGAAGAATAGCCAGAATCCCAGAAACAGAGATAATTTAATAGTTCTCTTATTCTCTTTAGTCTGGCTTGTAACAGCAGGCTGATCAATCTTTTTGTTTATTTAGAAATAAGATTGCATTGCTTTACTGCCACATTTTTCTAACCATGACAGTGAAATTGAGAAATTGCAGCCCCCAAGTCTCAAAGCATAAAAATGCCTCTCCCACTTCTCTGTCTTCCTTTTGTCTCCAGCTGAGTATAATGGGATTTTTTTTTTTTTTTTGGTGGTGGTGGTTTTTCTGGATGAAACAGTTTGGACTGTTTAATTCTTTGTAGGGCCCAGAAAAATGATGCTGCCTTGCTCTGTGACTGCTGCTCACTGTCACTGCACTGAGTGAACAGCTCAAGTCAAATCTGAGCTCATTAAAGCCTTGTTTTCTTAACATGGAGCAAAACCTGATGTAGGTTTAGGTTGTTGCCCTATTGTATACACAGAGATAGGTCTTTAATTCTAGATTTAGCAACAGTCTGAGATTATGTTAAAGTATAAATACTCATAGCTGTGACTTACTTTGTCACTTCTTACCCCTCATGGGGCAGAACTCCATTGTGCAGTTCTTGCTGATGGCTTTTAAAGAGCTGCAGATCTGTCCCCTGCTGGGAAGACAAAGCCCAATCTAAGAAAGTTATTACATGTTCAGAGTATATATTAAACTAAAACCTGACTCCAAACATCTGTAACTGATGAGATGCAGAATATGCTGCGTGTTAGATTCTGTTCTGAATTAAAAAGAAAACTATGACCTTGTTCTTGGCAAAAGGTTCTTGGATTAATAGATGTTCCCACTTTGAGCTGAAGTGTAAATGCTTTCAGAATAAAATAAGATGCCTGATCTCCCCCATCTGACTGTTGTTGCACATTCCCATATTTCAAGGTACTTTCAGACACTCACTTTGGAAGAAGTCTCTCATAGGGTTCCTAATCCAAGCAGCTTTATGGATTTTTTTTTCTCCTTGCTATTGTCAACAATATAGTGGGAGTGGAATGTCCTTGGTTGCCAATGTTTGCTGCTGGGTGTCCCCCTTCCATGGAGACCAAATGTTTGTAGTGGTGTGAGAACGGCCAGTCTTGGTGATTGGCAATGATGTCCAAGGCTCTCTTTCTCCTCTTCTTTCCCCTGAAATACAAGAGAGGACTTGAATCTCCTGGTTCTTCATAGGAACTGTTCCAAATTGCCTCTTGCTGGGGTTATACAGTTTCAGGAAGCACTAGAGGATTTGTCAAAGTGATTTAGTCTTTTGTGTTGAATCTGGGCCATAACCCATTTCTGTGTGCTCATTGCTTTCAGGAATTCTCTGCTTCTCTTACTTTCTGATGAGCAGTTACTTTCTCAATTAGACTTTCCTCTGCACTTGTGCCTGACCTTCTCTCTGCATGTGCCCCCTGTGTGGTGGCATCCCCATCCTGCAGACTTAAATCCTTGCCCTTCATGGAAGAGCAGCCCCAGAGGTGCCCTGTGAGCCCAGTTTGGCTGCAGGAGCTCCTCAGTTAAACCCTTTTAGACAGGAGAGAGTGTCTCCCAAACAGCTCTGGAATTCTGGCTACGGGAGGAATTGTGCACTGCAGCCTCCACCAGGGCCATCCCCTCAGCTTTGCAAAAGGGTTTGGTTCATGCTTTGGACAGATCTGATGCTGAAATTGTATCCATGTGCAAATAATGGACTGAGTGGAGCACTACAAAGTCAGCAGAAATGCAACTCTTGCATATTACTTGGCTCTCCAGAGTAGGCTTGAAATGTAATCTCAAGGAAAAAACCTCTCAACAGCTTTGGGGAATAATAGTTTAAAATTGCTCCTAGGAACAATTAATTTTAAAATCTGCAATATAATTTTTTGTCTTACTTACTCTGCATGTAAGTGAAAGACGTTTTTGAGGATTGTGTTTACAAAGATGGTTGGATGTGATGTTTTATATAAGAATATATTGAAACTTACCTGTGTGTAAATTGGTGTTCAGGGCGAACAGGACATTTGATGTCAGCGGGGAATTGGTGAATGAGGAATGAGTAAGAATGGAAAAGGAAAAGTCGTGAACAAAAAAACCCCTGAGAACAAGATAAAAAGGTCTGTGGAAAAAAAATTCTCAAATCGTGTCTTGGGAGAGTGGGGAGGTTGGTGTGAGGTGAAGAAAGAACATGAGGTGGAGTCTCGATGCCTGGGTTCCATGAGCACTTGTCACCCCTCATGAGGGTTGTTGGAGGTGTCATCCCTCGTTGTGATGCTGCCACACTGCTGCAGGAGTGAGGGCTGTTTCTGATGCCTGAGTGTCTCCTGTTTTGCTGGCCTGCAGTCTGCATTCTTGGGCCTGCTGAAGGCCCTCAGACATAAATGCTGCTATTCATACTTGTTTTTTTACTTTTTCATCTTCTCTGAGAATGACTGTTGTCTAGTTTGGTTGTGTCTAAGCTTAAAATAACCTTTTGGGTTTTTGAAATACTAAATATTTGAAATTCTTTGGGAGTTTGGGGAGGCCTTTGGTCATTTTCCTTGGTAACTGCTGTTGGGCTCTATAAGGTTCATCAGTATGGGTTACAATATAGAACCAGACTTTGTTTAAATGACAAAAAAGTTCACTGATTTAATAAAATTGGTTTTTAAATGCCTGTTTTGTTAGCAAAGCACTTACAGTGTCTAATTGTAGAACAAAATGTTGTTCTCTTATAACAATGTTTATGAATTAAGTTAATTTAGGATTTTGTTTAATGAATTAATTAGCATTTGTAAGACCTTGTCTCAGAGTTGTATCGCAGTAATATTTGTTTGCTTTAAAATGCTTTTTCTCTCTACACAACTTATTTTTTAAAATAATCATTTCATCTCTTAGGATTATTTACTGTAACCCTCGAGAAAATTAATTCCACATTTCAGTGTCTTTGTTCCCATCAGGGTTTGAGGGACCTTTTGGGTGGTTCTGTGGTCACTGAAATGTTGATTCCTACTTCATACCAGGGCTGGCCCATCTTGGTTTGGGTCTGGGGAAAAACAGGATGGGAAAACATCTCTCCCTAGTTTTCCCCTTGTCTTTTTGAAAAGAAACAAAGCTGAAACCTTCTCGGTATTTCTGGAGACACAGGACTTACAACCAGTGTGAGGTGACAGCCCTGCTCATGATGGGGCGTTGGAACGAGGTGGGATTTAGGGTCCCTTCTGCCACAAACCAGTGTGGGATCCTGGGGCAGCCTGTGGAAGTGCCCAAGGAATTGAGAATGGGTGGTTTTCTGAGATCATCACTGCTGGGTGCTGATAGTGTGTAAAAGCAAATTTGGAACACTATTTATTGCAGAATAATGAAGGTTGGGGAGACCAAGAGCAATTGTGTAGCCTGTTCCACCCTTCCTTTGGGTAAGATCAGGGAACTGTGGCGGGCAGGCAGAAAAAAGCATTCCAGAGTTACATGGAGAAAAGCAGCTTTTGCTATTGTTGAGTTGGGATTGGGTGGGGAGCATTTGGATGCTCTTTAAAAAAAGAAAAAAACTAATTAAAAAAATCTGAGCATCCCTGGGGTGAAGAGTGGATTTCCCAGCTGGTGAAAGACGAGTACATTTCTCATTTGAGAAAGTAGGGATGGCAAGAGAAACTGTGTGAGCAGCCACTGGCCCCATCCCACACTGCTTAGGTGGATTGTGAGGAGATGGGGTGACCTTAGGGGTGACTTTATCACTGTCTGTAACTATCTAAAAGGAGGTTGTAGCCAGGCAGGGGTTGGTCTTTTCTCCTTGGTCTCTGGGGACAGGACGAGAGGTCACAGTCTTAAGCTTCAGCAGGGGAGGTTTAGACTTGGTATTAGGAAAAGAGTGAAAGAGTGATCTGGATGTGGAATGGGTTGCCCACAGAGGTGGTTGAGTCCCCAACCCTGGATGTGTTTAAGGATGGATGAGATGTTGAGTGATATGATCTAGATGTAGATGCTGGGTTAGTTGGATTATAGGTTGGACTAGATGATCTTTGAGGTCCTTTCCAGCCTTGTCTACACTGTGATACTGTGTGAGATGTTTCTGTGGAGCAATCTCAACATGGTGGAGTGCAGATCAGGTTCATGCTGTTGGATTTGTGTGTTACCTGTGGCTCCTCTGCTTCCAGTAAAGTTCTTTTTTTTTCAGTAGGGGAATATCGTGTGGCTCTACATCTTTAATTTTCTTCTGTGGCATGAGGGGTATCTTGCAGGAGTATCTTCTCCGGCTGTAGAAAACACTCAGGAGGTTCCTCTGCCCTTTGCTTGCCCAGGCTGGGATGCCAACGACCAGGATCTATCTTGGCTACTCCAGTTATTGTAGAAAATCCTTCTAGTACTGATGAAGTTTATATTCTCAAGGACGAAGTTGTGCTGGTATGGTTTACACAAGGTGTTTCTAAGCAATCTACCTAAAACCAATTATTTCCTGTTGTAACTGTGTCTACTGGAATAGTTAAATTGAAAGAAATCAATTGGATGAGCAACATCGTTGTGGCAACAAAAAACATAAATGTAGGCCAGGACTCAGTCAGTCACCACTGTGCTAAAAGGAATGTAGTAACACCTTCTTCCCAGTGTGGTGGTGAGACTCAATTAATCATCTTAGAAATAGGTAATTAAGGGTTTTTTACAAGGTGCACATGAAAACCCAAGGTGGTTATGATAAAAGAACAACACCAAAACCACTTGTACAAAATCATTCCTTCAAAAAAAAGAATTGGTGACCTGGATCTTCTGTTGGATTTTACTTTTTAACCCAGAGCACCTGTTGAGATCCCTTGGTTGTATTGGGCTTCCCCAGCACTGCAGTGGGTTTGTGCCCTTTCCTTGAGCTGCAGCATCTCAGAAAGAACATTGCCCGCCCTGTTGGGCTGACTGACAACTGAGAAGGAATTTTAACTGTTCCTTTTTATCAGGGAAAAAAAAAAAAATAAAAGCAGCCCTTTAACAAGAAGAGGGTTCATGCCTGCCTGCTTTCCAGATTCTGTGACTGGGCCTGTTAAATTCTGTGGAATGAGAAAAGCTCCTCCATATGGGGGCTTAAAATAGTTTAAATTATGGTATTGCTAGAAAAAGCCAGAAAATTCCGTTCTAAACTTAGACCATAGTGGTTGTTTTCTTCTCTGCATCCTTCTCCACCTGCAGTTTTATTTGTGTTAACATTTGATAGAGATTTTCAGGATGTCACAACTGGAATATGAGAAAAAACTACCTTAAGGAAACATGAAATGGATCTGTCTGTTGGAAGATTTTGCTTCCATTGTTTCCAGGACCACTTAAATTTTGAGGTCCGAAATTTGATTTTAATTTTAATGTAGATGGTGATTCGATTTTTTTTTAAGATCTCAGCAGCAATTAAAATCAGGCAATTAGAAGAGCCTGATCCTATCAGCAGGGACAAATGATGCACTGTCAACATTTTGCTCCCTTCTGATAATGCACATGAAACCCATTTGTGTGTTTGAAGATTACATTTTACTCTCACATGGTTTTCATTATCTGAGAGCCCCAAGGAGAGGCCTGGACTAAATCAGGGAAGGAATGGAGAAACCACACAATGGAAATGGTGCTGAGGCATAGCTGGGATAGTTGTGGGACGGCAGAGGGAGGCACTGCCTGAGTGCCAGCAGCAGCACCGAGTGGAGCCTGAGAGAAAGACAAAACAAAACTTGATGTTGAGTCGAAATTGTGGCCTGGGTTTACAGCAATTCCTCAGTTCTACAAGGATTGTTACTGGAAATCTGTGAGGTTTGGAGCAGCTGAATCGTACTCAGTGTGTGCTGGGAGGCAGCCCTGTGACATGAGACCTGGTGTGACTGAACCTCTGTGAACTGGAGCTGGTTTCAGCAACAAGACATCTAAGCCTGTCTGGAGTCCGTAGCAGAGATCCCATTGCCTGTGTTTCATTAATGATGCAGAAATGCCTGGCCCTACAAAAGCCGTGTCTCTGCAGATGTGTGAGCAGTGTTAGGGAGTAGCTGAATGGTGTGATGTGTTCCTGGAGGAAGATAACCAGTAAGAAGAGCTGGACTGGTTTTGCTATTAGTCTGGTATATTCAGAATAAATCCTCCTGCCCCTGTGACTTCTGACATTTTATGAAGGAACTTGAAATTCCGTAACATTCTTCTCTAAGTGCTTAAAAGCCGTGACACATTTCTGTTTATACTGGGCTTTGTGAGTGTTTATTCTTCTCTTTTTTTACCCTCTTAGTAATATAAAACCTAAATTATGTTGGTGAAGATTATAGGAACTTCCCGGGCAAGAAATTGATACTTTCTTGTGAGGGAGCACTAATTCAGAGGTCAAGTCAGGTCTTTTCAGTTTTTGCCTTAGAGTTGTTATTTAGGGTAGATCTTCCCATGTTGATGTCTTGACTTATCTGAATCTAGTCTGAGCAACTTGAAGAAAGGCCTTTTCTTCAGGCTTGCCCAGCTTTCCTGTGCCCAGATCCCAATGTCATGAGGGCCTGAGCAGAGGGGTCAGTGGCTGTTGTGGAGCTCAGGTGGACCCGGTTTAGCCCCAAGAGTTGTCAGAGCTGTGATCAGGGTGTTCTGGTGGCCTCTCTGCAGTTGCCCGATGATGTAATACAGTGGGTATGTGCATTATTTGCCCCCCTCCGGGTGACATTGTTCTTGTTTTTCATTAAAAGAAGGAAGTTTTTCTTGTTTGCCCGGTGACTCTGGCCCTGTGGAATGAGGATGAGTAATGTTGGCTCTGCCCCATGCACCTGCTCAGTGCCACCCGCCGAGATCACCTGAGCCACAGGCAGCAGTGGGGCAAGCAGGGACAGGAGGGCTGAGTGCAGGCTGGGGAGATGTTTATGGATGGAGTCTGAAATCTCCTGGTTGGGAGCAGGTGCTGAAATGCTGTGGTAGCGCTGGGGTTTGTTGTGTGCTGCCTGGCAGGTTTGGGTGCTGGTGCCAGATGTTGGGAACCTTTATTCTCGAGGACTCTCCTGGAGTGTATTTCTCTCCCTTCTTCCTCCTTGGATAGGACTGAAATGAAGCGAAGAGCATTCAGTGATAACCTGTCCTGTTCATTAAATAATTTGGGGCCTCGCCCTTGGGAGTCTGGTGCTCCCAGCCACTTCAAAGTGAGTGTGTGTGCAGAACTGCCGTGTTTCCAGTGCTCTTGGAGACACTCAGGTTCAGTGAATTTTGCAGGATCAGGACATCAGCCTGCTGGGGTTTGCGTGGGCCATGGAGCAACAGTGGGTGACTCAGCATGGGAGCTGCTCTGTGCCATTGCCCGGGGACCTCAGAGCCAGTCCTTTCTCTGTTTCCTTTGCTCTCCTCTATTACCCTGTGCAGCTGTGTCTGAAGGTAACTGCACCTCGACAACCAACCTAAGACTTCATCTTGCTGATAACATCCCATCACTTGTTGCCAACCAGGACAAACAGTATCACATGCACTAAGAAAAACAGAATGATGTACTTTGTAAAATTTACTGCTGGAGTTTGAAGTGTGTCACTGGATTATTCTGTGTATGAGTGACACAAAATTTAGGAGTAAAACTGAAAGTGCTTAACTGTCCTGCAGCCCTGTTGAGGTGGTGAACCTGTTCCCATCCCACCTGATGCATAAGGTAATCAGCTCCTTGGCTCAGCAGTAATTCTGGGCATGTGTGCACAGGCTGTCCTCACAGGGACTCTTGCATTCCTCTTGGTTTCACAAGCTCAAGAAAGATGCTTCTCTTTGCTTGTGAGGTTATTATTACTCCGTGCAGGTTAATTGAGCTATAGCATTAGAGCCACTCATCAAACAGTGGTGAGTTGCTCACTTGTCTAAGCTTGTTTATTTTTATAATACTGAGAAATATTTGCCTGCTGTACAGAAATGTGCTGCTTTGGTTCCCTACAGCCTGGCAGTGTTATCATTTTAAAATCTTCATTAATCTTCCTTCCTCACGAGGGACTGGCAAGGTTCCTGTGCATAATTACATTATGTTTAAGACAGAAGCCTCAGCTACTGGCTTTTTACACAATGCCCAGCAAACGTGGGGCTTTCTTCCCTGAATGGTACCCATGGTACTCCCCTTTTGTGCCCATTCTTGATCTCAGCATGGGGAAGCTCCATGTATTTGCAATTCTTGTGTTAGTTCTACAGTTCTAGATTCTGATGTTTCCTCAAGAGCTTTTCCCTCAAGTTACCCTGGAGAATTTCAGACCAGAGGTTAGAATGAGGAGGAAAGCTGGAAAATCTCTCAGTGATTCCTTGGATGAGAATTGCTCTAAACCTGAATTTTCCCCTGCAAAACCAAGGTGTTTCTAGGCTCTGTGGCTGTGGAAGTGCATCATCCAATCTTTGAGCCAGTGCAGTTTGACAGAGTTGGTTGGCAGTCTAATTTCAGCCCTATCTTTCATAACAGATTTAGGCCAACTCCCCAAATCTGTTTGTTTAAAATAACCTTTCCAATTTACTTCCAGCTCTGTCCTAACAACCTTTTCAGTGCTGATTTCCATCTTTGGCAGAGTGCAAACTGAAATTGCTGGAAGAGCCTGACACAGATAGAGGTTGGGTCCAAATAAATAGCACATGGGCTTCAGCACCAGTTGTACTGTTCATTTTGGTGTTTCATTAATAGAAAAGTGAACTCACTGGTTCTGCCCAGAGTTTCCATCTTGCTCAGAAAGCAGATTCCAGGAATGCTGCCACCCCAGTTAGTTGCACAAGATTTTCTTTGTTAATTAAAAATAATGGGATAAAACTGGGAAAAAGAAGCTTAATGCTACCCGTTGGTATTTAAATGAAGTGAATTTTCTTGGCCTGAACATCTTTATGTTGTACCTTGGGCCACCTTTGTCTTGGATATCCTGGCTGGTGCCAGGCACATCCACACTGAAGTTAGTAGGTGGAATTCAGTTTTCATTGTGAAATGTGGCCTCCATTCATTGGCTCAGCAGAATAAGCTGATAGTGCTGAGGAGTGAATCTCTGTGTGAAATGGTTCCTTCAGCGTCTGAAAGAGTTAAACGTGCACAGATTGGATTTGTCTGTTGAGAAAATCTGTAAGGCAGAGAGACAGGATCTCAAGCTGGGTTGTATCTTTGTATTAAAAAAATAAACAACACTCCCCCCACTGGCTTAGATTTTTCCACTTGAGACAAAAGAAATCTTTGGGTGGAAAGGCAGCATCGTGTTGCATAATAAAAGCCTTTTTATGCTCTAATAAAAAGGGTCGCTGAGGGCAGCTTGGTTTAAAAAAGAAAGGAAAAAGAAGAGTTGATGATCTTGGTATGAGGGGGACTAAGAATCCTTAACTTGGGTTGTGCAATCCTGGTGAAAGAGGCTAGAAATTGCTCTAGTTATCTGCTATCTTAATGCCTGCTTTAAGGGTTCTTTACTGCGTATTTGCTGGCAGCTGTTTCCAATATATCCCTCTTGAGCTAAGTCACCAGTTAAGAATTTGACATGAGCTGTTTTTTTGGGCCACCATCTTGAAGCACCACGCTGCACAACACTGCCTTGTTCTCTCCTCAGGTATTGTTCATGTGCCTGGAAATTGCTGTTGACACCTCAAGTATTTACTTGCAGAGCTCAGATAGCTTTGGATGGGTGTGGATGTGTGGCATAATAACTCAGAGACACAAGTATCCATGTCTGCATTCCTTCACTGCATCTGTTCATTTTACTTTTGCAACATTCCAGGAAATTAAGTCAAATTATACATATCCATGAATAGTTTTGTTTCACAAGTTCTGTTTTCCTTGCCTTCCCTTTAAGTATGAAAACACTGAGTGCACAAGTAAAACCTACTTTTTAAAACCTTGTTTTGCATCTCTTGCCTTTTTCTTTAGGACACCTTCAGTAATAGATTTAACTGCTTGAATAAAACACTGACATACACATCTTTTATATTGCTCTGATTTTCCACTCAGTGGTTAAAATTTCTTTACTGCTTCATATTCTGAAAGAGCAAAGTAATGTAATTAAGGAATGTTTTGGGAATTAGAGCTGTGCTCTGCAATGTATTCCTGGCATAAACTCTCTCAGTATCCTTTTCCTCCCCTCACTTTCCCAGTCTGTGAGCTAATATTCATATCCTGATCATTCTCACAGTCAGATCTGAGGCAGTCTTGAAGTTTATAAAGTTTTTCACCACGTCACTGTTCATCCAAAGATTTCTGCTGATACAGTTCAGAATGCACAACACCATTGTCCAAGGAGCCATAAAAACAGGGCATCCTCATCTGTGCTGTAGCTTTCATTCTGAGCAAAAAATAAAACAATGGAGTTAAAGAATTAGCAGGTTTTAATCACTGTTTCACTTGGAGGCACAGATGGGACAGAGCATTACTTGGCAACATTCAGCCTTGGAGCAGAAATGATCATGATTAAAGCAGCAGCTGGAGCAGATTGCTGGGGACACGGAGGTTCATTCATCCTAAAGGGATCAAAATTGTTGGGGTTTGGGAGGAAAAAAGCTTCAAAAGGAAAATCCAAAATATGGGCTGAGGTTTATTATTTCTCAGGTCTCATCTACTGATTAAAATGATTTTTTCAATGCTTTCCTCAGAATTATTTTGGAAGCGAGGAGAGTATCAAGTGATCTGGCCTACTGAAGAGGAGCCTGAAGCTATTTTAAGTGGAGATTTTGGATTTGCAGGAGGAAGGCTGAGTGTGTCCCCCCATGTGGCAGAACTGCTCCTCCTCACCAGGGAACTCCAGGTGAAGGACATCGGTAGGTGCCTTTTCAAACAGGATTTCAGAGGAGTTGTGTTCCAGGCCAGGTCACAGGGCCTGAATTCCCAGCTTGGTGAGGCAGCCTGGAATGAGGTGGATCTTAACTTTCTCTTCCTTAATATTTGCAGAAGGGTTTTGTCTCCACTCCAGTGTGTGGAGTCCTTGTGTTTCAGGGGTTGGCAGGCTGAGGGAGGAGGGGGTGGTTGTGGAGATGCAGAACAAAGCAGAACCTGACTCCTGCACTCCATTCCTGGTTCTTCCATGGGACAAACTGCTGGAAGCAAGTTACGTTTTGCTATAGGACAACATTCTACAGAGAAAAGGTGTCAAAATGCTAAAATACCAACGTGTGTTCTTGCTGTCAGGGCAGAGCCACAGCTTAGCCCCTGAGTGAGGAAGTTTCATTAATTCTTGATATTTCAACTCAAGAGTTTCCATAACCAATTCCTAACTCCACTGAGAGACTGACTGAAACATAATCGCTATTGGTCACTGGCTTAATCTTCACTTAAGGATGTGCTTGTCATTGGCTCTTTGTGTTTCTCTCATGGTTTTTCCTGCGGTTCTGAGGTCTTCTCTTCCTTAGATCAGACGACTCTCTTTCCTCTCTTTGCATTTGCATGCATTCCACTGACAGGACGTGTTTAGATGTGTGAGGATTTGGTTGCCTTTGTGTAACAGGTAGTTGCCATGTCCTCACTTGCACTGTGTTTTCTGCAGCAGGGAGAGGAGGTGCTGATCTCACTCCGGGCATTTCATAACTCTGAAAACCTGCTGCTAAGGAGGAATTCATTAATTGCTTTAAATGATCTAAGGGAAAAGATTTCTTTACTTCCCTTAAACCACATGCTATGTCAATGGGCTTCTCTTTTTTTTTCCCTTTCTCTTAAAACTGCTAAATTCTCTTAAAATTGCTAAATGGACCCTTTAATCCTTATCTGCCTGCAAATATGGGAAGTGTATTTCACAGTTGGGGGCTCTAAGCATGGAGCAGACAGGTCTCCAGCATTCTTACTGTCATCCTGTGAATTCCAGGTCTCCTTTTTGCCTGAGATGCTGTCTTGAGGTATTCAGCTTGATCCCTACAGCTTGCAGTCAGTTGATTTGCCTATAAACGTGCAAGTCACCATTCATCACCTGTCTGAGGCTTTGCCCCCCGGCTTGCAAGTCCCTCTTAGGTCAAGGGCCTTGATAACCCTCATTGTTATGGGAACCTTTGTTAATCTAACCTGCTTTTTTTTTTTCTGTATGTCAAGCCATTGCTCTTAAATATCTCTTGCTTAATCCACTCAGGGCTAATAACTGTGTCTCCTTTCCTTAGGTCGAGGGCAGCTTTTACATTCCACCTAAAAGGCACCACAGTTTGAAATGAGGAATTCAGAAGAACAAGCAGCTACGACAGTTTTACAGCGCCTGCTGCAGGAGCAGCTCCGATACGGAAACCCAAATGACAACCGTAACCTTCTTGCCTTACACCAGCAGGCCACAGGGAATGCCCCCCCCTTCAGCAGCACTGGGAGTGCAGCGTCTCAGAACGAGGGGCTGAGCCCCCAGGACCACCAGCTTGTGACTCATGCTGCCCGCCAGGAGCCCCAGGGCCAGGAGATACAGGTGGACAACAGCATCATGGAGAAGCAGCTTTCCCCTCGGCTCCAGAACAGCGAGGATCTCCCCACCTACGAGGAGGCCAAGGTGCAGTCGCAGTATTTCCGGGGCCAGCCGCACGCCAGCGTTGGGGCCGCCTTCTATGTCACGGGGGTCACCAACCAGAAGATGAGGACTGAGGGGCGGCCCACGGTGCAGCGGGTGAGCCCAGGGAAGGTCCACCAGGATGAAGGACTGAAGGACCTCAAGCAGGGGCACGTGCGCTCCCTGAGCGAGCGGCTGATGCAGCTCTCCCTGGCCACCAGCGGGGTCAAGGCCCATGCCCCGGTGACCAGCGCGCCTCTCTCCCCCCTCTCCCCGCTCTCTCCTCAGCAGTCCAGCGACCCTTATAAAAATTCTGGCTCCAATGACTTCTACAAGAACCCAGTGCAGCCCCCTTCCCAGCCCAGCATGAAAGGAATGGAGCAGCGGGGTCCTCCTCCAGAGTATCCCTACAAAAACGTGTCCACCCCACCGGTGAACTGCAAAGCTCAGGACTCGGGACATTTCTATAGTGACCATCGCATGAGCCAGCAGGGCAGAGCTGATGGGCCTATGATGAGGTATCAGCATCCCCCTGAGTATGGGTCAGTCAGGTAAGCGAGATCTCAAACTGCATGACAGCCAGCTAGGGAAAGACAGGATAAAACTCAGTCAGGCCACTCCTGAGGCAGGTTTTCTTTCAGCAAAGATCTCATCTTTATTATGTGGGGTGACGTATTGTGTTCAGCTGCAGACTGTCTGCAAGAACTGTTACCTGGTTTAGTAGCTGACTAGAGAGGACCAGCTCTTTTATTAAAAAAAGCCTCACAAAAACCCAAACCAAACCTCAAAACAAGCCAACCTGATTTTATGGCATGGGGAAGTTTAATGCTGAGGCTCCATAGCCTAAAAAAGCTTTGCTGCAAAAGCCAAAGCTATGGTGTGATTCATTGTAGAAACTTGCAGTCACTTATTGCAAGACTTTAGCTGTTCTGTAGTTACATCTGTTCGGACAAAAGATTCTTTAAGAACTACGTACATCACACAGGAAAGGAAAGTGAAGGAAAGAATTAAAGGTGCAGGTAAAAAAAATTACCTGAGCTTCCTGGTGAGTTTTTCAAATCTTACTTTCAGTGGGCCAAAGCGTAGGAATGGAAAATGGAGCGTGTTTCATACTTCATCCCAGACTTGGTTCCTTAGCTTTTGCTCATTTTCTTTGTATCATTTGAAGTCTCAGCCTGTTCTGGTTCACTCTGGGTAAGAAGCAGGATTTGGCTTGAGCCAAACTGATGCCCGTGTTGGGGAAGGTGAAGTTTTGTTCAAGTGGGTAAACCCGCAGCTTTACTTGACCTGTTTTTGTACCATCCTGTCTCTGGAATCCCTAGGTGGGATCTGGTATAATGATTTTGGCCTCATTTTGAAACTGAAAGAGTAACACAAAGGAGAAACAGGAGAGCATTGCTGCAATAAGTAAATGGTGAGGTTTCTTTGGGTTTGTGTTTGCACATGTTGTGTTGTGTTTTGAGGGGAACATGAGGAAGAAAGCAGACAGTATTTGGGAGCAGAATCTGAGCTTCAGGGAATTTGAATCTGCTCAGAACCTTCCTAGTCCTATGAGGAGCTATTTTCAGAGTTTGTCCCACCATTGTTTGTGATCTGAAATGACTTCAGCAGCATACAAGCCTGATGAAAAGGCCCTTTGATCTGGCTAAATAAATAATAAAGAGGCCAGGAAAAGGGGAAGTAAAAGGTTTAGGAGGGGTAATGATTGTAGAAGCTGGTTGAAAATGTTTTTGCAAATTCAAAGGCCTCAAACCTCTGTGCACACAGGACAGGGAACCAGATCCTCGGTGGTTATGCTGCATCAGAAGCGCTTAAAATATGATATGCAGTGACTGTGAGATGTATCCTGCTTGCTGTTTAAGGGAGAGGTATTTGAAAACAGGCCAACAGTCAGCTCCTCTAGACAGGGTGATTTTTGTCTGCGTTGGATGGGTCCTGGCTGCTTTGAAAGAACATGGTGGGGGGGAGCAGGGGGAGGAGAAAGGTTCAGCTGGCAAGGTTTCCAGTAGGGGAAGCAACTGAAATTTGTCTTCAAAGCCTTGGGAATCTAATGAGGTTACTTTTTAACCTAAATAGCTGCACAGAGAAGAGGTTTCCTTTGCAAGCAAATGCTGAAGCAGTAGAACAACTGCAAAACTAATCCATAAATTACAGAGCAGCACAGCAAAGGAAGGGAGCTAGTCCTCTATTCCCCTTCCTCTCCCACACGCTGTAAGGGAAACTTAGACAAGAAACCTTCTGTGTTACTGAAGGTTCAGCTGGATGATGGTGTGGGGATTTTAAAGGCTTTGAGGAGAGCATTTGCCTCCCGCCAGCGGTGTCTTTGCAGTCCCCAGTTTCCCTGCACGGCAGCTCGTGTTTATCGGGATTCATTTGGATTGGTAAATGTGTGCATTTTTTGAACCGTGCGTCAAGGAAACAAAGCCCCTTCTCTCTACTCCCGAAGCCACACCCTTTTCTGCGGGTTTTTCCCCTCATTGTTCGGGGGAATTTGAGGGTGACCTAATAATGTGGTTAAATAAAACTCGTTGAGCAAGATAAACATTGGGGAATTCACAGCATTCTCATGCTTCACCCTCCCCAGTCTGGGAAAGGAATGGGCTGTGTGGTGAGTTTAAACCAGTCTGCAAACAGTTTGCCTCACCTGCTGCTGGGCGGTGTGAGTTGGGAGCAGTGTGTGTTGGTAATGGTGTTGGTTTAAGGAAAATGCTGGGCATGCCACGGGCAGCTGTGCTGTTATTTGGGCATTTTCAGGGAAGTTCAGAAGAGTTCTGGCTGCATGTGAAACTCTGAAGTCCCGTTCTCTCCCCAGTCCTCACCTGTGCTTTGGTGATGAGCACAAACCCCCAGTTCTAACAGGAAGGGTGGGTGTCCTGGGGGCTGCAGAGTCTGGCTGGATGCAGCAGCACAGCACAAGCTGATGGAGTTTGGGGTGCAGAGGAAGCTCCTGTCTCTCCGATTCAAGGGTCGGACTCTGAAGCCCAAGCGCCCTAACTCCTGCTGTGGCAATTAATCCCATTGACTTCAGAGAAGGTTTTTGAGAGGGACTTCTGCAGAATTTGTCCCATAATTAGTAAATCACTTCTGTGCCCTTCGTTCCCCCAGGCAGCATCCAAGTGGGAGTTAATCAGGTATGACTGGGAAGCAGAACAGAAATGCCTGGGTTTGATTTTGGCTGTGTAATGGAGTGGAGCCTCCTCCCTCCTGCAGTCAGCACTTCCTGGTTTGTGCAGGAGGGCTCAGAGAAGAGGGGAACTCAAACGTCTTGAACACCAAACAGACAGGAAAAATTTAATGAGCCAGAGACCTCTCCTGATCCCTTCATTTTATTGCCCTCCCCACTGTGTTGCTCTGCCCAGAGATTTTCTGTGTGACTCCTGATGGCTGGGTCTGCCTGCAGACCTGTTCTCACTCCCTATCTCTGTCTTCATCACATAAAAGCTGAGGTGATCCTTGTACATAAATCCAGGTTTGCCCTTGGCCTGTGTGGAGTGTTTTTGTGACACGCACCAGGGACTGTCAGGGACGCAGAAATTCCTGTGATACAGTCTGTGAAGTGAAGTGGTGCTTAAAGTTATGCTTTCAAACTTAGAGCAATAATTCCTAAAAGTGTTTAAGGGTTTTTTTTTCCCTGCATTTGGCATTTTTAGGTCTCTATGACACTGAGGCAGATGGAAGGAGATTGCATAATTTTGTTTTCAGATAAAATTTAGATTACTAGTGCAGGGTTGCCCAAAGACTTATTCTCTCATGAAAGGAATTTTCTAGTATCATTCTATCAGCAACAGATGACACCAGTAGTCATTTGTTTCTTAAATATTTGCAGTCTGGCATAAAAATCTTGAAAAGTCCAGTTGTGTTCGTTTACCTTTTCTCAATCTCACAGCCCAAAATTGCTTTACCAGATAAATAAATTCTTCAATTCTCATGTCAATATGAAAGAATCTCAGAGCCAGGTATTTTGTACCCAGGAATTATATGGAAGTATTTTATAAGACAAAATTGTAAGTAGTGGGATGATAAACATTTCTTTGAATGTGTATATAAAAGTTTGCATGCAAGATCTTAAAAGGTCTAGTGTTGCTGGGAGGTTACCAGGATTTTTAAATGCTCTTTTTGTAAAGGTAGGGTGTATTACCTTGGCTGTGTTATCCTGTTCTGCTGGGAATATAAATGCATTTGTGATGTGTAAATACAAAGCCCCGATGTTGTTGGTGGTGCCACAAAACCCAGAGGCTCCCAGCTCTCATGTTTCAGCTTAACCCCACAGGGTTGGTAGAATTTCCACATTATGAGAGGCTTTGGGTGTGAATGCCTGGATGATGGAAATCTTGGAAATGTGTCTTGTTCAGAAATACTCAGCCATGATTTCCTGTAGTTGTTCTTTACAGTAGGTTTAAATAAAATCATTCTGTACTGACATTCAGGCATGTCAGCACAACTTGCTGCTGTTGTTTTTCTTTGACCATCATTTTGTGCCTTTCATTCGTGCTCAGGATGGCAAGATTCTGCCACTGGGTCTCTGATGACAGAATAGCAACATGTTTTTAGTCAAATAGCTCAAATTGTTAGCATTGGCATCTAAATAGTCCTCTTTAGGCTTGTAAGAATAATTTACTTAGGCCAGTGGAGTCAGTCTCTCTGAATAACTGCTCACCTTTGTTTCAGACTGGGAGAGAGTATTTTGTACGTTGAAAATTAGTTTTTTGCATCCATGTGACAGACTGGCAACATATTTCTTTTGATCTAACCTTTGTAGGTCATCACAGATTAAATGTCACAACAAGGTTATTCCTTAATTGATTATAGCATCAAAGCTGATTTAGCAGGCAATAGGTGAAGAAAAAGCTCAAGGAGAGGAGTGGTTTGTGTGGGTGCAAAGTTTTAACTCTGCACACAACTGGGTGAGCTGAGAAAAGAGCTGGAAACCACCTGAGACAGACCAGGTGACCTTGAGCATGGCCTGTGGTGGTTCTGCTTCATCCTGAGAAATGGCAAATAAAGTTGATGAAATCAATGCAACAATAAGTAGAGCTGCCCTCCCGGGAGGGGAAAATCAGATTGCTGCTGCTAAACTGAGCATTCCTGGGGGAATTAATTGCACATCACTCATCTGCATGACCCCTGAAATCCTCATGCTCCATAGGATCATTTCTGGGGAAATGCAGGTCCTGAAATGATGTTGCTGGCGGGGACCAGGGTCACCTGAGTGTGGGAGAGAGAGGAACAGTAGCTGGAGCAGTGATTCTTCATTTTTTTTTCCTGACAAAGGCTAAATTTGTTTCCCTGTTAAGGAGTTTGAGCATGAGCTTAGAGGTTTCCATATACGTACCTTCTCTGCTGGGAAGGAGGGAAATGAGACATAATGTGCATTACACTGAAATAGTGAAGCCTGTGCTGGGCTGGGTCTGTCCAAACTCCTCCTCATGTGCTGCCAGCCAGATGTGAGTAATGCCAGAGCTTCCTCTGGAACAGGGGGACCAGGGCTGGATTCCTTCTTTCTGCTGAGAACAGGAAAGATGATGCTGAGCCTTTACATTTGTGCTGAGAGCCCTGTTGTGTAACTCTTTAGTTCCCAGTTCAGCTTCACTGTTGCTGTTGTCATTTCATGGTGGGAGTGCTGCCTTGTCCATCCACGACACCCTGCAAGGTGTGTCGGGTCCCTCCTGGGAGCACAGGCAGCCCTGGGGCTATTCTGTATGGAATAACAGTGTGTGCTTTTCCAGCTGTGGGCTTGAACTGAATCCCAAAGGGTGGAAAATTTTACCAGAGCAGCAACAGGAGTGTTGACCTGCCAGGCTGGGTCTGCCCTGGACTGAGCTCCATGTTCAAAGAGACTGGCTGCAGCAGGGAGAGGCAGTGACCTCAGCTGTTAGAAAAAGAACATCTAGAGAAGTTACAGGTTGAATGTCTTTGGAGGAGAAAGCAAAAACTGCTTGGTGAGGTCATCCAATCATGATAAATCCACACAGTCTTCTCAGAAAGATTTCTTACTTGGCTAGTGCAGGAGGAGTTGAGCTGGGGATCTCCAGAGCCTTGGAAATGTGAGCTGGTGTATGTTGGAGTTAATTCTGTGGCATGTTATAGATTGCTGGATCTTTGTTATCCTGCAACGGTTATTGTTAGCAGCAGTAAACATACCTCCTGCACAGGACTGAGGGGGATTTGGAATCAAAAGGTTGCTTCTGATTCTTAGGTTGGTTTTCAGGTCTTTCAGCTGTCTCATCAAATCAGGCTGCAGCTTGTTAGTTGGTAGTTCAGGAAGCTCCAATCAGTGATGCTGGTATCAAGGTTAGCCAATCCTTTTAACTCTGGATCCTGAATTGCAGAAGAAAATTCTTTTTTTCTTTGTGTGAGATGTCACTTTTAAGGCCAGAACAAAAAGGCCCATTCCTAACAATCCTCAGCTGAGTGGTTTTATCTGCGAAGTGTGGTGAGAAGTTATGATAATGATTTGGTCAGTAGTTGTTGGTGCATTTTTCTTTTCTTGGTGTTTCTTTAAAAAATAGTCTCGGGGGAAAGACCTTTGCACACTTAGAATATATTTTCTGATAAAGGTCTGATTTTGAAACACTTTTTAAAAAGAAAACCTCAAATGAGTCTTTTATATGGGAAGACCTGCACGTAGGGTCATGTCCCACCTTGCTGGGTTTGTTGCACCTTCTGCATGACTGTGACAGAGCCTCTGCTCTCTGGTTTCCAGGCAGAACCCAGATGTGCCACTGCAGTTACAACAGAGACCACCTCACCACCACAGCCCAACTTCCTCCTTGACATCCCTGGGATCTTTGACTTTGCTCCAGTCTCCTCCACCATCCAGGCTCTCCCCTTCCCAGCACCAGCAGCCTTTGACTCCAAGCCAGGCCGATCCTGGCCTTCTGCCACGGACCCAGCAGCCCTTCCTGTCCAACCCAGTCCATCAGGGGGATCTGTACCGGCTATGCCAGCCCTTCCTGGGCCCACAGCAGCAGCAAGGAGACTCCTACTCCATAATGCCCCGAGCTCAGCAGGTCCCTTCCCCATATCAGCAGATGCAGGTCGATCCTTTTGCCATCGTTTCCAGGGCCCAGCAGATGGTGGAAATCCTGTCGGAAGAGAACCGGTCCCTCCGGCAGGAGCTGGATGGGTGCTATGAGAAAGTGGCTCGGCTGCAAAAGGTGGGTGTTTGTGGTAAGAATTCAGGCACTCAGTGTCTGCTATAATCCCTAATCGAAGCCATAATTGAATCATCTGGTCTGCAACAGTTGCATTCCTTGCTTAACACATTGATTATCTACTTCAGTGTCTTTCATATGCAGAGTGACTAGTCTGTATCCCTTTGGGCATCGGCTTAACTTTGTCAGGAGATAGAAGCAAACCCTTCAGTTTTCTGCTGACAGTTTATTGACCATGCTCAAAGGCACATCCTCATCAGCTGCTGAAGAGATGGACTGCTTGGTTAAATTAAAGCTTGTGTCCAGCACAGCAGCAGGTTTCATTTTCCCTAAAAGATTAGAGAGACAACAGGAAGGGCCGATTTGGAATGGCACGAGCCCACAGGCACTCGAGGAGGCACAGGGGACATTGCTACAAAACGGGTTGGCAGGACAGAGTGCAAGGCAAGTAGTGCTGCTATGGCTACATTAAAGACATTTGGACTGCAGGACTGGGACTAACACTTCTTTTGTCCTTCTCTCAATGCCACACAACTTCAATGAAAACTTAATGTCTTTATTTGGGCCCAGCCATTTGTCACCTTTTGCTTTATGAAACATGCAGAGTATATGGTGCTAAAACATTTAAAAGAAAATACCCCAGGGAGACCCATTTTCATGTTATCTCATAGAAATAACTTCCTGATGCCTGTGGTTTAAAGCTGTGCAGTGGGTCAGCTTTGCTTTTGCCTCGCAGCTGTGCAAAGGCTAATGCTACCTGCAGTTCAGGATTTTTGAGGGCTCACTGTGCTCCCTACACTGAGCAGTGTCCAGGGTCATAAAAATGTGTGGCTGCTTAAAACACATGTTTGAGTTCAGGTGTGACCAGCGTGTGGCTTTCCACACTCTTTATTTGCTATGGTACCTCTATCCAGGGACATAAGTTCAGTTTGTTGTATTTTTAGGGAGGATTCCTGGCCAGGAAATGCTTTAGAGAAATGTTTGACAGCTTCCTGATCATGACAGAAGGATAAAAATGCGCTTCCTTCCACCTCCCTGTTGATCACTGGCTGGAGACAGAGCTGATGGGGTTTCCTGTTCCCTGAATCTCCACTTCACAGCAAACCATGGCCAGTAAGGAGAGCTAAAGTGAATCTCCTTCTGCTTTGGTTATTGAAACTTTACACTGAAGACTAGAAAGAAAACTAGAGCATATTCTACTGTGAAGTCCTCCTTCCCCCATTTATAATTTGCACATTTAAAAGCACAACTGAGTTGTTGGAGTGTAAAGATAGAACATCAGGAGGTTTTACTGTGAATTTTGAACCATAACAATTACAGATCTGCAGCGTTCATCAGAAGTGCAGGATCTGTCACTAGGGTTTTTGGCATAGTTTGGTCTGCCTTCCTTTTTTTATTTTACTTACTCACTTGATGTTGCATCAGCTGTTTATATAAATGCTTTTTGCCCAAACTCACTGTGGTGCCACACTGCCCCAGTCTTGGAAGAAAAGCCAGTTACATTTGTACTTTGTGGGTTTGCTACTTCCATGTTCTTACTGTACTGGGGAAACAGAGTCTGGAAGGGGAGTGCAGAACTTTATTTTTTGTTCTTTATGGAGAGGGATCCCTCACAGACTTGAGATTGTCATTTAACCCAGTGTGTAAGGGTAGGTTTCTCTCAATAAAGAGTACTTGAGACAAAGTCATCTCCTGTCTGAGACTGAATGAAAATTGTTTTCATTTCCACTGCAGCTTGAAACAGAAATTCAGCAGGTTTCAGAGGCATACAAAAACCTGGAAAAATCATCTTCTAAGCGGGATGCCCTGGAAAAGGCCATGAGAAACAAACTGGAAGGAGAAATTCGAAGGCTTCACGATTTCAACAGGGATCTGAGAGGTAAAGGAAGTAAAACAGTTCTTGGGTTTGATGTTATTTTTAATGTTGGGGGGGTTTATTGTTATACTTACGTGGCAGGACAGTGTTTTGCTGCAGAATTCACTGTGTCTGACACAACTGGAGTATGATGGGATACTCAGGACTGTTCAGTAGTCAGAGGTTTGAAGCACTTGCTGGGAGAGTGGAAAAGACAGGTTTAGGAGGCTGCTGTGGTCTTTCATTTCCAGCCTGTTTCTCATTGACAAGAAACATGTGATAAGCTAAATACCATAAACCAGCTGCAAGCCTGGAATTCTCTCATGTCTTATATCCTAGAGACAATTTGTACAATATGTTCAGTTTACACAAATGGAGAGAGGTTTTGCTGACTGCCTAATCCCACACCAGGCATGTTCACTTCATTTCCTGTCCAGTGACCCTTTGGCACTGACATACAAACTGCAGACTCCCTGTTCTTCCTGAAGGTCTTGTCATTCCTTATCAGTGTAGGCATCTGTTTTTTTGGATCTCCCTTCCTTTTGCAGAGTGAGGTGTTATTAGTGTCCTGCTCTTGCTGAGAGGCTGAGGCAGCACGAGGGCTGGCAGTGCAGAGTGCTGTTGAGTGGTGTTTGACCTTAACAGGGCTAAAAGTTTAAGTGCTAGTTTGAAAGGTAGAAAACATCTGCAATTTCAGCTGTTTAAAGGTGCACAATCAGTCCTTTAAACTGTAAATTCAATTTTTTAATGAATGTTACCTGCTCTCACTGCCCCGTGTCTCCTGCTGAGACCCCACACCCAGAAATTGTTCTTCATCCAGGAAGTCAAGCCCAGTGCCCTCAGGAGGAACAGTACACGAAGGCCTGCATTAAATAATCTTATTCATAGTAAAACACAGCATAAACATATCATCCCAATTTCCCTACACTGATACAAGTTTCTAGCAGCTTGAAGCAGCAGAGCTGTTAAGCTGTTCTCAGCATTTGACACTATTTTCTGAAATAATAATTGGACTACAGTGATTTAATCTTCTGTTAAGATTTAGTGGAGAATTACAAGAGAATCTTTTAATTATAGATTAAACATGGTGCTCATGGCACCAGGGTTGTGGGTTCAATCCCTGTATGGGCATTCACCGAGGAGTTGGACTTGATGATCCTTGGGGGTCCCTTCCCACTCAGAATATTCTGTGTGTGTGAATTGCATGGGGAGATTTATTTGTGTGGAAAAAAATAAAGGTATAAATTGAAAAAATAAACTTCCTCTCTGTTACAATTGTTTAAAGTAATTTCTTTGGAACTTTATTTAAGTCTCACTGAGCATATTTCAATCAAGGACATAATTAGAAACATTTCAAAAGGTAGTGCCAGCTTCTGATGGGCCTTTTACTCATGACTCTGTACAGTGAGGAGATCCATTCCCCCAGCTTGCGTTAGAAGTGCCCTGAGCAGATGTAATTTAATGCTTGACAGTGTTTAATTATTTAGTTTGCTTTTATTGACAATTTTTGCAGAGCGTATGGAGACGGCCAACAAGCAGCTGGCGGAGAAGGAGTTTGAGGGCTCTGAGGACAATCGGAAAACCATCTCTCAGCTCTTTGCACAAAGTGAGTTACACAGTCCCTGTGGGTCGGTGGGAAGCTCCAGCTGGCCTAGGAAGGAGTGCAGCAGGTTTATTACGGGGACAGAAGTCAGGGCAGTGACAGTTCAAAACTGCCAGTGGAGAATGGAGGAGGGATTCAAGAATTCCTTTTTTTAGTGTGTAAATTCCATCTGATGGGACTTACAAGAGACTTTGGAGCAAAGGTAGTTCACACTTAAACTGTAAATTAGTGTTTACCCCATAATTTACAGGATCTTTTGTCCACCTGTTTTATGGTTTGAAAGCTGTGGACTTAAACCTGCCCAGGCTGAGCAGGAGTCCTGTTGTGAGTTGTGTTGTGGTGAGGCTGGTGGGACTCGAGCCTGCCAGGTCTCCTGTCTCTTTCCTCTTTAATTTGTCACTCCCCCTCCTGTTCAGCAAAAATAAAGGGACTGAACACTCCTGCAGTCTGCTGGGCTAGGTGAAGGTCAGGAATTCTGTCCACAGCAGGGGATTTATCATAAGGCACACCAAAATGATGGATGTGAAATGCTGCTTTTCCTTTGTACTGAAATGTCTTGAGGGTGATGGCTGTGAGCCAACTTTTCCCTCATCCCACAGTGTGCTCCACCCTTCTGACAATGCTCCATTTTCTCCAATTGCTGTATAAAAAGATATATAATAGAATTGCAAAATAGAGTTTTTCTGTGGTGTAACACACACTACTCTGACAAATGCTGGTATTCCTCTCTTGTGTCATCTTTAGCTTATTTCTTGTGTCTCACCTTGCAAGCAAATGGCTATCAGGGAATGAATTCCAGACTCCTGGTGGCAGCGAAAAGTCTTTGAGTTTAGTTTCTCCTTCAGACTGGTAAGGTGGTCATTGAGGTTCATAGGTGCATCCAGAGATGTGGGAAGGTCAAAGCTGTGAGGCCTCACATTCCATTTCCCCTTTAGGATGAGCATGAAAGCCACAGTGCTACATTTCTTCAGTCCCAGCATTTCTAGGGGGCCTTGTAGGCGCTTGTCATGGGAAGCAGTTCTCGTCTGTGGAAAAATCTGCAACAAAATCTGCAAAAGCCTCTCTACAAGCCCTTAGAGATTAACAAACAGGCTGCCTGGCACTGACTGATACCTGCTGGTGTAATGCCACCCTCTGTCATTGTAGCTCAGTCGCTGCAGTACATTTACTGCGCTCACACTGTCAGCAACTCACTCCTGGGGGGAGGAGAAATGCTGGGAAACGATGGGGGAAAAGTTGTCAGGTGGTGATGGTTGTTGTTTGTCCTTGTGCCACGGGCTGGCTCTGAGCTGCAGGTCAGGGTTTGCTCTGCACAGAATTAACAAGGTTGGAAAAGACTTTTGAGATCATCAGTTCCAAACTATTACCCAGCACCATCTCATCAACTAAACCATAGCACTCAGTGCCACATTCAGTGCCACAGTCTCTTTTTAAACACTTCCAGGAATGGTGACTCCACCACCTCCCTGGGCAGCCCATTCCAATGGCCAGTCACTCTTTCTGGGAAGAATTATTTCCTAACACCCAGCCTGAACTGCCCCTGGAACTTGAGACTGTGTCCCCTCGTTCTGTCCCTGGTTGTCTGGGAGAAGGGACTGATCCCCCCCTGGCTCCCCCCTCCTGTCAGGGGGTTTTGGGGAGTGATAAGGTCCCCCCTGAGCCTCCTCCAGGCTGGACACCCCCAGCTCCCAGAGTTTTGGGTGCTGTTGGTGGACAGGCTTGTTTTGCAACCTGTGTGTGGGCTGCATTGATTCCCCAGCAGAAGGGAATCTTTAGCGTCTCCATGTTGTTAAAGCTTTGCTCCTGGCCTTTTGCTGGCAGAAGAAAGGGAGTAGTTGTGGTCCTGTAAATATAGTTATGCACATGCTTGCACAAATGAGCCTGTGTACTCCATAGGCAGTCTGTCCTAACACCCAGCATCCAGTTCCTGTTTTTCAGGCCTTCCACTCCTTGTCCTCATTCCCTTGTCGTGGGATATTGGTTTCTGGAATGCAGTTTCTCTGGTGTCATCAGTGCTGGGTGTAGATCACTCCAGGGAGTGTTCTGTGGTTATGTATCCAGCAAATGAGTTAATGCTATCATTGTAGCTGATTGGCTTGAGCTGGGAGTTACAAGGTATAGAGAGGACATCAGCTCTGTGTTGTGGCTTTGCCTTACACCACTTTGTGATAATTTCTCCAGTCTCCAATTATTTTTATCCTATTTATTTTTTTATGAAGGCAATCGCCCTGTTCCTGAAACATTCAGCATTGCTGCTGCAACTCTGTCCAGCTCATTCTGGAGAGCATCAGAAAAGAAGGAGTTGCTGTGCTTGAGGTGTCTTTAAAATGTCAGGTGTGAACGCTCAGTGCTGGGCACGAGGCTTTCTTAAACTGCAGGTCTGCTTTGAGCAGTGACAAAACAGGTATATGTGTCTCAGTTCTGGCCATGGAACATTTTTGAGGAGAAGACTGAGGAGTTCTCGTTGCTCACTTGTTTTCTGACTGCTTTGATGGTACTGCCAGAATAGCTGAGGGTTCCTCTGAGAAGGGACAGCTGCACTGGGCAGAACAGCCTTCCTGTTTGTGGGGTCAGCTTGGGAAAAAGGACCACAAGTTTTTCAGGCGCATAAATCTGCCATCTCTCTCCCCAGCCTGAGATATTAAACTTTTCAGTTTGTTTTTCACCCCTGAAAGCTCAGGGGTGCAAAGGTGCCAAGTTTCACTAACCATCTGCATAATCACAGCAAATTACCTCGCTGAGTAACTGTCCTGAGCGAGGCACTTTCTATTTCTTCTCATTATCATTGTGGCACATTGTTACTTGAAGGTACCAGGCTTGTTTTTCAGGATAACAAGTCGTCCTCTTCCTTGAAAGCCAAGTCCTTTTTTTTTTCTCCCCTTAGCACTAGATTGGCATTCTTTCCTGTGAGAAGTTCCAGTCAAATCTTTCCTTCACCTCTGGAGTAAAATACTCCTGCAAGCTGCGCAGAGACAAGTGGTGTTCATTGATAACTCTCTCTTTGTCACAGACAAGGAAACACAGCGGGAAAAAGAGAAACTGGAAATAGAACTGGCTGCTGCACGTTCCACCAACGAGGACCAACGAAGGCACATCGAGATCCGAGACCAGGCCTTGAACAATGCTCAGGCCAAGGTGGTGAAACTGGAGGAGGAGGTAAGATGCTAAGAGAGACAAATTCTAGTAGCTTGGGTTTCAGCAAAAGTGACTGTGGGAATGAGTTTGTCTTGTGGAATTCTTAAGGAAATCGACTTCCTTCAAAGCTGCGAATATCTGCTTAGCTTTATGTTGACCAGCTAAACCAGTGAGCTGTGCACAGAGAAGCCACAAATCTGTATTTCCTTAGGAGTGCTTTTGTCTAAGCAGCCATATTTCACTTTCTTTTTGTTTCAACTTGTAAAAGTGGGCTGGAATGGAGATCTCAGCCCTGACAACCTCCTGAACTTGGCAGAAATTCAGATTTGGGTGAACTTTCGTTATCAGATCAATGCAGCTTGCCCCCTTGTCAGGTGTGGAGACTGCAGGTCTGCAGATGTGCCCAGCATTCGTAATAAGCTGGGCATGACCTTAGATGTTTTCTCTCCCTGTCCTCCCAAGAGGGGATAATGCATTTTAGCTGCTTAGCTGGGCAGCTTTCACAGCAGTTTCTTTTGTAGCCTTGTCACTGCCTCTCATGGCTTTCACCTTGTGGCCCTTCTGTGTCACAGTGTCCATCCTCTTTCTTCCTGCCTACTTCTTTCCTCTCCAAGGCCCCATTTCCCACTCCCAGCTTCTGCTTCCTTTACTCCTACTCTTCCTCCATGGAGAGTCTCAGGAGGAAATATCATGACCAAGCAAACTTCCTCACTGCAGTTCTGCAATCTCCCTGCCCACCAGCACTCAGTGTCACGCTCAGCTGAGCACTAGGCCTCTATCCACCTGAATTCTGCTGTCTTTGGAGATACTCCTGAAACACTTTCCTTGTCTTCTTGTACTTTTCTCTGCGTTCAGAATCGTATTGTGTCATGAGAGGAGGAATGATCAAAGACAAAGTGAATATCCTCCTCTCCTACATACAGATGTAGCCAACTTCTTAATTTCAGCCTGTTCTTCTCTGAGCCCAGTAGCCCTTCCCCTCAACCTTCATGTGTCTCTTTCCTTGGTGTCCTTAATTTTTGCCCCTTCCTTTAATCTCCTCAACTTCATGAAAGCCTTCCCTCAGTGTGTCTCCTCCTGGATCTCCTCTGCTTATCTAGGATGTTGTTGTGGGGTTACATGCTGTCATAACCTTGTTAGCCTAGCATGGCTGACTTGCCCCTTGGTTACTCAAGGCACAGGGACCATTAGGTTATAGGGCAATTTACAGGTGACATGATTCTCTTTGGCTCTAAAACTGTTCTGTCATTGATTCTGCAATGCATTGGAGATCTTTGGCTTTCATTCAGATTTCAGCACCTTATTACACTAAAAGTCTGATATGTCACTCTCTTCAAGTACACAAGACATCCATATGACTTCCCTGGAACTACATATTCATATTCTTGGGGTCAGTGTGCTGGGCCAGCACACACAGCATTTGGCTGGGTTGAACCTCTCTGTAGACACTAAGTTTGATTCCCTCACAGTAAAGTTGAAGATTTGAGGAATAATAATACCTGTAGGTTTTATTTTCAAAATAATGCTATTTTTTTACTGGAAGAATTGGTTTCAGTGCCTAATTGTTTTTGCCTAAGTGGAATCATAAAATAGGTAAGTAACTCTGGGACAGATTGCATGTTACAGCAATACCTCCGCCTTTGTGAGGAACGGGTCTCCTCAAGGTCTCGCAAACTGTCAAATTCACAAACACGTGCAGGTCATTAATAGGCATCCAGGCCATCCCCATCGCTGCACCCCCAGCCAACCAGGAGCACTGGGGAGTGTTTTCTGCTCCTCCCCACGGGCTCTCCCAGCACAGGGGAGCAAAGGGAAGTGTTTCTGAGCCCTCTCTGCCTGGGGAGACCACTCAGAGAATCCTTTGGCTTCTCTTCAGCCAAGCCACTGCTTCCACAGCTGCTGCCGGGCTGCTGCCACCGTGCGTGCTGACACTCCTCTGCGGAGGGGATGCTCCGGGGCTGCGGTGGGGAGGGGGTATCCCCAGGCCCTGGTTGACTCTCTTGGAGCCTGGGAAACCTTAACTTTGCAACACTGCGACACCTAGGGTGCCTTATTGTTGGGGGTGGTGTCGGAGTCAGAATTTCTTTCTTTTTAACATCCACTGGTCCTGGAACTGGGAGCGCTGGCCACATGGAACCATCAGAACAGCGCTTCCCTCTGCTGCAGCACGGGGAGGGCATGGGGGAACAGAACCCTCCTCCTGGCACAGCAGCTGTGGAGGTGTGGGCACGTCCTGGTGCTGCACCATCCCAGCACACAGCACTGCCAGGTGTGCCGGGCACACAGTCCCTGGGCACAGAGTGCATCGCCTTACCTGCCTGTAGCCATGGAAACAATAACACACCCGGTGGGGGTCAGTCCCCGGCTGGGCTTAGAGTAGCAGGGGACGGTGTGGCTTCTGGCCATGCTGTGCTGGGTTGCAGCAGCCGCCTGGGGCATCCCACAGCGTGAGCCTTCCACTGTAGGGACCAGCCATGGAGACACACAGGAGCGGGGCAGAGACTGGGACCATAAATGCCACGGGAGCGAGAGGCACTGTGCCTCTTCCCCGCAGGGCTGGGCCTGTCCTGCCCCACAAGAAGCGCCGGCGCTGCCCCTCAGCGAAGCAGAGGCACTGCAC
>WEKX01016338.1:0-33971 GCA_013390025.1 Pitta sordida | reverse complement strand
CAACTAGGAGCACTGGGGAGTGTTTTCTGCTCCTCCCCACGGGCTCTCCCAGCACAGGGGAGCAAAGGGAAGTGTTTCTGAGCCCTCTCTGCCTGGGGAGACCACTCAGAGAATCCTTTGGCTTCTCTTCAGCCAAGCCACTGCTTCCACAGCTGCTGCCGGGCTGCTGCCACCGTGCGTGCTGACACTCCTCTGCGGAGGGGATGCTCCGGGGCTGCGGTGGGGAGGGGGTATCCCCAGGCCCTGGTTGACTCTCTTGGAGCCTGGGAAACCTTAACTTTGCAACACTGCGACACCTAGGGTGCCTTATTGTTGGGGGTGGTGTCGGTGTCAGAATTTCTTTCTTTTTAACATCCACTGGTCCTGGGACTGGGAGCGCTGGCCATATGGAACCATCAGAACAGCGCTTCCCTCTGCTGCAGCACGGGGAGGGCATGGGGGAACAGAACCCTCCTCCTGGCACAGCAGCTGTGGAGGTGTGGGCACGTCCTGGTGCTGCACCATCCCAGCACACAGCACTGCCAGGTGTGCTGGGCACACAGTCCCTGGGCACAGAGTGCATCGCCTTACCCGCCTGTAGCCGTGGAAACAGTAACACACCCAGCAGGGGTCAGTCCCTGGCTGGGCTTAGAGTAACAGGGGACGGTGTGGCTTCTGGCCATGCTGTGCTGGGTTGCAGCAGCCGCCTGGGGCATCCCACAGCGTGAGCCTTCCACTGTAGGGACCAGCCATGGAGACACACAGGAGCGGGGCAGAGACTGGGACCATAAATGCCACGGGAGCGAGAGGCACTGTGCCTCTTCCCCGCAGGGCCGGGCCTGTCCCGCCCCACAAGGAGCGCCGGCGCTGCCCCTCAGCGAAGCAGAGGCACTGCACAGACATCAGCTGGGAAGCTCCGTGAATCACCGAGGCAGGTCTGGGAGAAAAATTTCTTGCGAATCAGCGAGATCACAATAGAGAGGTCACAATGCAGCGAGGTATTACTGTATCTTAAAAATCATATGTACAGTAACACAGAGTGAAATGCTCTTCACGAGAGCTTGTGGTCATAGACATCCAACCTTTGCTCAAATCTCAGGGTGGGCAGGAAGTGCCACCCTTCCTGTTGTAGATAAATACGGAAGTGTCTCAGTGAGGGAGCAGGAATTAACTCTCCTTTTTCCTAGAGGTGAGGGGGAATAAGGGGTACAAAGGATAGAGTCACTTATACAGGTTTCTCAAATCACTTTTTAATGAAATACTTAGGATTATAAAGCATTTGTGGCCTCATTAGTATTAGATTGTGGAAAGTTCTCAAATCCCCAAGCTCATTGGTAACTCTCTGAAAGGCAGCCAGACAAGCTGTTGAGAGCTCAGGGCACCATTTAGAGTGGACTGGAAAGATCATTCTGAGTGACTGACATTCAGTGGCCAGGAGAGATGAAAGATTTGTTGATTGTTTCTTTTGTTCCTGCCAGGTTAACTGAATGACTAGTCCCTGTAACTGTCAGGAATTTCAAAACTAGTCCTGCAGAAGAGGGTGGAGTTTCTTATGCTCAGGTTTGGCAGCTGCTCTGGCTCAGGGCCTGAGAGGGAGGGGTGCATATTTCAGTTGTTGCATCCTGTAATGTAAGTTTTCAGCTTTTCTTTTCCCTCTTTCTGTTTTGACTTCCTATTAAGCAGAGTAACCCTGCCTTTATAAAAAGAATATTTCTATGTTAAGAATAGCCATATATCACTATACCAGTTTAAATGTTGCATTGGAACTTTAGATTCTTTTTAAAATCTTTTGCTTGATTCGCCAGTTGGGACAAAACCACCCATGTGTAAAATGTAGGTACTTGGCTACTTCTGTGGAGCTTTGAGGGTTTATATATACAGTCATACCTCGCATGTTCACACCTACTGAGTCCCGTCTTTGCTGCTTTGTGGAATATTTTCCAGCAAATGTTATTCAACTCTTCATGGAGCTTCCCAGTCAATGGATGTGCAGTGCCTCTGCTTCGCTGAGGGGTGGCACTGGCACTCCCTGTGGGGCAGGACTGGCCTGACCCTGTGGGGTCAGGGGGCAGCTCCTCTCACTTGCTGGGGACTGCCACAGTTTGCTCCCTTGTGGGTGTTGCGGAGGTTGTGTAGTGGGGAAGGTTTATAACACGCAGGTTATTGTCCCGTGGTGCCATGGCACGCCACGGTCCTGTCCCACCATGGCAGGCAGCCCAGGCCGTGTCTCTGTGCCCACTCCCTACTGGGGAAGGCTCACAGTCAAACAGACGGCGCTGTGGCACACCTCAGGGTACACAGGGTACACACCTCAGGGTACACGGGGACCCATGGGGGGATGCATCAGTGCCAGCTGCCCTGGGTGGGCACTGAGACCCAGCGTGGCTCCACAGAAGTCATGCCATCCCCTGTCATTTTAAGCCCAGCTGGGGTCCCTGGTGATATGTAGCCCCAGGGAAAGTGCTCCCACAGTGCTGCATCCTCCTCCACAGGGACTGTGGCAGGAGCTAACCTCTGCTTTCCCCCCTCTGCCCCACTTGCCTCCAACACCTGCCACTGTAAGGGGCCCTGGGGTGTTGCAGAGTGTTGCAAAGTTGAGGATTCCTGAGCAGCACGAGTGCTGATGACATGGACCTGTGCCAGCCCAAGGCAGGGGACACAGGGATCCTCCCCGGAGGACTGCAGCCTCCTCCGGGGCCACAGGCCAAGCATCCCTCAAGCTCCTGCTCCCTTGCAGCCCTGGGCCGAGCTTCCCCTCCATGGCGGCAGCGTGGCCAAAGGGAAACCCAGGGATTCCCCGGGGGTCTCCTCAGTCAGAGAGGGCTCAGAAACTCTTCCTTTTGCTCCCCTGTGCTGGGAGAGGCTGTGGGGAGGTGCCAAAAACACTCCCCAGCGCTCCAGGGTGACACGGGGTGGGGAGATGGGCGTGACATATTTGCATATTCATTATGTGCCCGTGCTCACGGATTGGGCGGTTTGCAGGACCAGAGGAGACCCGTAATCTGCAAGTGCAGAGGTATGACTATGTATATACAGTTGGGTCTCCTATACCACAGTACCGCGGGTCTTGTTCGTCTCCCGCAAAGCCCTTCGTCCACGTAGAATGGCAGCTCATTAATATGTAAATTTGCCTGACTATATATATATATTTGATTTTAACATCCAAGTTGGAGCAAAAGGGAGATAAAGGAATGTTAAATATGATGGAGAAAAGAATGATCTTGGAGATACTGAAGGATAGTGTGACGCAAAAAGCAAGTTGGAAATAAAAGTTGACATTCACAGAATGCTTTCCCTGTTAGCAGGCGTGAAATGACTCTTCAAATTTAGAATAAGGTGGCATTAAAATTTTTGATAGTGTGGAATTTATTGCTGCAAAGTGCAAAAAAGGGTGAGTGATCATAAATATTTAAAGCAAACTTAAATATGCCTAAGAACAGAACTGCTAAGTATGTGTATATTTTATATGTAATATTTAAACTTTACTCCTTTTCTACTCTTTGTAAAGATGCCCAGTTATTAATCCCCTATTTTCACTTCTTCATTTTCATTCTTCCCTTTAGTAAAAGTTCTACAGTTTTGCATAAATTAGTAGCTTATTAAAATTGTTTCTAGTGAAATATTAGTCTATGGTTTTTAAAATGTCATTATTTTCACTACATGTAATACATTTGAGATGAATATATGTACATTGTCTTAACACATCACAGTCAGAAATGGTTAGTGATAATATTTGTAGCTAAAGCAATGAATAGTTCTAATTTTGGAGCATGAATTGCTGTGATGGTCTCTGCTCTGATGGAAATGTTGGGATGGTGTGTGCAGCAGGTTTGTAGTTGAATGTGAGCTTTTAAGACAGTCACAACACCATGGTTTAAACATCTGCTTACCTTGAGAGCTTTCGGCAGGTGGAGCAGTTAAACTTGGCTTTGCTGTGGGTCAGAGGCAGAATTGCTGTATTTGCAGAGAGGATCATCCTGACCCACCTGAGAGGGAGTAAATTGGGGCTTACTGCCCATCCTTACCAGGCTTGGAATATTGTACAGGGAGTTTGACACCAAATACTTTCTCTAACCACAACTGCTGAGTGCAGAGGGTACAACTGCTACTGGTTTTATTTTGTATTGAAAAAAAAAAGGAATTTCCAGAGCTTTTCTTGAACTTTGCAATTTCTGCTTACCCTGGTTAATTCATACCTTGGAAGGCCACTCTTCAATCCAAATAAAGTTTGTGGATTTTTTGCAGTAGTGTGGCTTGTTTGCTCCACCACTGTTTTACTGAGTGCCTTAAGGGGACAGCTTTTAAAAATAGTGACTACCACCAGGAAGATAAAAATATCTGGTCTTTTCCATCGTCTTGCACACAATTTGTACATATGAGAGGAAATCTGAGACAGATTTCTCTGTCAGATTTCTCTGATATGAGTGAAAATTTGGGGCTGAGGGAAGGAGCAAGTCTGAACGAAGTATCTTTTCTCAAAGTGCCTGTATTTATAAGATCCTTCAGCCACTAGAATTCAACATAAAGCAGATATCAGAGCTAGGATACTGTATTCATTTCCCACTCTGCTATTGTGGAGAGAAATAACCCACTATTTCTGATAACACTGAGGGTTCTGTCTATGGGGAAATGTGAAAATGCATTTCACAGTGATGTCTCTTGTACTTTATATCCTATGTCTGAAATACTGTCAGAACTGAGGCTTGTAGGGAGGAGACCCAAAGGAGAGATGTGTGCTTGAAGGCTTGTCTGTTTTACCCAGTAACTTCTCTGGGTCTCTTAAAACATATTCCTGGTTTCCACAGCCTTGTCTCAGTTAAATGCTTTGACTCTGAGAGCTGCATGATACTCCTTTCAAGGCAGAATTGCTTCTAAAGGGGACACTCTCTAGATGGCTTATCATTCCTGAATGGGGAGGGTGCAGAGGAGAGAAAACTCCCTCACCTCCCTGTAACTAATCTGGGTGTCCCTAATGACCTGCATTCTTGTCACGGAACAGAACCAGCTTTTTATTGCTGTGTCACTATCAAACATATTAGTGATTTTCTAGCAACGTCTTTGAGAGTTAGAAATTATTTCAACACAAACAAATGGAGTGACAACATTATAACATTCCCATGCAACCAACACTATTGCCTTGCAAGAGGATAATGTTACCAGATTGTTTCAGCATGAGTTCTTGCTGAGGCCAGTGGTGTCTTTTTGAGCCTGAATTCAAACAAACTGAGGGTTCAAAGGCATCCTAGAGGAATATATTCCAACTGAACAAGGGAGGGGTGGTTTAAACGTGCTTACTGTCTCTTTTTTTAACTTCATTTCTGCCATAGCAGGCAAATTCTTGTGGGGAAACACATTTTCAGCTGCATGTGAGTGGATTCAGCTTTAGACAAACCCAGAATGCAGTGGAAACACTCCAAATATATTAAACCAATGACTTTGAAGACATCAAAAAAAGTGGGTGGCAGACAAGCAGATGCTGATGAGTGTTACCAATTTGCTGAAACAGGAGCTGTCCAAGATGAAGAGGGTAATGGTGGGTTTGACAGAATGTCTGGGAGAGTTCTGAATCATTGATGGCTATGCAGGAAGGCTTTTCTTCTCCAGAAAAAATCTTTGCTGAGTAATGCTTCTGGAAGTGATGAACCCCTTTACAAAAAGAAGATCCTTCCTTCCCTCTCACCTGCAGTGTCCAGGACTGCTGTTGTCCTGCAGAGGCAGCACCAGTTGGAGGATGTCCTTTATCCTGTGCACCCTTGTTCCCTGTGCATGAAACCTTTGCGCCCCCCTCAGCGCCATCCTTCAGGAATCCCTGAAAGAGATCGTCAAAGCCTAACTAAATGGAGGAACAGGATTTTTTTGGCTTTCAGAATGTTAATCCTCTTTCTGCTGGGCTGTTGTAGTAATAATCAATCATCCTTATTTCTGAGATAAAACTCTATATACAGTGAGATTTTGGGGGTCCGCAGGTCCAGTTCTCGCTCCTCTCCTCGAAGGCTGTGATTTGTGAAGACAGAGAACTCATGAATATGCAATTGAGCCCTGCCCATTGCCCTGCCCCCCTCAGCTCCAGAGCTCTGAAGGGTGTTCCTGGGAGCACCCCTCTGCCCCGTGCCAGCTAAGGAGACCTAAGGGAATGGCTTCTGCATGTCCATACCGGGGCTTATCAGGGTGTGTGTGTGTTTAAAGCCAACTCAGTTGTGTATAAACATGGTGTTTATACAGGCTGGGGTTTCCATGACCTCTAGGATCCCTGGTACCATCGCTGCCCAGCCTGGAGGGGCAGCAGGGAGTGGCCCTGCCGCTGTCACCTGCTGCCCCTCTGAGCTGGGCAGGGAGCGGCCACACTGCTGCCCCTCCATGCCTCCCTTCCCTGATCCCTGCCCTTGCTGCTGCGGGATGGGATGGGATGGGACAGGATTGGCACAGGATGCTTCTGCTGCCACGGCCAGGCCGCACCACTCATGACTCCTTTCCCAGGTCCCTCCCCTCACCACCGCGGGATGAGACGGGACCAGGTCCGGACACCACAGCTGTTAAACTGACACTCTTTTTCCCTTTTTTTTTTCTTTTTTCCCTGGCCTTGGCATGTTCAAGGAATCAACCCCACTCCACACGCCTGCAGCGCCCAGTCCCCTTCCGTGGCGCACGGCCACCAGCTCCTGGTCCCAGCCACTCGGGGGAAGATGAAGCTGAAAAGTTGCGTTCCAGGCACAGTTTTCCTTCTGGGCTCATGACTGGGAGCAACAAAAACTCGAGCCACCCGCCCNCCCTGCCCCCCTCAGCTCCAGAGCTCTGAAGGGTGTTCCTGGGAGCACCCCTCTGCCCCGTGCCAGCTAAGGAGACCTAAGGGAATGGCTTCTGCATGTCCATACCGGGGCTTATCAGGGTGTGTGTGTGTTTAAAGCCAACTCAGTTGTGTATAAACATGGTGTTTATACAGGCTGGGGTTTCCATGACCTCTAGGATCCCTGGTACCATCGCTGCCCAGCCTGGAGGGGCAGCAGGGAGTGGCCCTGCCGCTGTCACCTGCTGCCCCTCTGAGCTGGGCAGGGAGCGGCCACACTGCTGCCCCTCCATGCCTCCCTTCCCTGATCCCTGNGCGGGGCACACTCACATAAACTTGTACCCTGCTGATTGGAAACAGATGGCAGGAGGTTTTTTACCCAGCAAACCCGGTTTCCTCTTCCGGGCCGGGGTTGGAGAGCAGGGCCGGGGCAGCGCTGTCAGTGCCTGGGGGCCCCCATGGTCTCCATCCCTGGGGCAGAGCGGAGGGAGCGCAGGTGCTGCCCTGTGGGTGTGGGAGGCAGGAACCGCGGGGCCGCCCTTCCCTTTGCCACCCTGGCAACAAAGGGCACTGGGGAGGAATCTATGGGGGCCGTGNCTGCGGGATGGGATGGGATGGGACAGGATTGGCACAGGATGCTTCTGCTGCCACGGCCAGGCCGCACCACTCATGACTCCTTTCCCAGGTCCCTCCCCTCACCACCGCGGGATGAGACGGGACCAGGTCCGGGCACCACAGCTATTAAACTGACACTCTTTTTCCCTTTTTTTTTTCTTTTTTCCCTGGCCTTGGCATGTTCAAGGAATCAACCCCACTCCACACGCCTGCAGCGCCCAGTCCCCTTCCGTGGCCCACGGCCACCAGCTCCTGGTCNTGGAGAACAATGCCAGCCACACAAACACACCTTTACATTAAACCAGCGCATCCTGGACAGGACCGGGACAGGACCACACCGGCTCCAAGCTCCCTCTCCTCCCTGCCCCTGGTGTCTCCCAGGCATGGCTTATTTACATATTCATGAGCTCATTTACATTTTGCACATGCACACCCCTGCTATTTGTTGACACAGGAACAGCGAAGGAGTGAATCCACAGAGAGCTGAACCAGGGGTAAGGGAAGGTCTTCTGTCCTTGGCCATTGGTTTTAGACTGTGCAAGTGCATGAAAAGGGAGAAGGAAAATAAAATGAATTCAGAAATACTTGATCAAGAATCCCGGGAATCCTGCACTATTCCTTAGATCACTTTGCACTTTGTGTACTGGATTTCTGCAGAGCCCAGGCCACTCCTGGTCCTCTTTATTTTTCTTGTCCTTCATCCCGTTGCAGAATTTACATAAACTTTGTAGTCAGTGTGAACTGTAGAGTGACTGCTCTTGTTTACATTGGTTCAGTTAGAAAATCTTGGTTTTATAGCCTGACCTCTGATGCTTGGTTAGGACATTTTCCAAATTGACCTGGAGAAGATGAGGAGATTATTAAAGTCGTGCTGTGTGCTGTAGGAAATGCTGGGAAGGGATACAGCCATGTTAAAGTGCTCTGCTGTGCTTCCAGACATACATTGAGGTTATTTTAGATCTCTCATCTTAAATAGGTGTTATAATAAAGATATTCTTATGAGCAAAAGGCTTTGCATTTCAGAGCACCCTTCAAAGCTTCAGTTATGATACATCACGTGAGCATGAGCTTGCTTAGTTAAATGTTGTACCATCAAAAGGAAAATTGCTGTCTTGTCAAATTTATTTAGAATTACATATCGAAGGGTGTGACTGCATCCTTGTAAGGCTTCAGGAATGTATCCTTATCTAGAGCACGTGTTCACTGCAAGGCCTGATGCAGTGGACAGGATCCCAGTGTCCTTTGATGCCATCTGTGCTGTGGTAGATGTTGCTGTGGCCCTTGGCACTGAGCAGCCAGTTCTGGTTCTGTGCTGGAAGAGGGAGGGTGGGGAATCCATGGCAAATGACCAAGAACAGGCCTCAGCACGCTGTCTTTTTTCATTCTTCCCATCTTACGTATGTCTTTAGCAACCTGGCAATACTCAGGATGTTGTTTCCAAATCCAGTCTTGGGAAAACATGATCTAAATTTATGGTAATGAAATCCCTCTGATCCTTTTTTCTGTTCCCCTCATGCTTTTTTCCTTTGAGAGGGCAGATCAAGCCAGAAATATTAAAAAATAAAAACTATTAAAATTAGATTTCACTTCTACTACTCCTGGAGAATCCTGGCCCATGGAAAGGTAAATTGTTGTCATAAACACTTGCAGAGTGGTAGAGCTGGAAATGAATGAAAGTGCCAGAATATGCAGTGAGTTGACTGAGTGCATGAAATGAACCAATCTTATAGATTTATATTCTTATAGATAAAGGATAATTCTGACAAAAGGCATTAGGAAGGCTGGAGGACATCCATGCCTTTCAAGCTCATGGAACATCTGGGTTCCAAAAATCTAAAAATTACTTGAGGAATTCCGGAATTAATTCTGGTTTTAAGTTGTTAGAAAAATATCCACACAAGCTCCAAATCTTCTACATTCCTAATTCTTCCTGGTGCTGGAAGATGAGGTGGGTCTTATGAAGGGGGAGGAAATGTCTTTCTGCAAAGGCTCTGAACAAGCTGTGCCTTGGGTCTGGTGCCTGAGCTGAGCATGTGCAGGCAGTGCTGGGGAATTGGGCAACAGCTTGTGGTGCAACTTTTCACCTGCAGGTGTGGCTGATGGGAGCACTTTCAAAGTGAAGGTTCCAGTGGAATTTCTGTGTCCTAGTTCTGGTTTTTGACTGGGCTCTCGGTGTTCTTTGAATGCAGGCCAAAATGTTAACCCACACATCCCCACATTGAGGTTTGTTAATCATTAAACTGGTAAGATGGTGGTGGTGGCTGCTTTTCCAGGGAGGATTTTACCTTGGCATTAAAAAATTTAAATGTTTTGTAGTAGGTAACAAAGAGACCAAATGTGTATCGTCTCAGCCTTAACTTTTTTGATTCAGAGGATAGGGGGAGGAGGAGAGCTGATTTTCAGGATATTATTATCCACCTTGGTGCACAGTATTTTTCCCTGCTAGTGAATTTATCAGGTTGTTCCTTACTCTTGTCCAGGTCAAACCCCAAGATCCTGGGTGCCCTCCATTTCTAAGTTCTTCTGTTGACCTCATAGTTTCTCTCTTTTGACCACTTTGAGCTACTGTTAATCTAAGTGTAAAATTAAAACCAGTCAACACTTCAGTGGAGTCTGAGAAAGCTTAAATAGGTGTTATTAAGCACTGTGAACTGGAATAAAAAGATCTATTAAGTATGACATTTTTATTGGTTTTCTGCAGAGCAGCAGTGGAATAGTGAGTTGTATTAAAATGCTCCGTGTTCCTCCCATTCCAAGCAAGCTTGAATTCTTGAGGAATCAAAGAATAAAAGTACCTTTCTACTGTACATACTCTGGTGGGAAGTCCTTTGGCTGGATTGTTCACTGTTTATTTTAACTTTTATTGTCAAATACTTATTAGGGGAAAATCCTCCAAGGCAGCGACATTCATGCTGTGAGATCAGATGCCTGCTGGCTTCATGAAGAGAAGAAAAGGACACCATGTCTGGCATTAATAGGGTTGGGAGATTTTTTCTCTCTCTGCTATTCACTTTGCAATCTCTGCATTGCCTCAAGGAACAGGAGTGAGGAAAGGGAAAATTTTTGAAGAAACGCTTGATAAGACCTTTTTGGAACAAAGGTGTAATGCAGCTCCTGTTGTTCAGATCAAAGTATCCTGTGTCTGCTGAAACACAGAGCAGACTCCCAGGGAACAGTACCAGAATGGGGCAAACAAGCAGTGATACTTTCCCAGAATACTTTCTGCTTCCAAGAAGGACTTCCTGAGCCAAAAGTAGTGTCTTTTGTCTTTCATATCCCTCAGTGGACTTTTCTTCCATGAGGCTGTAGAGCAGCTCTTTGAACTCACATAAGGGAGTCTGTGTTTTGCATTGTGCTGCTGCTCTAGACTTTGGCTCTGACTGTTGGGAAAAGTTGCCTTCTTCCTGCTTGTTTTGTATCTCAGGGTTTATGACAATCAGAGCTACAAAAGCACTGCTCCAGATTTGCTGCAGAAGGCCAGCTAATGCAACTGTCCTTTCCTTAAGAGAAAATGATGTCCATAGGTGTGCAGTATTCCCTGTATTAGAATACAGCTAGGCCTTGGAGTGTTTTACTTTGTGTTATTAATATTTTAGTTTGGTTTTCTTCTGCCTGAGCTGTGTGTTGACCTCGCTAAGACAGTTATTGGGGGTCAGTGTGGTAGTTTTTGTTGGTTATTGCAGGACAGGGCAGCAGCTTGGTTTGCAGGATGAATGATGGGAGAGGATGAAAGGCAGGGGCAAGAACAGAGCAGGACCTCTCAGGTCACTCTGGGACAAGATTATTCTGGAATAAACCTGGCCTGTGGCATGGGAAGAGCACAGGCTATGGCTAATGTCTGCTTTGATCCTGTTGTTTTATTGTTATGGGACTGGGATAGGAGCTTAGAAATTTTATTTCAGTTTCCACTTGATGTTGTAAAAACACTGCCAGGGATTTTCAGTATTTCAATGAAAATGTTTCCAACTTGTGGACCAGCTCTCATTGCTGTCTTTGCTGCAGTTATCTTGGAAATGTGTGTCAGGTCACTCAAACAGTTTCACGCACTCAGGTGCCCTTTCTAGTCTATTGCTGCTCTCAGACATTTGGAACAGATGTTTTCCTCAGTTTCCCCATTATTACCCTGGGGTCTTTGAGGACAAAAAGGACAAATACATCCCACAGGAAAGCAGAGATGGGACAGACCTGTAATACCATATTGAATGTTGAGTCCAGAGCAGGAGTCTGAGGCTCACTGGCAGCTCCTGTCAGGTGCTGGAAGTCACCTGGCCATTCTCCTGGCTGGTGTGCAGAGCTAGAAGTTAACTCACTCATTCTCCTTATTTAATTTATGTTGCATTTTCTTCCTTTGTTTCAGCTCAAAAAGAAGCAGGTCTATGTTGAGAAGGTGGAGAAGATGCAGCAGGCCTTGGTCCAGCTGCAGGCAGCGTGTGAGAAGAGGGAACAGCTGGAGCACAGACTGAGAACTCGGCTGGAGAGAGAGCTGGAGTCTCTGCGGATGCAGCAGGTACCCCTGTTCCCCTGGGTGACACTGGGCTACACTACACCCCACCCCACACAGAAAAGAGGAGCAGTGGGTTTTTTTTCATTTTGTATTATTCACAGATGTTTGTTTTGCTAGCTGGAGTTCAGGATTTGCTGATTTTTGTACTGGCTTTACCTGATTTTATTCTGTTATAACCAGAAAATGTAGGTGAGCAGAGATGGGTGATCCATCCCATGCCAGTCTGCAGACAGAGCCATACACTGCATGCTGATTTATCTATAAGTAACCTGGTTATATCTGCATTGAAATGATTTTTAGTATCTTGTTCACAGTCTGGGATTTTATGTAAAATTCTTTAAAAACTGCTCTGGAAAGAGGCCTTTCAAAAAGCTTTTGCATCTGAAAAAAAACAACACAGGACTAAAGCAGCAAACCCAATTCTGTGCTGCAGTTGATGGAAATGCAGACTATGGGTTGTGAGTGTAATATGAGTCTTTCTCAGTGAAAAGAATGAATGAGAAGTAGATTGGGCAGGAGTGTTTTCAGTTGGATGTGGAGTTCTTGTTTTACTTCAACCCATGTGAACTGTCAGGTGTGTAAGTGTTACTGGAAGTAGGATGCAGGTCTGTGTTCTAAATCACATTTAGTTTCAGGTTATTTTTGTCCCCCAACTTCCACCTCTGCATGGGAAAGCATATTTGAATCTTACTTGGTTTTTTGTATTGATTTTAGTAGGAGTTAGAGTAATTTGATAAAATTTTCTCTGTTGCCTTTGGAAGATCAGGCACTCTAAACCCCACAACTTTTTACACAAAAAAAAGGTACATAAAAATTTGCTTTCTTGTCATGGTTAAAAATTCTGAGCTGAGCATAAAATAGCTTGTCCACTCAATTTCTTTTCTTTTAAACTATCAAACAAAAATTTAAGTCAAATATCCTGCAAATCCCAGATTATCCACTGAACTATTAGCTCAGCAAATCTCCACTCTTTCTTATTATTGAAAGGGAATGTTGCTTGTCTTCCAAATACTGCTTTAGGACTGAGTTATTTTAATCCTCAGATAGACACTGTTCATACTAATTTAATAACTCAATCCTTTAAAAATATTTTCATGTATTTTTTTAAAAAGGGGTGATAGCTCTTTTATACTCATTAGTGTTTTGCTGAGCACTGTTGGAAGTTGATGTTTCTTTAGGCATCGTGGATGAGCTGTACACATCACACCTGAGCAGCATAATCAGCTCTGGGATGCATATTTTGGGCTTTGCACATGGAAAAGGCCCTTAGGAGTATTTTCCATTCCAGGTATTTCATATTAGTCTGCCCAGCGTGGCACAGGCCACTCTGAGGATTCATGTATCAAACCAGAGCTGCCCTGGAGCAGCCTCTGTCCTTCAGACAAAAACCAACCCACCCAACCCTGCTTCTTACAGAGCAGCTTCAGACTCCTGTTTTTGTTTTTGTTTTTGTTTTGTGTTTTGCATTTGGAAACCAGCGTCAGGGGACATCTCAGGCTGCCAGTGTCTCTGAGTACAATGCCACAGCACTCATGGAGCTCCTGCGGGAGAAGGAGGAAAGGATTCTTGCTTTGGAAGCTGACATGACCAAGTGGGAACAGAAATACCTGGAGGAGAGTGTGATGAGACAGTTTGCTTTGGATGCAGCTGCAACTGTGGCTGCTCAGAGGTAAATGAGACTTCTCATAGTGCAAAGATGGTTTTATTTTCCAGTTGAATGTCATATTTCCCACCAAGGAGTGTTGTCACACCACCCTCCCATGATCACTCGCCTTGTGGTCTTCACAGCTCCTCAGACTTCTTCATGCAAGTAGAACTTGGCTGCTTTTCCTGGGAGCTGTGCAATTGCCAACAATTAGAAACATTTTTCCAAGGCAAGATTATTCCACATGCAGGAGCCATTTTCCAGACTAGAATTGTTCTGAGCTATTCCTAGAAGCTGTTGATTCAAAAATGGGTGTATGAGAAAGGGTTTGGTTTTTTATTTTTAAAACAGAAATCAGGCCCTTCTGAAGTCATGTCAGGTGAGATGAGCTTGGAGGTTCACATCACTCACCCTCAGTGGCTTCCTTGTTCTCTAGAGTGTTTTTGCAAATTTGTGGTATTGTCCTCAACATGGTTGCTAACAAGAAACATCTACTGGAAAATTCTGCTCAAAACATTCTGCTGTGTGTGGAGAGCACTGTTTGTGGGGTGGGAAGGGTGAATGAAGTTTGGTAAAAAACTCACATTCCAAGACAACTGTCCGGAAACACTTACTATGGCTGTAAATAGGCCTGAGTGCTTCTGCTGGTTGGTAAACAAGAGCTGCTATTGGGGTGCAGCTCCTGAGCATGAGGTAGGTATTGCTGATATATAAACCAGTCAGCAATGAAATGATGGTTCCTGATGGCAGATTTTATTGTTGATTGTTTAATGAGCCACATCCAGATAGGGATGTTATCACAACTGGCTTCCCAGCTTGTAAGAACATACAGAAATTACAGGGGTAAAGTTGCAGATCTGCTGTGTTAGCGTTTACTTCAGAGGAAAGCTGATGTTTTAGGGTATTGGTGCTTCTTGTGCACTGTTTTCTGCCTCCCCTGAGATTCCCTAAAGGCTCTTGCTGCTGCTTGTCCTTAGAGGCCATGTTACGTTTTCAGCATGAGCTGATAAGTAGGGCCCTGGTCAGTTTATCAGGGAATGGGAGGGAATGTGTTGCCTGGTCAGGTTTTGTTAAATGAACAGAAATGCCGTCCAGTCAGGAAGGAGCAAACCTCTGCTTTTCCATTTCCATTCAGCTGTTGGAAGGGTTTCCACTAATTTTGGTGGCAACCTCATCTGTGCTGTGTACAGATTTCTTTCCCTTTTCTTTCTCAGTGTAAACTGGCATCCCTTAGGAAGCTGAGGTTTCAGGAAGGATGTGTTAGAGCATGGGCCAGGAATCCGAGTCGGGTTGGGTTTATTTGGTAAATCACTTTCTCATGCCCTTCACATTCACACGTTGGCTGGAGAGTGGTGAAATGGAGAGGGATTTAGGAGTAATGGTTGACAGAAGACTTAATATGAGCCAGCAGTGTGCCCAGGTGGCTCAGAGGGCCAATGGCATCCTGGCCTGGATCAGGAACAGTGTGGTCAGTCGGACTAGGGAAGTTCTCCTTCCCCTGTACTCGGCACTGGTCAGACACATCTTGAGTGCTGTGTGCAGTTCTGGGCTCCCCAGTTTCAGAAGGATGTTGAGCTGCTGAGAGGGTCCAGAGAAGGGCAACAAGGATGGTGAAAGGACTGGAGGACAAGCCCTGTGGGGAGTGACTGTGGGAGCTGGGGTTGTTCAGCCTGGAGAAGAGGAGGCTCAGAGGTGACCTCAGTGCTGGTTACAACTCCCTGAGGGGAGGTTGCAGTCGGGTGGGTGTGAATCTCTTCTCTCGGGCTGACGACACCAGAACAAGAGGACATGGCCTTAAACTGCACCAGGGGAGGTTTAGGCTGGATGTCGGGAAGAGTTTTTTCCCAGAGAGAGTGATCCCTCAGTGGAATGGTTTGCCCAGGGAGGTGGTGGAGTCGCCATCCCTGGAGGTGTTTAAGGTCAGACTGGATGAGGAGCTCAGTGACATGGTCTGGATGGTGGGAGGTTTGGATGGATGGAGCGTGGTGCCCGTGGTTCCAGGATTGTGGGTTTGATCCCTGGGTGGGTGTTCGCTTGGGAGTTGGACTCGATGATCCTGTGGGTCCCTTCCAACTCAGAATAACCTGTGAACCTGTGAAATACTCATTATGTTTTGGTTAGTGGACTGAACAACTACCACAGTGTTAACGTCAGGAACTGTACAGAATGAATCTGAAACTGTTTTCAGCCCATTCCAAATTTTTTGGACCAAGCTGTTTAGGAACGCTTGAGAAACTTCCATGCCTCATTCCCTTTGATACTCACATTCCATGTGTGATACCATTGGAAAGGGAAGGGAAAAAGCTTTATATCTGCAGGGAAGTTTGTGCTGCTTCAATTGAAGGTACATGCCTAGTGTTGTGTATTGTCCTTCCTTTTCCCCATGTCCTTGGATTTGCCTTATTGATCGGTTTGCAGTATTGCAGTGAGTCAGTTTAGATTACAGACTGGCCAGAGATGGGCAGGAGATTGTTGTAATGACTTGCATGTTTTTGTAATCCTTCTTAGTTAGGACACTAATGAAGTTGGGAGCTGGATTTTTGGAAGACACTGAGCCAGCTTAAACTCAAAAAATGAATGTTCTTCTTTGTTACTGTTCAGCAATAATTTTATGCTGCTAGTAGGAATGCAGCAAACTCAGCAGGTCCTTCATCTGCTGTGCTTCTTGTTCTCAGGGACACGACAGTGATCAGCCACTCGCCCAACCCCAGCTATGACACCTCGCTGGAAGCTCGCATCCAGAAGGAGGAGGAGGAGATCCTGCTTGCCAACAGGAGATGTCTCGACATGGAGGGAAGGTAAAGTGCAGTTTGTTCCTATCTGGCTTCTTTGGGACTGAGATTTTAAATTAATTGCCTGGGTAGACACTTTAAAACCAGAAATTCTTGTATCTTCACCACCAGCAGCAATGTAGGATGACAGAAACTCATCTGGCCAAGGAAGTACAGTCGGGTCTCCTATACCATGATACCACGGGTCTTGACTCCCTTCGTGCAGCGCTCCATAAGTGTAGACTGGCAGCTCATTAATATGCAAATTTGGCCCCGGTTGCCCCGCCCCCCCCAGTTGCAGGAAGTTCCTCGTGCACTCGGGGGAGTGAAGCCAGTCTCCTCTGCCCCATGGGGCAGCTGCAGTGGGCAGAGGGGCACCGTGGGGCTGTATGGACTTCTGAGCCCTCCCCGCCATGTTCCCTCCTGGGGGACACGCCTGGCACGGAAAAGTTGTGGCTGGGGCCGGCCCTGCACAGCTCTGCCAGCACTCAGACATGGGGTGTGGGGTTCTTTAATGCTGTCTGGGACACTGGACAAGACAGAAGTGCTTGCCTGTGTCACCAGGGGGTGCGAGCAGGGAGCATTGTGTCTGTGTGTGCCCAGTGTGCATTGCAGGGTTTCCATGGAAAGAGGTGCTGGGTGGGCTCTGGTGTATGTCACAGCTGGTCCCTGTGGTAACACAGGACACAAACTGGGGACAGCAGGGTGGGTGTGTCCTTTCCTTTGGTGGGCGTGTGCTCTCTGCTCCTTTCAGCAAGGGGGGAGGGGGGGTTGGCGGCGGCAAAAGAGCAGAAGAGAACACAACAGGGATTTCCTTTTTATAAAAATTTTTTACAATCAGTCTTGGCTACTACACCTGAATATGGAGAGGGCCAAGAGATAGTGCTCCTCCATCCATTATGTGCAAGTTTTCCACACCTTTTGGCCAATTTGCATCTGTGAAAGACACGCCCATTCCAGTTCAGTCGCCTATTTTGTCACCTCGGCTTTTCCACAAAGTGTTGTTACTTCTAGCAGGAGGTTTGTAGTCGTTTTTTTAGCAAGCAGGAATTTGAAGTTGTTTTTTTTACCTCAGTGCCCTACTGCTGGGCCTGGGAGACACACAGGGGCAGGGTGTACAGCCCCAGGACCACGTGCTTCGGGACCTCATGAGCTCGTGCTTAAACACAGCTTGTGCCACACTCGGCCCCCCCTGCTGGCCGGGCCCTCCCTGCTTGGTCAAAGGAGAGTGAGCAGCTGGCTGTGCCTGGCCAGCCCATCACTGGGAACAGCCTGGCACAGTCAGAGGCCACGCCAGCCCTGCTGTCCCTCATGTGGTGCTGCTGGCACAGGTGGGTCCAGCTGCACACTGGGTGCTGTGAGCAGCGAGACCAGGCTGGCATGGGCAGGCAGACTGTTGTGCCAGCAACCCATGCAGTGATTGGGGGAGGGATTTGCATATTCATGAGTGGCTACTTTGAATATTCAAGCGTGCCAGGTCACGCATGCACAGTTGAGAAACTGGCCTCCTTAATTGCTGAAAAATCACACAGCGAAGACATGAAGCCGCTGTCTGGAGGGTGTGAAGTGGAAGAGGGTTGACTGTATTTACACAGCAATCCAAAACCTGTATTGATACTGAAGGCTAATGCAAAGAAGTCTTAGATTTTTTGCATCTAGCTTGTTACTCTTCTCTCCTCAGGGCGAATTCATCACATCCCGGGCTTTACCACCCATTAACAGTCTCACAGAGCTGTTCTCCCTGGGGTTAAGTCCAGTGTAGTCTCTCCAATGTGTGTCATTCCTCTTCTTTCTGTTGGTCTCATGTCCTGGCCATTACTCTCATCTTGGTCTCAAAGCCCCTTCAATGGCTGTTTAGAGAAGCTTCCACAAGCCAAAAGTGGGTGGGTGTCTCTGTGCATTCTTTTGTGCATGATCTGCTCTGTGGGCCAGTGAGCTACCAGAGTCTAGGACAATAATCTCACTGGCATCCTCTCTCTGCTCCCCCCGATGCCTAAGGGAGTTCTAGTCACAGCCATGGGGGCACTGAGCCCTCAGTCCAAGGAGATAGGTGACACCTACATTGTTTTTTTTACTTCCCCAAAAGGATTAAGACTCTACACGCTCAGATCATTGAGAAGGATGCCATGATCAAAGTCCTGCAGCAGCGCTCCCGGAAGGAGCCTGGCAAGACCGACCAGCTCAGCTCCATGAGACCTGCCAAGTCACTCATGTCCATCTCCAACGCTGGCTCAGGCTTGCTGTCCCACTCCTCAACGCTGAGCAGCACTCCCATCCTGGAGGAGAAAAGGGAGGACAAGAGCTGGAAAGGCAGCCTGGGTAATTTTTAAATACCAGTGGCGCTGTTTAGAGGGGAGGCAGGAGCAGCAGAGGAAGGTGTGTTAGATGGGCAGACCAGCTGGCCTGGCCTGCAGTAAAACTGACTGCAAACTACATTGGACATGTTTGGAATAGCTGCTTGTTTTAATCACTTTTGGGAAATAGTGACTTCTGGTGTCCAAGCTCCTCATTAAAATATGTAACCTTTATTCCCAATTTGGTACCTGCCCTTAGGGGTGTTCGGGATGTATTTTTCAGAGTTCCCAAGCACTTGCATTCAGTCGGGTGTTACAGCTGACTGGAGGTGTTGAGTCTCCTTGAATAGGAGCAGAGATACTAATCAGGATTTCTATCTCATGGTGTTGTGCCTGCACTAATGTGACTCCTGTCTGGAATGGCTCAACAGCATTGTTCCAAGAAATGGAGTTGTAACAAAGCAAATCCTAGATGATTTTTTATTTTCAGGGATGAAGTTAGGCCCAAAGGTCCCCCCCCCCTTAGAGCAAAAGGCCCTGAAATGTGAATGGGAGCCTGTTGCAGGTGATTTTGGGGTGTGCAGATTTACCCTGCCATAGATGGGTCACTGCCTAGAGCCAGGGAAGTGTTAGTGCCCACCTGCCAGCAGCAACTCAAGGACACTGCTATTCCTCAGGTCCTTCAGCACCCAGTGGTGAAAGGTGCTATGGAAAGGTAAATTAGTGCTGTCTTTTGAAGCAAGAAGCACTTTGCAGATCCTAGAGCAAGTACTGCAGAGGGGGGCAGGAACTGATGCAAGTTACTTTTCTGTAATTGTTGCATTTTCTTCTCTTTTTCCATGCAGGTGTTCTGCTGGGAACAGAATATCGTTCTGAGTCCATTCCCTCTACCCCATCTCCTGTCCTTCCTTCCACACCACTGTTGTCAGCCCACTCAAAAACAGGCAGCAGAGACTGCAGCACCCAGACAGACCGAGGGAGTGAGCAGAGCAAAGCTGCCCCTGCCCCTGCAGCTCCCACCCCAGCACGACTCCCCAGCACCAGCCTGACCTACAGCGCAGAGAAAACAGGTAACAGCTCAGCTGCTGTCCCAGAGAGGTCCTGCCACCCACTCACCCACACTCCCTGAGGGAGGCCCTGATGTCTCTTTTTCCATCCAGGCAAACTGGGATCAGTTTTTGTGAGGACAGGTGGGTTTCAAAGAGAAGCATGACAGTGTTCTGAGAGGTCTCAACTGCCCTGAGAAGAACCTTAGGAGTTGTAACATAAGTGTGGCCACACTCATTAGGGAGGTACAGCAAGATTCGAGAATTGGAACAGGGCCAGGACAGTCTGTGGGTCAGTGTGGACTCTGAAGTAAATGTGAGCAGCATGTGGGGTTTAACAGCCTGTGAAAATGGGACTGGCCATTGCATTGAGTGGGTATTCAGAGCAAAGTGGACTCAGAAAAGGGGAGGAAGAAGAAGGAAGGGGAACCATCATGTTGAAGTTGTCTTGTTCACTGTCCTGGTTGCAGGAGCAGCTTCAGCCTTGGCACAAGTAGATCCAGTTGACAGTGGCCGTCACAGAAGCTGAATTTGCTTCCCACAGAGCTCTGAGCTGGCAAGGGCTGCTCATTTTCCAGCCCCCTCTGCCAAATCAATGCAGATTACACAACCTTGCCTCTTCTACTTACAGACACATTACAATGATGATGTCCTTCATGGAAAAGTGCATTTGGCTGGGCTGCTGTGCATCCTGCCCATGCCATGCCATTTAATGGGTATCTGGAGAGGCAGGGGAACAGGTTTGGTGGCGGAAGTCTGTGCTGAATACATTGGTTTAAATGCAGTCACTCCACTTTTATCATAGTATTGATAAGGTTGGAAAAGACCTTGAAGATCATCAAGTCCAACACAGAATCCAGCTCAAACCTGACATCGATAACATTTATATCCTGACCCTCAACACCTCATCCAGTCTGCCCTTAAACACCTCCAGGGATGGCAATTCAACCACCTCCATGGGCAACACATTGCAATGCCAGATCACTCCTTCAGTGAAAACCTTTTTCCTCATGTCAAATCTAAACCTCCCTTGTTGGAGCTGAAGACCAGGACCTCTCGTTCTATCTCCAGCGGCCAGAGAGAAAAGACAGACCCTTGCCTGTCTACAACCCCCTTTTAGATAGTTACAGACAGTAATAAGGTCATCCCTGAGCTTCCTCTAGTCCAGTGAGGATTTTTATGTGGATTTGTGTATCAGTGGGAGGTACTCGAAGGGAATTTGATAAAGTATCTTTGGCTACATATAGAATTAACATTTTAAAAATGAAAGAAGTTATTAGCTGTCTTTGGCCAATGATAGAAGATGACTTCTAAAATATTAATGTCATATTTCTAACTTCATTGAAATTACAGCTTTGCTTGTCTCTCTTGTTGTTTTTCCTCGTCACACAGATGGACCACTCTTCCACTCCAGCACTCTTGAAAGAAAAGCCCCTGTTCAGTCGGTGGGGCAGGACCTCCCAGATGGAGAGATGGTAGAATACCTCATCTGAAAGGCTGTACCAGGACCTGAGCTGGATGACAGTAGCAACAAATTTTAAAAGACACTTTTATTGGGAAAAAAAATTGTAGTACCTGAGTAATAAAAGAACACTTAGCTGTTTTTCTTGTATATTATGTCTCAGTAGTATGGACAGGTTAATTTATAATTTGTTCTAAATTATAAAAAACCCATAACACTTTTTTTTAAACATTTCCCCCTTTATTTTTTAAATATTGGATCTGGTAACATCTGGAGAAAGAAACTAGAACTTAGGTGCACTACATCTGATATTTAATGTCAGTATTTTTAAAGTCTCTTAAAAAAAAAAGTACTTACTCTCACAGGTGTTGGTTACATTTTCAGCTTGAATGTAGTAAGGTGAGCTTAATCCCCTTACAGTGATCAGAAACAGGAACTTTGTGGTGAGCATTACTTTAATTAATGGTTTTAGAATCCAGGTGTTCTGAGGAGCTTTTATAAATTCCAGCCATGAGCCAGGGAGATTTCCCTTTCACTTCCTCATTCAGTCTGGGAACGCAGATATTTCATTGTCAAAGGCTGAAAAGATTTCAGTTTTGGTTTTTTTTGGGGAGCGGGGGTTTAACTTCCCGAATCTCTTTCTGTATTATTTCTTTATAAAAAATTACTCTGGTGATTGAGGTCACATTTCACATTTTTAGTTCCATTGCAAGATTTGCCCCACTTTTATACTGAAGTACTTTTCCAATAATTTATACAATGGATAGTGAGTAATATATTGCATTCATATTTTACATAAATTAAAAAAAGAGGGTTTTACAGGTCTTAGATCAGATTTCTGCCGTTGTAATTCCATTGGCTTCAGTGGAGCTACTCCAAGTTTACCAGAGCACAAATGGGAAGCCCTAACTTAATCTACTGCATCTGTAGAGAACTTTCTCTGAGCAGATTTTTCTATTTTTAAATACCCTTCTACCTTGTCTGTCCCTCCTGTTTGGAGAGACTGACTCTGTCCTAGAGCAAAGCCTCAGAGGCAGGGCTTGCAAGAGGAGCTCCATGTGAAGGTTCAGATGGAAGATTCTCTCCTTCCAAAATACTTTTTTAGTTCATCTAACTTGAGAGAGTGTCTCTATGTCCTGGAGGCATTACAGAAGTATTTTAAGTCCTGAGGTTCACTTTTTGGGAACTCACACAGCAGTGCTGGTTACAGACACTGTATGGAGACATTTAGAACAATACAAGTACATGAGTATTTTTTGTTACTGTCTTTTCATTATATTAAAACACTTCAATGTTGTTTTCTGTTAAAAACTCCTCTTTTCATACTGAATATTAAAATGTTTAATTAGCCAGTGGTCAAACATTAGGAACTTGGATACTTTCAGATTTCTGTGCAGCATTAGAGTAGCCAAATTCTCATTTCTGATCGTTTCACCCCAGCCATTAATAATCAAACAGTTAGTGAATGCCTTTAATTCTTACTTAGTTTAATGAAATGGCCTTAGCAGATGAACAGATAATCACATGAGTTTCAGGATGAAGGGTGGGGAGGGGGAAGGAGGTGCCTTCTCTCTGCTGCACAGGTGACTTGGTGGTGCCTAAAGGTCCTTCTAGGGGTAATCACTTAAACCCCAAGGAAAACACTTCCCACTGTTTCTAGCAGAGATTTGCTGCTTTTTAGTGTTCTTCAGGCCTTATTCCTGGTCCCACAGGAGGCAGAGATGGCAAAGTGTGTGAGGTCAGAGGTGCACTCAGTCTGTGTGGCCTGGCTTTAGGAGTCACTGCTCTTCCAGGCAGCACAAACCCCTTCCCTCACCCCTTCAGAGCTGCACTGCAAGGCTTTGGCTGTCTGTGCCACAGGGGACAGCAGCTCTTGGGGCAGTTCCAGAGCTTGCTTCCCTCTAAATCAATTCTTCACTCTGTTCTGGGCCAAATGTCCACAGACTCTTTGTTCTCATCCCCGAGAATGTCTTACCTTTATTTCTCTTGGCTTAATCCCATCCCATTATATGAAGTGATGCCCACCCTGGATGATTTGAAGTGATTTCTCTTCCTCCTCCACAGCTGTTGGAAATGCAGAAGCTTTTCTTGTTAGCTCAAGGTGTCCATCTTTCTGCCATTTCAGCATAAATATCTATAGGTTGTGGTTTTGGCTTAGAATGAACAAAAAGGGAGATCAAATGCCATGGGGTGTCTGTACAAGAGAGGACGAGAGATGTTTGAGTGCTTTTTTGTTCTTTTAAAGTCAGGAAAGTCATATTCTGCCTTAACAAATACTGATCAGCAGTTTGAAAGAAGTTCTGCAACTGTAGGGCTCTAGATAAAAGATTCCAACTCACTTGATTCATATGAGTTCTCAAATACCTGGGAAAATTTGGATCCTTTACTGTTTTTGAAAACTGACTTTCCCAAATCAATATTGGCTGTTCAGGTAAAAATAATTGGTTTATCCTCCTTGTTTTCAAACAGAGTGCCACTGTAACTTATTTTTACAATTAAAAAAGGGCATAATAGTTTTCTGTGAGTAAAATACACACAATGGACAGCAACTATCACCTCCAAAAATGGAAGTCAAGCATTTGCTGACAGTCCAGACTGTCAGGATTGCAGGAGGCTTGGTGAGACCTCATGAAATCATTTTGGAAGAAGATGGTGCAGTTTTACATTGTTCAGGTCAGATTCTTTGCCCGATTTTGTAGTGCTGATTTCTTCCAAAAGCAAAACCACCAAAACTTCTGGATGTGGAAGTTGGAGGTCATTTTCCTGTTCTGACAAACCAGGAGCCATCAGGAATGTATTCTTTGCCTTGAGCTTCCTGGGAGCCATCCTGGTGTGAATGTAAAGGAGCTGCTTGCTCTGAGGAAGGTGTGTACTATAGTTCGCAGTCTCTGTACAGATTTTTATTTTGTTTTTTAAAAGAAACTGCTTTAAGGAGACAAACTGCACACCTAGTTTCTTTGCCTTCTCTAGAGCTTATTTCTAGTACAAAGTGATTTTTAACAATGATTGCAATGCCCTTTGCAAACCAAAATTTTAGACTAAGAGTTTTTCTTAAACTCGGGTATTAGAAGCAGAATTGTAGCTTTTATAAAGAAAGCCACATATTCTTTGTAGAGTAAACAAGAAAATGAAGTTTAGTTCTTTTTCCTCTTTCCTTTCACTGCTTACAGAGTGGCCAAACTCACCAGTCCTTCCCTTGAGCAGTTCCTCTGGGGTTTGGCAGCTCGGGGAACTGGTTCTTGTTTTCACTTGGCCCAGTCTTGTTATTAACTCAAAGATCTCCTGGGGGGGTGTCTCCAGCAGTGATTTTGTGTGTGAGGACTCAAGGAGGGGTGTGAGTTACTCCTCAGGAGTTTGCAGGGGGGGCTGAGCTCAGCAGGTCTTCACAGGGTGAGATTCTGTACGTGGTCTCTGGCACTGCTGTTTGCAGCAGCTTTTCTGTAAAGAGGCTTTGCTTCAGTTTTGGGCTGCCTGAGTGAGGGGACTTGCAGAGATTTAGGCCAGACCCATTTCCTGCTGCTCCAGGGGCCCAGACAGGTGATCAGCAGCACGTGGGATTTGTGACATCCAGACCCTGAGGACCGTGACACTTGCAGGTGAATCCTGACAGCTGGTGACAGAAGTTTGGTGATGTCAGGGCAGCAAACCCCCGGGGTTAATTGGGCTTTTCCTCCCTCCCTGGGGCTGGCACAGGTGATCCCAGGGCTCACCGTGGCTGGCAGGTTTGCTCCATGCCAGGGGCAGGGGGCTGTGGGGAGGGGACGTTCTCTTTTCATGTATTTGTATAGGAACTCTTTTGTAAAAGTTAGCATTTTTATGTCTAGGAAGTAAAAAGACGTTGTAAAATGTAATTGTACTGTATTTATGAAGAAAATACATTTCTTTTCAAAAAGATCTTACTGTAAGTTGATTCTAGAGTCTGATTTCCACCACCATCATCTCACAGGCTTTCAGGAGCACTGAAACCACCTGGTTTGTGTTGTGCTGTTAAGGATGTGCTGAACTGTGGAGATTTAAGGAAAAGGCTGCCAGCTGAAATACTGCAACACTTGGTTTCATTCAGCTTGGGCTGGACTCAGGCTCAGCACTGAAGGTGCTGAAATAACCAGAGAGCAGCCTGGAGCCTCGAGAGAGCTGGGAATGAGTTAGGAAAGAGCTGTCCTGGTGCTTTAGCTGTGATTCATCCCAGGAGACTCTCTTCGAGGACTCCAGTTTGGTCATTTGGGTCTCTTCCATTTGTTGAGGAGGAGTTTTGGGGGACAAATGGCTTCAAGCAGTTTCCCTTCCAGCAGGGTTGTGGTCTAAGGAGACCAGCTGTCTGCTTCTCTTGAGGATCCAAAATATCAAGGCATAAATTAAATGAATTTCGCAAACTTAGAAAGTGTGTCAAGAGAATGATCTTTCCTACATAAATCTGTATTGAAGTGAATCATGTGGAATATTTTTTCTCTTTATTTCAACCACTGAATTTATTTTTTCATTTGTGGCTGAGCTATTTTGTAATTCAGCTGTTGAACCAGCCCTGAAGTCTTTGAAGGCTTATGGCAGATTTAGTTCTAAAAAAGAAAACAAAATAATGTAAATATACACAAACAGATCTTGCAAATGTCTACTTTTAAAAAACGGATCCTGTGTTTTCAACTTTTTTCCTCTGATTTGCTCATTTTACACTAAATTTGATTAGTGTGAAAAGCTTACTGAATATAAAACAAAATCTTCAGCTTACCTAGTCCTCACTGTGGTCTTTAAGTTTTTGACTTCTAATTAGAGATTTTATAGGATAAAATAATTGTCATTCCAATTCCCTGTCTGCCCACAGCTCCACATGTTTCCACACCTTGTAACAGATTAACAGCACTCAGAGTGTCTGTACAGGGCAGTCACCTCCCCTTTGATGCCTGGACCCTTTTTCAGACATCTGAGGGTATCAGCACCGTGAAGGGTGAGCAGCCTGCAGTCCTGAGACTTATTTTCTACATCACAATCTTCAGTCCATCCATGTGCTTTTCGTTTGTATATTTTTGGTGTATTTTGTTGCCTCCAATTTGTCTTTTCCTTGGAGGGAAGGGGCAGGGATTACTGGGGACCTGCTTGAAAGTGGTCAGCTTTGATGTGTTTCCACTGTTGACTTTTGAGTGTGATCTCAGCATAGCTGTCACCTCCCCTGCTGGAATAAATACCGGCTTGACAAGTCTGGGGGCCAGTGGTCAGATCAGCACATCCATCCCCTCTGCTCTCAGGCCTTTTGATGTTGGTTCTATCATTCTCTGGCATGCCAGAGTGGGAACAAGAAGACCAAAAAACCCTCAGCCAGACAAAACCTCACAGCTACAGGAGCTGGCAGATAACTGGTTTATTGAATAAAACAACTGTGGCCCATCTGGCTGTGGGTGTGAGGGAGCTGGGCAGTGCAGCATCAAAGATCCAACTGCTGGGAGCAGCTGGAAGCCACACAGGGAGGATTTGGGATTCCACATCCCCCTACCTTTTTGACTCAGACACAACTGTCCCCCAGGGGCTGTCCCGTCCTCATGGACAGTGACGGCCCCTGCTGGGCTTGTGCACCTGTTGGACACCTGCATGGTAAAGCCACCACCTTCAATCCTGGTGTCTGCCAGGATATGGGGCTTAAAAGGGAAGGAAAATTTTAAAAATTGTTCAGGTTTGTTTTGTTGGGTTTTTTTCTCCTCTCAGTTGGCTCAGCCTTTAGGTGAAAGCACCTTTGCTGCAAATCATCAGTTCAATGTAGGTAATGGTTGTTTCCACAGCAGCCAGAGAAGGGAGTTAGAAGCTAAAACAGGACTGTGTGACTGTAGTCAGAGTCCCAAGGATTGCATTATTCTATTTATTGGAAATGTTGCCTATTATTGCTGTTAAATGCCTCTGGAGAAAAGCAAAACTCCCCAATACCACAGTACCTTTCCTGGGGACAGCTCTGTCCTGCTCCCCAAGACAAAACTTGACCATTTTATATATTCTGGAACATTTCTCTGAATTTTGCAAGAAATTGGCAAATATAAAATGGCAGCAAAAGATGGGCCTTATAAAGGTGCTTTTAAAGGGCTATTTATAAATAGTGACAAGCTGGAATGAGATAATCTTCACTGTTATTTGGGGGTAAACTTGAGAGGAAAATTTTGCACTGATCCCTTGCCAAAAGCACCACTAACCTTTTAAATAGAAAGCTTTTATACACACACACACATACATAAATACATACCATATATACAAACTGGTAATTTTGAGAGCTTTATTGTGCAAGATGAAATTTTCTTTTCCTCCCCAGTCATTTTTTAAACATACATGGGCAATTTGGAGACTTCATTATGTCTCTACACTTCTGTTTTCTGTTGCTGCATTTTAGAACTAATAATCCAAAAGGAATCCCTGCTGGCTGCAGCGTTTCTGTTCTTTATTTCAGTGTTTTGGTTGCTTTTCCTTTGCTGATGGGGTGAACCACAAGAGGACAGGATATTGCGTAATTCCCTTGAAAGTGGCTTGGTATGCAAACAATATTCTCCTCTATCCACTATCACATCTTACTGTATTGAATATTACTTGAACAACAAATGGAGCAAGAACAGGAAATTTTCCTCTCCTTTAATTTTATTTTTCCTTATACAGTTTACACATATACACGTGCTTATTCATTCGCTCTTATGATTTATTAAAATATCTTCTTCATATCTCTTCCAGTAATATAGATAATCCAATGTAGAGGGTTTTGAAAACACATGATTGTCACTAGTTTGCTACAGGGACAGATTCAGGGGTTGGAATTTTTTTTGTTACTCTGACAGAGGATCCATTAAATAATTCAATACCTTATTTTTTGATTTTAAAGTCCTAAGAATATTAACTTCTTCTGGCATGGGTTCTCATTCAAACCAATCAATCATCTGCCTGCTGGTTCACAAAACAGCTTTTTTGTCTGATCAGTTCCATGAACAGTTACACCAATAATTTATTTTTCTATAAGGTCCGTGATAACTGGCCATACCAATAAGGCTGTTCTGTTCATGACTAAATGTAAAATCAAGTTATCTCTAAAAGTCCTCAGAGCTAGTAAATATTCTTTACTGCTTATAATGAAGTACTTTATGGAGTACAGTAGAGGTGGAATTAAAGAAAATTTATAGCTACATGTGGATACCAGTAAGGAGTAGAGGTAGAAATTCCTGTCATGGGGCTGTTGTAATAACAATACACACCATTTTTATAATGGGAATCTTTCAAGACTGAATGTGATTAAACTGAAATTATGTAATTCTTGTGAAAGTGTCTTGGTATATGAACAATATTCTCCTATACTAAGTATCATATCTTGTATGATATTCAAGTATTGAATAGTACTTGAACAAAAAAAGGAACAAGCACAGAAAATTTTCCTCTCCTTTATTTTTCCTTATAGAGTTTTCAGAACTTCTCTTAGCCATGTAAAGCACTGCTGGTGAAGCTGGTGGCTTGCAGCTTGGACAGGTTCACTTTGTGCTGGTTTGGGAAGTGGGTGGATGGTCGGGCTCAGGGAGTGGTGGTGAGTGGTGCTGTATCCAGTTGGCCACCAGTCACTAGTGGGGTCACACAGGATTCAGTGTTGGGACCTGTCCTGTTCAATATCTTTATTGATGATCTGGATGAAGGGATGNGAGAGGGTCCAGAGAAGGGCGACAAGGATGGTGAAAGGACTGGAGAACAAGCCCTGTGGGGAGTGACTGTGGGAACTGGTGTTGTTCAGTCTGGAGAAGAGGAGACTGAGGGGAGACCTTATCACTCTGTACAGCTCCCTGAAGGGAGTTTGTAACCAGGTGGGGGTCAGTCTCTTCCCTCAGGCTGCCAGTGACAGAGCGAGAGGACACAGGGGAGGTTTAGGCTGGATGTTAGGAACAGGTTTTTCCCAGAGAGAGTGATCTCTCAGTGGAATGGGCTGCCCAGGGAGGTGTTGGAGTCGCCATCTCTGGAGGTGTTTAAAAAGAGACTGGATGAGGATCTCAGTGACATGATTGAGATGAGGAGATGGTGTTAGGTAACAGGTTGGACTCAATGATCTCAATGGTCTTTTTCAGCCTTGTTGATTCTGTGTAATTCTGTGTGATTTGCCTCCTGCTGAGGACAGGTGGAGACAAGAATATTGTGGGAGATCATGTGCTGAGCACAGCCCAGGCCTTGTCCCCCTGGAGCTGCAGGGCCCAGCCCAAGGCACTCAGCAGCTCACAGTCTTTTCCCTCATTAGGTTTCAGTGTTAACAAGGCTCACTTAGCCTGCTTTTCCCTCTCTTCAGGCCTCAGGCAGCATCACTGCAGCCCCCCAGCAGAGACTGGAGCTGGACTGCTTCCATTGTTGTCTCCTTTTAGAGAGGCAAAGCTCTTGGAGCAGAGAGCCAGCACCAGTTTTTCATTAAACTATCATTTTCAGTGTATGGCAAAAGGTGCCACATGCTGAAGCTTCCCTGGGTCTGTCACTGGTGGTGCATGGCAGAAACCCCAGGGGGACCCAGCCCTGACTCCACATTTTGTTTCCTTTTGCAAGGACTTGAGTTTTCTGGGACCCTCCCATAGGGAGAGGCTCCTCCCAGTTCTGGGGAGAGGAACACTTCTGCCTGTTTCTCTGCTTGTGAAAGCTCCCATTAGCTCCTGAGCTGCATTTCTGCTGCCTGCCCAGCTCTCCCAGTCCAAACCCCAGCACTGGCTGCAGCAGAAGGAAGAAGAAACCGCCAGCATTTTCCTCCTGTGTCCAAGCAGCATCAAAAGGGAAACTTCTGGGGAAGCTGTGTGGCTGCTGCACCTGGCATCCTATGTGCTCCAGGAAGGCATCCTTCTGCTCTGGGAAAGCCCATGGAAAACATCAGTGGTTAGTTTTTGTTTTGTTTTGTTTTTCCAGATAAGCTTTCATTTTCTTTCAGCTCCTTCCCATCTCTTTTCCTTCCCCACACAAAGCTGGGAGCAGTCTGGGCTCACCTTCATGAGACTTCCTGGAGGGAAATACAGCAATACCTTGAATATCACAGGGGTTCTGAAAACCTCCAGTGAAATGCGAAAACCACAAAATAGGATTTGAGCCAATCAGCACCCACGATACAGGATCAGCCCAAAGCGTGCCAAGGTGCAATCCTGCATTGGCAAATTTGGTGGCTGTAGTGGTGAAACACCTGAATAACTCATGACAGGCAAGCAGGAGAGGCAGGGAGAAGGAGAGACCCTGCAGGAGGCCTCTCTGCTGGGACCCCCTGCCTGTGGTTGTTACAATCCTTAACTAAGGTTGGTTAGTTTCCAGAAGCAAAATTAAGAGACAAACGAGCTCAGATGTTGGGCTTCAAAAGAAGAAGTAAATTTATTTATCTATAAAACTAAAGCACAGAGGAAGAGAAGGAAAGACAAAGTTGGGAAAAAAAGCTAAGATTACATTAAAAAGAGTAGAAAAAGTTTGCCACCACAATGTTTCTGTGTCAATTTACTCCAGGGCTGATGGAATATGAATTGGAATATGGTGAGGTGTTTTTCAGTGGTCGCTGGTTTGCCATCACATGTGCAGCACCAGTTTCAGACAAGCTGGTTTTTTTCTAGGCGTGGCTGGAGGTGCAGCTCACTCGTGGCTGTATTTTCTCTTTTCAAATCTCCCTCTTGGTGAAGTCTTTGTTGCACACAGGAGGCCCGGCCACATGTGCTGAGAGCAGTCACGGCATAGAAGTTCAGCCCCCATAGGCACATGGCTGGTCTCCCTCACAGCACCAGGGTCTTGGCTCTCCTCAGGCACACAGGGCTCCAGCAAGATCTTCCCTCTTTTGGCAGCTCTCGTGCTTGTGTCAAATGACTCATGGTGACTGCCAGGTGGCTTTTTTAATTGTGTCTTTTAGCTGTTTTTAGCTGGTTTCACAATAAACTGGTTTGATGAGGAAAGACCAAGGAGAAGGGGAGGAGAAGGGCAGTGGGGCAGCTTCCCAGCAGAGACCCTCCTGAGGCATCTCTCTCCCCCTCCACCTCTCCTGCTCACCTGTCACAAGTTTTTCAGGTGTTTAAAGAGATACCAGTGACCGAGACAATGGAGAAGCAAATCTTAAGATTAGTTCTCTACAGGGACCCCACGACTGGGGCCAGCAGACGTATCCTGGGATCCATCTAAGACACATGTATGAGTTGAAGAAGTTGATTCTTTATTGTACTTGTGCTGAACACGTGTCCCACCTAAAAAACGCAAAATGGCAAGGAAGCAGCAAAACTGCTTTACGGGAAAAAACCCCGCGATGAACTGGGGTAGCAAAATTCAAAGTGTGAAATACAATAATACCTCACCCTTCATGAGGAAGGGTCTTGTCAGGTTCTGGCAAACTGTCACATTCGCAAACACACGCGGGTCATTAATATGCACACAGGCCACGCCCATTTCTCCACCCCCAGCCAATCAGGAGCTGCCATTCAACGGGGACGTGGGGCTTCGCAGGACCTGATTAAGACCATGGGCTCATGATATAGGAGACCTGACTGTATATGGAAGAAAACAAATCCACTATAGTACAGTGGTGAGTGTCCCCCCCTCTCGTGCAGGAGACCGGGGGGTTCGATTCCCACCAGGGAGGCAGTGGTGCCGTTTGAGTTGGACTCGATGATCCTTGTGGGTCCCTTCCAACTCAGAATATTCTGTAAACCTGTAAATTCTTCCTTGTGAGGTTGGTGAGACATTGGCACAGGTTGCCCAGAGAAACTGTGGCTACACTGTCCCTGGAAGTGTTCAAGGCCAGATTGGATGGGGCTTGAAGCAGCCTGGTCTAGTGGAATGTGCTCCTGTCCATGGCAGTGGGTGGTATGAGATCCCTTCTAACCCCAACCATTCTGTGATTCTGTGATTTGGGGACTGGTGGAAACTTCTGGGTCTCCTTTTGAAGAGTTAATTGGGCAGTGAAAGAAATATTTCACATCGAAAATGGTTTAGAGAGTGGAGGATTATGGTTTGCCAGACTTTGGGGTTTTAAGTGCAGAAGAGGTCCCGGAATGTCACTTCTTAGCAGGTGGGACAACAGTTTCTGCCCTGACACGTCTCATCTCTGAGCCAGGCAAGTCCCATGCCAGGACAGCAGAGAGGACACCAGAGGCTCAGAAAAAAGGAAAACAGAAGGATTGGGAATCACTTAATTCAAACAGTTTTCTCTTTTAATGTTTTGCAATTACTTTGAGGTCTAGAGAATTATTAGTATCATTAATGACTGAATTTCCAGAGAACTAAAGTTAATAGTACCCTAATTGGGGCATACTGTTCAACACTAATTGCTGAGTGCCAGCAGGCAGAGCATTAAGTCTTCCAGCCCTTCTCCCTTGGCAAATCTTATTTCTGCTAAGTACACATCATAGATAATGTGGCTGCAGAGGGTTAAATGTTGGGACAAGTTCACTGAATCAGGGAGGCTGAGGCCTTCAAGGACTTTGCCTCCATTTTCAAGTTTCCAACCATGCCAGTCACATTTCAGGCCACTTGTCTTCAGGTGGCTTCAGCATGTGTCCCAAAGTGGGCAAGGAAAGGTATTTTCTGCTGGAACAGGGCCCAGGTGCTGATGTTTTGGCTTTGAACAGGCTGTGAGGAAGCCTGTCTGCCCAGATGTGTTGTTTATTGAGGTTGGTATTGCTCTACCTGCAGAGAGTGAAAGATAGTAGAACACTGCCAACCTTCAGCAAGGAAGGCACCTTTCAGTGGTAAGGAGTGAAGCATGGGGGGCTGCAGGGTGCTCGAGGGATCTCCCAGACCGTCGCTTGAAGAGGGAATTCCTTCTGGATTTGATAGCCCTCAGTAAGTCCCAGAGCTGAAGAGGAGACCCTCAGCTTCAACCCCATGTCATCACCCACCAGAGATGCTGCAGCCCAGCATGCCACAGCTGTGGGGATTGCCAGCAAGTCAGGCTCACTGTACCCCTTGTTGCAACGGCACAAAGTGCTGCAAATTGCTCTCCCTTGCAGTTCAACTATGTTTATGGGCATCACCCAGCTTTCAGGAACTGGACCAACAGAAAAAAAGGACATTTTCCAGTGTTCAGCCCTTCAGGGACACCTGGCTCAGCCAGGACAAGTCTCCCTGAGACTCCCAGCCCTGATGCTGCAGTGGCTGTGCCAGAGGCAGTGCTGGAGCTGCCTGCCTGCACTGCACCTTTTCAACTTCCTTTTTTTACACAAGGTAAGGGAGGAATAAAACTACAGTCGACCGTCTTCCACTTCATGCCTCCCAGACAGCGACTTCATATCTTTGCTGTGTGATTTTTCAGTGATTAAGGAGGCCCGTTCCGTGCCTGGAGCATCAGGGGGGCCGTGTGAGGGGCAAATTTGCATATTAATGAGCTGCCATTCTATGCAGAAGGAGGGTTTCACAGATAGGGGCAAGACCCGCGGTATTGTGGTATGGGAGACCCAACTGGATATGTTTGGGAAGGTGAGAAACTCCAGGATTCCAGGAGAGTTTTGTTCTGGGTTAATATTAAACATTTTACTGGCACTTGGTCTCCGTGTGTTTTGTGCCTTGCTGGTCTTTGTTCTAAACTGGCCATTGTATTTACCCCACAGCTCTGAAAGCAAATTAATCTCCAACAAAGTGTTTCATTAGCTTTCATGACTAAATTCATCCTCCTATCTGTTTTTCCAATTTACAGAGGAACTGTAGTTTAACTTTGTGGCACAGAACTACAGTGAAATCACCTTTATTTTTTCATTATGATGGGTTTTAAACCCAATCCCAAATTTCTCTGAAGGGCTTAAATTTCTTCTGTAAAATTTCCTAAAATTCCACTCCAGAACTGGAGATTTCTCTAGAAAGGTGCAGTAGGGAAAAATTATCCCTTCCTAGTCCTCCCGATTTTCACAGAAAAGCATAATTTTGGAAATCACAGAATCACAGAATC
>WEKX01016337.1:48561-68069 GCA_013390025.1 Pitta sordida | reverse complement strand
TTGTTCAGTCTGGAGAAGAGGAGGTGCAGAGGTGACGTCATTGCTGTTTACAGCTATCTGAAGGGAGGCTGCAGTCAGGTGGGTGTAAATCTCTTCTCTCAGACTGCCAGTACCAGAACAAGAGGACATGCCCTTAAGCTACACCAGGGGGGGTTTAGACTGGATGTTAAGAAAAGCTTTTTCACAGAGAGAGTGATCTCTCAGTGGAATGGTCTGCCCAGGGAGGTGAGTCGCTATCCCTGGAGATGTTCAAGAGAAGTTCCATGGTCTAGAAGATGGGAAGCTTGGATGGATTGAGCATGGTGCCCATGGCTCCAGGGTTGTGAGTACAAGCCCTGGGTGGGCGTTCATGCGGGAGTTGGACTAGATGAACCTTTTAAGTCCCTTCCAACTTGGAATATTCTGTAAACCTCTGAACATACACGAGAATATCTTGACAAGATTTTGAATATTTGTTTCAATCACTGTACAAATGGCTCTTCCTGGTTAGCATCTAGTCATTGGGAATGTAAACAAGTAGTTCTAGCCAACCATAGTAAGCAAGCCAAATTTCATTAATAAGGCACACAAGTCCCTTAGACACATATAAATCTAACTAAAAAGTACTATACCATGTGTTTGTCTAAAATAGGCATACCAGAAAGCCACATTAAATATCTTAAAATATTATAATCTTAACAATTCCTTCTGCAGTTTCTTTTGCAATTTCTTAATAGTAAACCCTAGAATATCGCAGGGGCCATATCTGGAAATGTGCAACAATAAGTGAAATCCACAAAGTAGCAGTAAATAGGGCAAACATGGGTGAGATTTAATTTTGTGATAACCACCATGCCTGTTCTCAAACTCTAAGTAAGGGAGATGTTAAATGAACTAAACAAAAGGCAACATTCCTCAACAAGAGTTGTTGGGTGGAGGTGGAGGAGTTCTTTTGTCTTTTGGCTGGGGGGCTATATGGATCTTGATGGGCCATTTGGCCCCTGATGGATAGGTGGGGATGGAGTCATCTTTTTGGGTTTTTTTGTTCCTCTTTTCTCCTTTTTACCATTGTGTTACTAATTGCTCTTTTTTCCTCCCTACATATATATGTAAATAATTGTTGGTTCCTTTTTCTACATTTTTTGACTGAAAACCCCTTTGATTCAAAAGGTATAGTAAAGTAGGTAAGGAGGTTTTTTTTTCATTTCCACTCCAGGAAGGTTCCCAACTGTCTTGGAGTGTATCTTTCTAATCTAGGACAAGCTGATAAAATGGGTAGGAAAAACCCTGTGATGTATTGAAGCTGTGAATAATGAAGTGTGAAGTAGTGGGGGATCACTGTATTACTTTATCAGCTAAAATTTTTCTTAAATCAAGCTATCCACTTTAGTACAGTGGTAAGTGTCCCCACCTGGCGTGTGAGAGACCCGGGTTCGATTCCCGCCAGGGAGACAGTGTTAAGAGTTGGACTCGATGATCCTTGTGGGTCCCTTCCAACTCAGAATATTCTGTGATTCTAAATTTTCTGATTAGAGAGAATGCTCACTCCTTCTTATCCTGCCCTTGTTGGCTAATGAGAATAATTGGTCCCCAGCCTCTTATAACATTCCTTTATGTATTTCTAGGCAGTTATCATGGCTCCCCAGTGGTCATTATGTTTGGGTATTGAACATCTGCTTAAGGGTTTATTGATGCTGCAAGTAGTACCGTGTCTACTGGGACTAATAGCACATTGCACTATGTAGCCATTCTGGGAGCCCTACCTGCAGGAAGGTCACTCAGTAGTAAATCAGAAACACCTATAAAATGCAAAGTCCTTACCATGAACACAAAGCAGATATTTCTTCACACTTTGGTGAATTAGGCTTTTACAAAGCAAGAGGAAATATTTGTTAAAAATGCATAAAATTGAGAAAATTATTTAAAACTTAAGGATTTTTCCTGTATCTATATTTGATAGTGATATTTTCATGGTGCCTCAAAGCATCAGACAAAGATTTTATTTATTCTCAGGCATTTTGTTCTGAATTTTTATGGGGTCTTGACATTTCTATAGTATCTTCCATGCTTGAGAAGAAAATATTGCTAGCTTGACAGGTGTTGACAGCAAAACACTAATTAGTGAAGCATAGTATTAATTATATAGTTTGTGTCCTTTGCTGTGATCCCTGCTCTGCCTCAGAGTAACTTTTAGGTAAGAAACATTTGCTTTTAAAGTTTACAGTAAAAACCACAGGAAGTTTTGGACAAAATTGTAAAAATAGAAGGTGACTTCAAGCTAAGAGATCTACAGATCATTTACCTTTTATTTAATAATTAATGCCAGCTACACCAGCATATTTAAATCCTCCACAGATAGTAAATAATTAAATTAACAGCATTAAAATAATATATAATAACTCAACCAGTGAGAATTTTAAGTGGGAAAACAGAGAATGAAACCACAAGATATAGGCCTTTGAGTTTCCTGAAGTTTAAATGAAAGACATATTCACACAGATACAAAGAGTATCACACTTAAAGAGTTCTGTATCATCTGTTATAATCATCTGCCAGTATGTAATGTATCTGCCAGTGTGTAATGACTTTTCAGTCACACTGCACTTACATTTTTTCCTCTTTCTCCTCAGTCCCCAAAAACATTTTGTAAACACTATAATGATCTGACAATTCAAGGAAGGAAGGAAGGAAGGAAGGAAATGTAAAGGTGTATTTGCTATTTTTAGCCAGGAAGATATTTGTAAATTAGTTTATTACCTGGTTTACCTTCTTGTACAACCCCAAAAATTTGTGGCAAGGTGCTGTGATAAAGATGTGACGTTGAATGCTGAATACTACCATACTGAGTTTATGTACTGATAGAGCAGTGTGATGGTGTCTTACTCTGTGTAAAAACTACTGTCAGATTAGCAGCCAAAACGCTAAGAGCCTTCCAATTTGAAGCTGTGGTGAGGGCCAACTGGCACAGTATTTGTGAAAGGGACATTCATACTATGAACATTGCGAAGATGAATGAGAAAAAGGAAGACATGCAAAGTGTTATTGAAGCAAAGCCTAGAAAAAGAGCATCAAAGAAATGGGAACAATGAAGGGCCGCTTTCAGAATGGGATCATGAATGCCTGAAGCCCTGTGGCAAAGCTGGCAGGAGGACACATGCTGCTGCAGATCATAGCAGCAGGACAAGCCATCAGGATACTATACATAGTTGGCAAGGTTTTTAAAATCCAGTTGGAATAGATTAGAAGCCCTGCAGAGAAAGAATTAGCAGCTATGAGCATAGTTTAGACAGCAGGAAAGTGAACTAAAAATCTACAGTCCACTGGCATCTACCTTTGTGCTTTTTTCCTCCTTGTTGTCAGTGAAAAAGACCACCATGAAATGAAATTCTCTGAAGTTTCATTTGGATATGTCAGCCAAGAATATACTTCCTACTCCATTCTCCTCCCAGCTCAGAGGACTGAGAGCATTTTCTCTGTAGTGGGTAAAGAGAGAAAAGTCCAGGTGTCTATCACCACCTCTAGTACGTCTTTTATATTCAAGACAATTCTTGGAGTAAGCAAGACCATTTAAATTTCCATGGAAATACTATAAACAGGAAAATATATGCATGTAGAGGTGAGTGTTCTACATCCTGGTTTTGACTAGTTTCTCATAGATACACTAGAAATCCTGCATCTATGCCCAGAGATCTTCTGGAGTGTGATGAAGATTCTCAATGAATTGCATTGAAGTCCCATGCCCATGTTATTTCATGGACTCTAACATTTGAAGATTAACTCTACTTGACGACTTAAACTACAGCAATTTCTAGTTTTCTGCAGTTTGGCTAGCCTCCTGCTGAGATTTCAAATTTGAGGGCTGGGCAGGTCAACTGCACTACTACCTCACCAAGGGATCTGACCTTCTTTGTAATGAAACTGAAGTTCGCAGCGTAATCCTTCTCCTTTTCTGTTTGGCCTTTATTGTCCCTATGTGGAAGTGGAGAGAATAACTGGAAGAAAATACCTCTAATGATAAAGCTCCAGTGCTGTGGGAGGGAAAGGAACTCCAGAAAGTGGGAATGTGAAAAAATAAGACTTCCTACTTTGTATTCAGTGATCCTGTTTAAATTCTAAAGCCAAGCACTCACTTCACTGCATTTATCAAATCAAAATCAAACTGATATAAATCAATTCTATTTTTTATTTATTTAACTAAGGTGTCTCACCCACATAAACAAGCACTGCAGTTACATGATTTATTGTATCAAGCCAATAATGTTTAAACTGATTTTATTTCATGAGGCATATGGGCTGGCTTTCTGTTATGACTCTCTTCCTATAGTAATAGGTCAGCTCTGAAGAAAATGAATAAAAATATGTGTGTGTTCAGAAAAGTATTCCTTTTACTCCCTGCCTTTCCATTTGCTCTGAATAGTGATTGAGGACTTTTATAACTATATATAAACATTGCTGATATGGACTTTTAACTTGGATCTTTTCATTAGAGCTGAATTGTATTAGTGAAATCTTGCATCAGGCAAAGCTAAAATTACCCAGGCATACAGTTTTTCTACTTGCAAGTAAAACAGAATTTTTTCTAAAGTATATAGGTGAGTTCCTGCAAATATCGTCTACGTATTCTGATATACTTCAACCTTCTTTTTTTGTGGTTGAATCTCATATTTCCATAAAATTACTGATTATGTAGTTTATTGTGAGTGGACATGGTGCTGAAAAATCAGAGAAAGTGGCAAAACATTCTGAAACATTCAGTGATTTTACTCCATTGCCTGAGACTCCTTTAAACATTGTTTTTCTGATCCTCTGGTAACATTTTTTTTAGTTTACAGTTGTCTCTTCTTTGTATGATTTCTCTCTCAGTGATATGGTTCAGCTCCATTAAACTAGAATTTGTTCAAATCTTCGTTCCTGTGTTACTATCGACAATATAATCATGTTACTTAGAATCTAAAAGGCAGCTTCAAGGTGGATATCTTAAGGTCCTTATGATTATGCCATCTCAGTCTTAAGATTATTTTCTATTTTTGTAAATGCAGATTGAATTCTTTTTTTACACTGTTCCAACTAATACTGCTAAACCTCACTCGTTTCAGCTTGGACAATTTTTATACCATTTTTCTCCCTAGCAATTCAATTTTCTCATTCACATATATTCAAAATAACCTTGCAAATCTATTTTCCCACTCCATCCTTTTTATAGTCCTTTATATAAAGTCCCTTTCCTTCTGCATCATACTCTGTAAAAACCTTGTTGACTTTGTTTTTAAGACTGTCCTAGCACTACCTTTCATCTGTTATTTGCCACTGAGAAATTGAAATTTACTTTGAATCCACACTACTGTGGCCAGCCCCAGCTGTTACCTATTCAAGGCAAACACAACGACACTTGCTTCCTGGACTTTAGTCCTGTTTGGGAAGGGTTCCTAAGTAAGCTTCTACTAGGCTACATCACTACCATTTTTTACCTTTCTAAGAATTTTTGTTTGATTGGATGCCAACAAAAGACTTACCAATGGTAAAGCACTTACAAGAACTGGGGAGACCAGTGTTGTCCCCATTTGTTGTAATTGCCTGCTATTTGAATCTATTCTCAATTGTCTTATGGTTAAATAAGAAGTATTATTGAGAATTATAATTGTTATTGGGGGTATTTTGGTTGCAACATCTTACACAAGAGGGTGTGGGAAATTATTAGGACTCCTAATTGCTAACCATAATTCTAAGAATTCTATCAGTAAGTATTTGCAAGATTATGATGGTATTTCCTTTTGTTTATCAAGCTGTACCATCATTTGATGAGATTATATAGAAATCTTACAGTTTTGTATTATTATACTTTCTTTTACTAAAGAAGAACAAACTATAAATGGGAGCTGTATGATGAACTCAGTTTAGATTTAATTAGAAATAGAATTTAAAAGTCCAAATTCAGGTGCATGTAAGCTGTCAATGAAGGTTAAGCTGTCAATGAAGGTTGAAGCTGCTATAAACCTGATAAGGACAGAAGTGTGGGGTTTTAAATTGAGATTGCTAGTAAGGTGGCTGTGGGTTTCTGAAGTGACAAACTGTGCTTACAGATTCCAGGAGCCCCTGATGAAAAGCTGTTTTCATTCCTTAATGATTTAAGGGAACACGGCAACCTCTTGGAATATTCCTCAAGCAGAAAGCCATCATCAAGACAACACTGGAAAAAGAAGGGAAAAAAAAAAATCTTTCTGGTAGGGAAATAAAGACATCTTAAACTCGTCTTCAAAAGCTCTCTACAGCAAACAGTAACTGTGGAGATACTGTTTCATCTTTGCCTCTGGGATATTATTAAGCCTTTCCAGTAGCTCTAACTGCAGGAGAAGGGATTACAGAAGTTGCTGCTGTGTAGCTGCCTGACATACAAATATCTGGAAAAGCACAGATCATGTTTTTGTACAAGGACTACTTATTAGACAGCACCAAAAGCTTAACCTAGAAAGAATAGCACACCACACTGCTAGCTGCACACAAACAAAAAGCACTCAAGACCCTCATGTTTCATGCTGGCCTTTTAAGTGCTTTGGGAGAATATTCTGGCTCACGGCTTCCCTTTTGTCATGGCTGTGTGTACAGAGATCGGTGCTAATTGATGCTGCGCTGCTTTGGTACAGAGAGCCATGCCATGCCTTTCACCCTGCTTCAGTTCAGCTGTGTCAGCATTTCCATAACAAATCCTTACTTTCAAGGTTTTACAGCTTAATCGGAGCAAAACCTGCAGTTGCCTGAAACGACACATATTATTCCTGTGTTAGAGGCTTTGTGTGCAAGAGCCAGAAATACAAAGAAATTATTTCAGGTTCTTCTATTTACTTTGAGCTGTTGCTTTCACCTGGTAATGACTTTGTATTTCAAAATGGAACGTGTAGAGTCAAAGTACTTATTGTGAGTTAATTGTTAGGTTTGATACAGGGGAAAAAAAATCAAAAGAACCATAGAAGGGAGTTAGTGCTTTCCAACAGATCACTGGGGATTTTCCAGTATTAGTTTCATGAATCAGGGATTGGAAAAGAAGTTGTAAAATGGCAGGAATCAGTTTAGAAACCATTGTGGTCAAAAGAAGTTCTGCTCAAAAGGAGGTCAATTTCACTTTGTTAATTCTATGAGATTGTATTAGACTGAATAGCTATGATTTCTAGCAATCCATAGAAATAAGCAATGGGTAGCACATGACTTCCTTAGCTACACACTGTCAAATCTCAACCAGTTACAGTGAAAGACAGATTTTGTTTTTGAAAGATTACTATGAAAAAGAAAAGTCACCTTTTCTAAATACTGATAAGAAACAGTGTGATGTTATAAAGTTGGAGAGCTGTCATGATCAGAGGACAGTCACTGCAATAAATAGTCTTTAGGGCAGCAGTAGTAACCGGTTTCCATCCAAAGGCTTCAGCATGACCTGAGCAAAAGCAGACAGACGAATAGTTGTTTGTAGGTATGGATATAAGTGTGATATTTTTCTATATTGGTAAGTCAAGTGCTGATGCTGTCATTTTTATTCTTAAGGAGCTGCTCTCTGCCACTGGCAATACTCATAAACACAACTTTTGCTATGAACTTTAGGGAACCAACCTGGTCTTTCATCCCAGATGCAGTCGTCATGTTGAGGGCTTTCTGGCCATCAAATCTCAGCCATTTACTCCTATGAATAAAAGCATTGCTCTGTCTGCATCTGTTAAAGTTAATCTTGCAGAATTTACACAATTCACACAATACCTTCCTCACTTTTCATTTGCAAAAATTGTGTGAGTCCAGACACGCTCAGAGTCTGCTCATAAGAGACTTGGATACTGCATGTAAATATAAATCTTCAGAGAAATATTTTAAATTCTAATTCAAGTTATTTTTCTTATTTAAAATAATTATATATAGCAATGAATTCTGTGAATGAGTATCTTCTAGGTGACTATAAAATCTATTTCATACTTGCATTTTTTTCTATATATGAACAATACCAAATTATTCCTTTTAGAAGAAACTATTGATGGAAATATCTTTAATATCCAGATTTTGAAAAGTAAAACAGATTGAGTGGGAAAGATTGTAATTTATTTAATTCAAAAAAGCATAAGTAACCTGGAATTCCTGTATGAACTACTGTTTAGAAATTAAATAGCTTCTATAAATACCTTTTTGCAAAACAGGTCCAAACTTTCACTCAAGATTTTATTTGCTTTACTATGCTCCCTCAAATAGATCTTTAAATAACAGAGCACTTTGATGAATAATATATATGAAATAGAAATGAATAAACAAATTTAGATGAAGTGAAGAAGCAGAAAAAATATTCTATGATTCATTAAGCTGTATCTTTCATATGACAGTGAAATAAATGTGAGATGAAAGAAAACAAGATAGAAGGAAAAGCGTATTGCTCCTTTAAGATAGTGTCCCTTATATTATCTTTTTGCTTCACTTGCTAATACTGTGGAAAACTTAAATGGCTGACACAATCTGCTGGGAGCTCCACACAGCAGAGAGGAGACAATCTAGAAGGTTCTTAGAGGTAGTCGATGACTGTTTCTTGATGCAACATGTGAGTGAGCCTACTAGGGGGGGGGGCGGTCCTTGACCTGTTGTTTACCAACAAGGAAGGGTTGGTCAGTGATATTGTGGTTGGAGGAAACCTAGGATGCAGCGATCATGAGATCATAGAGTTCTCCATCGACTATGTGCCAAGAAGGGGCACAAATCAAACCTCCATGCTCAACTTTCGGAGGGCTGACTTTGAGCTGTTTAGGAACTTGATTGAGAGGGTACCATGGGAAAAAGCCCTTAATGGCAGAGGGGTCCAGGAGGGCNAAATCTCATACTGTTGGAGTCTGCCCATTTCTCTAGCCTGTCAAGGTCCCTCTGAAGGGCCCTCCTACCCTCCGGCATTTTCCCCCAGCTTGGTATCATCTGCAAACTTGCTGATGATGGACTCCATTCCCTTGTCCATATCATCAATAAAGGTGTTGAACAGTGCCGGGCCTAACACTGACCCCTGTGGGACTCCACTAGTGACTGGCTGCCAGCTGGATGTGGCACCATTCACCAACACTCTCTGAGCTCGTCCGTCCAACCAGTTCCTAACCCAGCATAAAATATTTCCATCCAGTCCATGCTCTACGAGTTTCTTGTGAAGTTTATTGCGGGAAATCGTGTCAAAGGCTTTGCTAAGGTCCAAATACACAACATCCACAGCCTTTTTGTCATCAACCTGTCGAGTCACCGGATCATAAAAGGAGATTAGGTTGGTCCCATGTATTTATAATTGAATTCTTTTTTAGTAGATAAGGTAGTGCATAGGTACTAGTGTTTAGTACTATCAGAATACTTCACACATTTTTTTATAGTTTTAAAAGTGAGAAAATTGCCAATAAACTTAAACAAAAAAAATTAGTTCTGACTATTTAAAATTAAACTGGAGCATTGGCCAGATACAGAGAAGGAATAGCATGAGCGATAACATAGTTCTGCGGTACATTACCACTTTTCCATTAGCTCTTGGAAGGTAATACTATCTCACTTCAGTATGATGTCCAAGGAAGAGTTGTCATAAAGGGAAATTGCATGACCTGCCGATTTCAGGAATCTTAAATTCTGGGCTTTCTGACCCTGGGCCTGGTCATACATTGTTCCACATTGCTGAGAAGCAACAAAAGTCACGTTTACTATTAATAGTTCAGAGATGTCATAAACAGAAAAACGGAAATCGTCTCATGAAACTTGCTTTCATCATCCAAGATTTTTCTTTCTCCTTCATTCTTCTTCTTCTCTCTGTATGTTTATCCATGTATTTAATATTTAATATTAATATTAATATTATCCATGTATTTAATATATATATATATTTAATACTATGCAATCAAAAGATTTTGCTTGTACTTTCAAGGTGGGAATGCCTTCAAAGTAGACAGGTTTTAGTTATTGACTTCATACCAGAAATAACTGAGTAAATCTGAATACTACTGTTATACATGTCAATCTAGAAGCCTAATGGTCCCCTCCAACTTTACAATTCATCAATCTGTAAATATGTAATTGCAATAATAGCTCGGAGATCTTGTAACACATAAGAAAAGCAGGATACTTTAAATACAAAATACTTGCAAAGACAAGGAAAAGTCCTTTAGGCATATAGCCAAGCTACAACATTGCTGAAAATTAATTCTCATGCCTGTGCTTTCAACAAGAATTATGTCACTATGTAGAAATTTTATGAAAAGGATAATAATTTCCTTTACAACATGTACTGAAAAAGGAAACTTGTATAAACACTTTAGGTACAAATGCAGTCCATTTTTCTCCTTTGAAAAATTCTAAATTACGTGGTATAAATGATGTAGGAAGTCGTGATGAAAAATCCAGCATTTTTAAATCAATGTATACAATCAAAATATTGTGTAATAGGGTTAAATACTACATAAAGGAATTTATTTGCTGAATTAAATTTAATAAATTGGGAAGAAGATGTAGAATTTTTATCAAATTCTTAAGTTGAGCATACAAATCAAACAGTTGAATTTTTTCTAATATGAATATGATAATTTCCGGTTTTAATTTTCAAACTGGGTAAGGAAATGAAAAAATAAAATGCAAAATATGTATCTTAACAGTTTGAAATCCTGCATGCTTCTATTACTTTTCTAAAAATCTCATTTCTATTATATTATGTTTTATTTATGAGTAGCTAGTCAGTAAAAATAAACAAAAGCTTAATAAAGCTGAGTGGTATACTGTATTTCTGATAGTAGTCCAGCTAAGAATATGAATAGACATTCTAAATATATAAATTTCTGGATAATTTGCAGTACAGTGCATATTACCTATATTAGCAATATTTTCTTCAAAATAACTTGAAGTAAATTGTTTATCTAATTTTTCTTTCCAAAAAGTTCCTTTTTCTAATATAAGCTTTAACTACTTTATCTAGTCAAACATCTGATGTTTAGAAATGTGAATTGTACTTGGAATTCCTAAGATTTTTTTCCCTAATCTAATGTGTTTTGTGGCTGCGAATTAAAGATTTGAATTTATTTTACCATTAGGAAATCCAGTCTCTACAAGCTATATTGCTAGTAATTCTGCAAAATTACCAAATTAATTATTTATAGTTCTTAGTTTGCACATATCAACTGTTTTAATATTCTGGTGAGGAAATTTATATATGGCTTGAATATTATTTTTTAACTTTTAAAGATTAAAAAGGTAAAATATGTAAATAAAAATAAACACATAAACTAATAGTCCTTATGGTGTTGATGTATTCAGTTTAAAATAGTATTCATTGTTCAGAATTTGTTGCCATTTCGATTTTTTTGGTTGAATTTCTTTTTCATGCCACCATGTGTTTTTGAAAGAAGGCATGGCTGGAGAGGTGGAGGAGCAGGCAAGGAGGAAAAGGAATTACCAGCACTGGGTTCCATGCATACTGGAAGTCAACTTGGCCCCACACAGCACTTTCATGTGAACGGGAATTCCCTGAGGTGAAATATCACAGGGACTGGGGGGAATGAAAGAGTCTAGCACTTCCACTCTCAATCTCATCGCCTGGGAACTGACCCATGAGAGGGTGCCACATTGCTGCTTTCACTGCCTGCCACTCCACACTCCCATCTTCTGTGGTTCCTAATTTGGGAAGGAGCCCTCTCTTCTGTTTCAGCCACAACCCAGCGGAAACCCCTTTGTGTGTGGTGGTGAGCTCTGCTGCCCTGTGTGGGCCTGACCCTGCTGCCAGCGCCAGAACAACTGCATCCCATTAATTGAGACTGAGGCAGCAGCTCACTGCTGCTGCCACCAGCAGTGCTCTACCTATATCCAGCAACTCTGGGAGGTCCCTGACCGCCGCTGCTGCCACTATCCATGGGAAAATCCCAACTCTGCCAGCACTGTGCTGCCTGAGAGAAAATTGATGCCGGTCATGGACCACACCCATTGCCAGGGCCACATGTCCACATTGGGAATGCGTTGCCACATTGGTGGTGCAGAAGGGAAAGAGTGATTTTTGTGTGACATTTTTGTGTTATGGTTGGTTGTTGTTTTGATCTGTCTTTTTCTCTAAGTAAAATTGTTATTAATTTTTGTATTTTACTCAAATGTCTCGTAGGGAGGCATTTCTATTCCGTCAGAGATCCTGCCTGCTGGCACACATTGTCTATTAAACCAAGGCAGCAACAGAAGAAATCAATGTGGACACAGACATAATCTTTATAATACTGAAATACATAAATACAATGCCTGTTTAGTATGCTGCACTTCTGTATTTGAAAACTTACTGGCTTTTATACTTTTAAAGAATAGTTGCTTACTTCTTAATACCCTAAGAGGAAAACTCAGAATGACAAAGCCTTTCTGAAAGATCTGCAAAAAGCTAGTCTGTAGAATAGAAAGAGTGGCACCAATATTAGAAAAACTCCTAGTGCACTTACGAATTGTTCAGAATCAATTTTAATTTTAGGTACAAATACTGGGGGGTAGAGGGGAGTAAAAATTAAATGGAAAGAGTCTTCAGTGAAATGCAGCAAAAAATCTAAAACAAATTTTATGACAGTCACTCATAAATTGTAATAATATAGCCTTCAGTTTACTCATGTACTGTAATGCAAAGAATTTTTTATTCCATATATTTAAACTTATGACTCTGTGTGTCAGCGGTTTACTTGAGTAATAGCGGCTGATACGCCAGAAGCCTTGATCATATGGTAGATGCAGTATCTTTTTAGGGCACTAGTGAAAACAAGACTTTCAGCAACATTTCCTGTACAGCTTTTAAAAAGGTGCAGCGTGTAGTTCTTCTAACATAGCTCTGCTGCAATTAATTGCCTTTTAAGTGAGACAAGTAGTACCATGTTATGATAATCAAAGCCCTTGAACAAGATGTAGAAGCAGTAGGAAGGAGATGGAGCAAAGCTTTAAGTAGCCTGCAATGATATGCTCTGCCCCAGGTATCTTCTGTAGCATCTATCAGACACTAAAAAGTTGTTCAACACTGTCACACTTGCTGAGTGCATCAGTGAGGGTGGAACCTGTGTAGCAGTGGAAACAGTTTAAAAACCTTTGCATCTCAAGGAAAATAAGAATGTGGCAAATGTATAAAATATTGAAGTATGCTAAACTTCTCCATTTTTGAACACAAGAAGGAAGGCTCAGAATCTGCGCATATACTGAAAATGCATTAGAGGGATAACTTCGGGTAAGGAGGAATAGAAAGAGAGCAAAAGAGAGAGAGGAATTTGTCCCCTAGTACTCATAAAGTGCTTCTGGTACATATACTCAATGTGTGTCATATCTCTAAACTGGTGCACACAGCTCAGAGATCACACCAAAAACAAGATTGGAGGAAAATCTGTGGGCACAAGTTGATCACCAGCACTGCTGACAGCTTTCCTCTGTGCTGAGAAAGTTAACTTGCAGACATGGTGCATGCAAATGGGAATTTTCAACAGAAGCATCTGTTAAAGAATTTGAAGTTGAACATAATCTAGTGTTATGATTATGTTTCCTTTCTCATAACTGTTTCCATCTTTTTATCCAATCTGTTACTCAAGGTGAGTTTGTATGAACCCAACAACTGTTCCTCAGTGATTCCTGGAAATACTGGTTAAGTCCAGGTAAAATGTTGTGCACAGATCTTCTCTTGGAAGATTTCCATTTCAAGAAGTTATGGGATCCAAGGCACACAGGAGCTATAGCTGCTGTTGGGAGAAACACTGCAATACTGTACTTAGAGACACAGTCTTAGAATGCCTATCTGACAAGCATTGGTCAAGAGAGTAGTAGCACAACTCTGAGCAAGCCTCGAAGTCTCTCCTGACTTCCTCTGACAGATCACATCAGCTTTATCAACCAAACTGAGTATTTCAGATGGCAGAGTAAAACATACATTTTCCCAGAGGGTCATATCTTCCATTGTACAGCACTGGTGAGCACAAGCCTCTCTTTGCAGGCTGCAATAATGGCTCCTGAGTATTTGAGGACTAGATGTCTCTGTAATATGTTTTTAGATGAGAACAGGTTTTGTACCTGGGCATCATTGTCCTCAAAGGAGAGTAATGACCTTATCTTGTGTAGAAGTATCTTATAAGGGAGCTCTGACATTATGAGATTAAGGGGTTGTTTACCATATGAGTACAATTTTTTAAACTCCAGTAATGCAGTGATGCAGGAGAAATTGATGAATTTGTAAATGAGGAGTTTTATCAGCACAGTAGTAGTATAGTACCAGGGCAATACAGTGCAGTGCCATGCATGTCACATGCCATTCAAAAATGTCAATCAAAATAGGGCATAAAGCCTTAAGTATTATTTTTGCATATGTGGAAATCATGCACAACAGCATGATAGTAGTTAATAAAATGAAAACTGTCTCATCTCTGAACTGGCAGTCACTCATGGTAATAACAATGAAAAAGGAAAACGTAGAGGTAGATAAGGTAAAGAGAAGGATTCTGACAAATCTCCAATGAAGAAATAAATTTTTTAAGAGTATAAACTCACTTTGACACAAAATATGTACAATGTTGCAAGTGCCGAAATGAGAAAATATTCAATAAGATTTTCAAGTTTAAAAATAATGTAAAAATGGGGTGTACACGTAATTTAGGGAAACAGAGCTTTCCTTTATATAAAGTTTACATACAAGGTTTCATATTAAAAATATGCATACTTGCTGTATTTTCTAATTATTCATATATCTGAATTACCTTTTTTTTGTGAGGAGGGAATTTCAATGAAACTCTTGGGAAATTACTATGGACAACAACTGAATTCCTGAAGACTAGAATGAAAAGTGCCAAAATTAAGTTAAAATCATGAGATTATTAACCCCATTAAAACTCTCACTAATATTTTCCCATCTTTATTAAAAAGAGATACCAAATGAGTTAGCCCGTAAGGAGGGATATACCTTTGAAAAGAGCAATTTCTAAAGATGCAGTTTGCTAAGATCTGCTGTAATATTTCAAATGCATTTTGTCTCCACCTCAGAAATAAGCACTCTTTTTATTTTCCATTTGTCTTTTTTTGTTATTGTTGTTGTCTGTAAATTTACTTCCATCCAAAGTTCCAAATTGTTCATTTATTCTTGCCTTTTTTGTTCCCTCCCCGTCTCCTTCACTGCTGACATGAATACAGCTGTTCAATCCCTCTGAGTCATTTTGCAACCTGTGAGAGACTGCTGCAAGCAATATCTTCCCTGATCATAACAATTTGATGTAGTCATTTCCTGTGCAGATCTAAAGAGGAAAGTAAATTGGAATTTTTTTTTCATCTCTGAAGAAAGCAGCAGTGCCAAACACCTGAAGTCACTGAAGACCTGATTTCAAAGATGATCTTAGGATTTAGGACCCATGACACCTCATGGTGGCTCTCATTTAGGATGTTACTGATAATTAGCTACTAGACATAGTCACACACCTTTCTAGCTGATAAAAAGGCAGCATAGAATTAGGAAAGGCTAAAGCTGCAGTTAAATTTGAAATGGTAAAGTGCTAAAGACCTTTGGAAGGAAATGTGTGTCTGTAGTTCAGAGATGTTTTAAGGTAACAAAGACGTTTTTTAAGCAATTTTGGTATTAAGTTTTTACTCTACATTCATTCCTGTACTCTTCTCTTTTTAATCCTTTTATTTTTAAGTAAATAGACAGTTCAAATATATTTTTTTACTGTTACTCTCTATATTCTCTATACTCTCTATATTTTGATAGTACATGCAGTACCCACCTGCCCCCTAAGTTATTGTATCTCTCTGTGCTTAGCAATATACTGAGTACATTCAGGTGTAATGAACAGAGAAATCTTGTTCTACAGGGCATACTGTAAAAAATGAAAACAGAAATGTATAAGAAGCAGAGTACTAAAGTGAAGCATTATGTTGTGTGCTGGGAGAAAATCAGAATGAATGTCAACTGCTCTATGACATTTGGCATGTTTTTAACATCCTCTTAAGCATTGGAAAATACAGGTAAAAATGCGCTAACGATTTTCTGGTAAAGATAAAAAGCTGTGTCTCGAGCCCTAACATCAAGCCTCAGGAAACCTGCTCAACTTTGATTTACCTGCTAAGCAAATTGGGAAAATATGGGGTGAAGCATATCAGCTAGAGATCACAGTTAAGCATGAGTCAACTATATCAAACCATTGCAAAAAAAGAAGATGACCTTCCAGCTGAGTGGACATAAACCAGCTACATCTGGAAGGAGTATGGAGAAACTTCATTTTTCTGCTTATTACTGGAAAATTACACCAGAGCACCTACTTATGGCTAATAACCAGGGTAAAAAATCTGATATAAGAGAAAAACAAACAAATAAATAAACAAACAAACAAATACAAGACATGGAGAGGCTTACAGAAAGAGAAGGTAAAGGAACTTTAGTAACAAGTCTTCAAATACCTCCAAGGAAGATGCAGAAAAACAGTACATGGCTCACCATGCCCAATGTGGATAATTTGAGAAAAGGGTTTGAATCACAGAATCATTATGTTATAAAAGACCTTTAAGATCACTGAGTCCAAATTTTAACCCAGCACTGCCAAGTCCACAACTACATCGTGTCCCTAACTGACACATCTACATGTCTTTTAAATACCTCTAGGGATGGTCACTCAACCATTTCCCTGGGCAGCCTACTTCCAATCCCTGACCACTCTTTCTGTGAAAAAAGTTATTCTTTTGAGTTAGAACACGAAAAATACAGGTTCAGTGTTAAGGGAAAAAAGGATGCATGATATGTCTCCCTTTTCATCAATGAAACTTGTTAGAAAGATCGTTAAGCAAACAGTTTTCAGGAATGATAGTATTGTATTTAATTCTGATTTGGGCAGGATTAGATAACTTCTTTGTGTTGTTGCCAGCCCCAATTTGTATGCTTCCATACAGGCTGGTCAGGGAGCTCAAGAAGGAGACTTAAAACTTCTGTGAGCTGTTACAGTACCTTGTCCGGTTAAAAAATGTTGAGTTTGCCAACAAATTTACTCAAAAGTAGTTCCATTCTCTACTAAAAGAGAAACTGAAGTAGTTAATTTTTTCTCCAGAAATGAAAGGTTCTGTTTGAAAAAACCCAACTTATATCTAACTTAGGTATTTTTTTTAAAAATTCAAAATATTTCTGCTTCATGTATTGGTACCACGTATTATTCTTAAAAAGTAATTTGTTCCTAAATTTCATGTTGCTGTATTTCAAATGGTCCACATAATTCATAATTTAATTTCAAGATCCACCTTCATTTTGTTTTTGCTCCTTGTCTCCAGAGTATATTTATGCATGTTAAAATTTGCTTGAAAAACTATGTATTTTTAATACTAAGGCATATAAAAGCTTATCTTCAACTATAACTTTTTTTGACAATTAGATATACACAGTCAGTGGATAAATTTTGATTATCTATGACCACTTTAAAACCCTGAGTGCCATAGTTTGCTGCTTACTCACCTATAAAGCATGGCAGTGCTGGAAAACCTCTATAATTTGAGGTCTGACTTGTTTTCTGATGTACATTTACACAATCTTTTCAGGACTAACCTTAAGGAACCCTTTAATACATGGTACCAAGTGAAAGAAAATTAATCCCCAAAATTATTTACTATTCTGCATGAGTGAAAAATGTAGCTGAGAAAATAAAATATTAAGTTCTTTGTGAATAAATGCCCTTAACAGAAAGAATAATAAATGTTGTTCCACATGCCTGGCATCATTACAAACAAAACTTGTTCATTTCCTTCTGTTGCGGCTTTTATTTATTCAAATTTCAGGGACAATGTGGATTCTATAACATGGATTTTTAACTGCAATGAACAAGCGGGGGGGAGAAATGCAAAAAGGGAGAAAGTCAATTCAATTTTTCATCAGTGTTGTTCAATACAAGAAATCAAACAGTTTTGTAACAGGGTGAAATTCTATTAGTATATATGGTTTTTCACTGTTTTCACTTCTTTAATTGTTTGTGAATCACAGGCAAACATGGCCATTTCCACAAAGCTTTTCATTAGTTGAAAATGTTGAGTAAATACAGTGAAGCCCCGTTGCTTACAGTTTTGNAAAAGTGACTGACCTTGTCACTCATCTGCACCTTTCCACATTGCGACTAACCTGTTCTACCAATAGAAGACATTGTCCTGTATTTGTGTGAGGATCTTAAGTCCCTTGAATTCCTAATATCTGTTTAAACAAGTCACCATAAATGAAAAAAATCTCAGACTAGTGACTTTCCAAGGCACAGAATAATGTAATCACAGATCTTTTTAACAGAATATCATATATTCAAATGTAAAAAAACTAAACCAAAACCAAAAACCACCAATCAAAGAAACAAAACCAAAAACTGGTTAAAAAACCCCAACCCTCCTCCCTCCAAAACAGGGATGTTTTTGTTCTTACAAAACGTGGAGAAGCTGTGCTTTTTTTCGAAGTTACAACAACAAAGATTGAGATGGAAGATTTGGGGTTAGTATCAATCATACATTGAAGAAGTCCAAATTAAACATCTAGGAGCTCAAGGTTTCAATGCTTCTTTAAAGACAAAGTGTATCTTTAAAGAAGCATTCAAACTATTTCCCTCTTTCAGAACACGCAGGCATATAATTAAGGTTAAAAATACTACAGACCTTTGAACAGTCCTATTCTGCTCTACTTGATGCCTTTGAGGAGTGTGAAAAAGAATTTTAAAGACAAGAAAAACATAATGGTGTTATCAACAGTCACATAAAGAAAGCCCAAGAGAAAATGGTATATATTAAAGCAAAGTTGATGAAAAGACATCATAGAAGTTGAGACATAAAGATATATGAATATTTCCGTTTTTTCCAATTACTTTAAATATTTTTAAATAACAGTGCTCAAGTCTCCAAGAATCATTCTTGCTGTTTGCATCTATTTGTATTAATCATAGAAGATGTAGGCTTAGCTGACTAGATTTGAGTACTTGCTGGTTCAGGGGATAGATACAATTCCCCTTACTCCATCACAAGGTAATGCATAATATAGTTTCTTGTTCTGTTATACTCCACTGGCCCTCTCTCTGACATAGCTGAAAAATCCTGTTAGCCTGCACTTTGGAAATCAGCAAAACATATTTTTCTTCCCTCTCTGATTATTGTAATATAGGACATATTGAACTGACCTATGATCCAGTCTAACCAGCCTAACTTCTATCATAATGAGTGGCAAGACCTACACAAACCCCAGGTGTTAGCCCCTAACTATCCCATTTACTGGCTTGGCATGTGGACTGAGTGAGATGTTCTAAGCTAATTCCTCCTATTTGCAACAAATTATACTTAGTGGGAAAAAAAAATTATCTCACTGAATTTTAGACAGTAAGTTTCATTTGAAACCTTTACTTTAAAAAGTTCACTCACCTTTACTTAGTAGGCTAAGGTACATTTTGAAATAAAAACCTTTGAAACAATGAAAAGATGCTTTACCCTCTTCTTGTATCTTATCCTGGCAAACAGAATATATAAAATATTTTGATCAGACACACACGTCATCATCCTTACCCTACAAATATGTTTTTGCA